>QCXZ01000041.1:20234113-20834113 GCA_025024175.1 Rhyzopertha dominica
TAGGTGACGCCGACCATATTTGCTATCACTTTAGACAATTATTTGACATGTCTGCCCCACTTATTTTCTTTTTTGTACATTTATGCGTAACAATAATAAACTCTGTAGCTTTTATATCACAACTGTAAACATGCGTATCTCATGTAAAGTAGAGACCGCTTACAATCACAAGGAAATAAAATTATAATTAAACAACAAAAATTAATCAAAAAATTGACAGCATGCAGGGGCATAAAGACAAATAAATTTACTCTTCCACCAGTATCCGGTTTAAAAATAATCAAGGTTAGGAGCGGGTTTTATATAAGTAAAAAGATTATAACAGCTAGCTATTTTTTCAATATTATATATAGCTGATATGCAAAACTGAAGCGCTACAAGCTTGCATATTTTGGAAACAAGATGCTGGCCACGCTAATTCATAGCCCGCACTGGTTTCACAATTTAGGTGCTAAAGGTAGAGTAAAGTACAACTTCTATATCGAATGGCTATGTGCTTGACTCCGGCAAAACTTATATCCAGAGCCGCTACTGTAAAGCTAAATTATCATGGCAACAATAACATTGGCTTTTTCGAATACATACAACCTAAACTGCCTGAGAGTAGACGATTTTTGAGCAACCGACTTAATATAGCTAAAGCTATATATTAAGAGAGACGTTAAATATATATGCTGACCAAGAATACACTCTGACTAATCCTATGTTCTTAAATAGGTCGGTCCCTATCATTTCCATGTCTTTTTTTTGCGATAATTCCAAAGCACCACCTTAAATTATAATCGTGATTATCAACCTAAAGTCAACGTGTATTCTAAACTATAACGCACAGTGCACCAATACATAAAAAATTAATCGTTAAATTTTAAGCCAATTTAGTCTTTTATTAAAACTGCCAATAATTACTTGTTAAACTTGTGTGTAATAGTGTGAGTTTCATGAAACGAACGAATTCAAAGTTAATCAGCTTTAAACATTTTATAACAAAATAAAACGTTGGTTGTTATAACATTTTATTGCGGCGCTTTTCCGTTTGGTATGTAATTTAAATAGCACTGGTTGATGTAGTTCTTTTGCTGCAGCAACGTACCTCCATTGCAGCACATCCGCTCAATTTATTCACTGAAAACTCATCCTGCGCCGCTTTTCGCGGAACGTTTCAAGCGTATTCTTTCATTACGCAGGAGAATGAGGCAATTGCTGCATTCAAACTGCACAACGGTTTGTACCTAGCAAGAAAAATACGAACGAAACTAAGCACTAGGAAACTTGCCAAAGTAGGTACGTTACTTTATGTAATGAGATTCACTACCATTTGGCTACATATTAATAATTATATATTAAAACTTTATCAATACTACGACATTTAGGGCACTGTACAGAGTAACATTAAAGTAATTGACACTGAACTTTTGACATGTATCGTAAATTAAGACAGAAACATAAAGAAATCAGTACTTCTTGCATTATAGCATGTCGATGGGATCACCAGTTTCTGATAAGAAAAATGTCTTATCACAATGCAGGCGCCCCTTTGTCAATTACCTTCGGAGAAACATGAGGAGACAAAGTAAAGCTTGTGCTTTCTAAGTTATGTTATATCATGCACTGCTTCCTGACAATAACACACCAACACGCTGCATTTCATCCAATAACACAATTACCGCATATATGGCCTACACCCGTTAATGACGTATTTTTGCTTTGTTAGATTTTCAATAGTTTATGGGTAACCGTCCAAACAAGTATTTTTGTGACCATAAGCTATTTTTTCCTTATCTAAGCAGTTATTTTTTCAAGAAGATTAATTATTTCACCTCTAGCACATGAAAAAGCAAGAACTACGGCCACGCAAATATGCATAAGTGAAGTCTATCAGCTTGAGAATCTTTGGAAACTTAATATCTCCAATGAACTCTAAAACTACTCTTCTTCATGATTCGCTATTACAATAGAAGTTTCTTGTGCTGCTTATATAGTAGTAATTTTAGTGTGAAATTCTTGAAAGTTAACAGTTTCAAGAGAATTCTGACCTTCTAGGTTAAAGGAACAAAGACATGAAGGGAAGGAAGATACTTCACATTAGCGACTGAAGTTCGATTCGTGTTCTACGAAATGGATTTCTATTAAACACGCCTTTTTTTAGAAGTATCGTATACTAGTATACAATTGGTAGCGCCCAATTTGTGTTAATTAATGTAACAAAGTGTCTACTTTGAATCCTTATGGAGCTGTGAACTTTGTGCAAAATAAAAGAATTCTTTAAACAAGGTTTTGTTTTTTGCATCTAAAATTATCATTACTTATTTATACCGTCAGATAGTTTTAATTACGCTTAAAGTACAGTCAAATTCATACAACGATTAAATTAAACCATATATGTAATTTAATCTCGGACTACTAATTGTAATCAACCGAGTATCTGATGGCGAAAGATGGCATTATATATTTGCCAAGGACTATAAACATTTTAAAACTTGATTGCAACCATGCCATTGGGCAAGAAATGTTCAAATTTAATTCATAAATACACGTTTTTTATTGCAACAACACACTGCTCAATACTGAACAACGCACATTTTACTGGATATTGATATTATTACATGAATATATTAATTGAGAGAAGGAAATGAAGTAAAATTATCTGTAGATTTAATGAGCGAAACAAAACGTGCTTGAGTCACTTAGGCCAAAGTGTGTATTTTTTAATGAATAAGAATTAGTGTCAGGTAAGTCAACCTATTTGAATGACTTGTACATAAAAATATGTCAAATGAAACTTGTGCAATATTAAGTATAAGTATATATATAAGACGAAATAATTTTGAAATACAGCAGACCTCCGTGTGGACACCGTTATTTTAAATGAAACACTATGTTTATTATTGCATTTTTAATTTTGCACTGAAAATATTACCAATTTGAAAATTTACATTTGGTCCTAGTTGCTCTATTTCGTAGTAATTTGACGTTTGCTAGGAGGAATGTGATTAGGGCAGTTCAGTTCCACAAGTAATAACCTACTTCTCCTATATGCTGCACGTGTACATTCGTTTAAAATGTCATAAAATCTCTACATTCCAATATTTCCCAGTTCTCTTGTACTATCAAATTTTCTTTCTGCTGATAAGATGGTGGTATCTGTTAACAGTTTTTGAAAAATTTGTTTTCTTTGTAAAATCTCCAATACTCATGCTTTATCGCATTAGCCGTAAATGTTGAATCCAATCTTTTTCTCTTATTACAGATATGTCTTACCAATTAAAAAATGTTTTCGCAGAAATAACTAATTGACGTGGTTTATTCTTAGCTAATACGGAAGAATATTCGTTACTTGCCTCAAGGATGTGCACGCAAAACTTTCCCGGTCGCAAACATCTAAATTTAGCWGCATTTCCAAGAGAWTTGATCGAACTGGCTATGTAAAATACAAGAAGTCCTTACAAAATCTGTTACACATGAATAAAACCACATCCTAGTAATTGCTGCTGTTGGCCAAGGTCCTTATTTAATGTGCAGTGAAATATGTAAGCAAAACTTTATTCCAATCCCACATATTTGATTTGATTGCAAGGCACAAAAATGCTTTTGTATATAAAAGACGGTTTGTAGTTTATGGTTGCAGGCTTTTCTACATAACCCCTTAAACTATGCACTAAAACACTTTAGAAAACGAATAAAAGGGAGTAGGTATACAGTGATGAGTAAGGCCAGGAGAAAAGAAGAAGAAGAGGAAGAAAAGGAAGAGACGTGGAAATGGAAGGCTGTGAGTTCTTAGTAAATAAGTAATTAATGTAAGGCCAAACAAATAGATATTGCTTAATAATCCCTATATAACATTCTAGTGAAGCATGTGTTCTTTTAGCTAAATTTTAAAATTGCCCAATGTTATAGTTTTGTATGCGCCGGATCTTCGCAACTTTACATGAAAAGACCTGTTCAAAAAAGTAGTCTTGTGTTCTAGAATCGTAAGCAAATCCTTTCTTCTTCTTTTTTGCATGGCCATGCACTTGGACTCCCTCAATTTACTAGCAACAGTTGGTTCAGGAATTAGATTAGCTTGACCTCAGCAATCGATTACAGTTTTCTAAATGGTCCCTAAGCAAACTTCAACACAGAAATGACCTTTTCGATAATATTATTTTTCCGGATGAAACTACATTTCATGAGAATGTTATTGTGTCAAGGCGCAACTGCCATTATTACAGTAATTAGAATCAATCCCCATTGAACAAGATGTGACTCCAACACACCAGGCGCGATCTACAGATTCAAGGAAACTTTATTTGTTTTGTATGGGGCCATGTTAAGCAATTAGTTTATAAAGAGGATACGAAGGAACAAATTCGTCATGTCTTTCAAGGTGTAAATGAAAATATCTGGAACAATTAGTCCAATTTTTTTTAGGTTTTGTTATTATCTGTGATATGTGTGATTTTGCGTTAACTGGTTTTCATTGTTTAATTGGTATTTGTTTTGAGTTTTCACTAAGCTGCTAGCACGGCTAATAATATGTAACGACTGTGTAATACCAGTAATACTGGAAAAAAGTAATGATCTTTCAACGACAAAACAAAAGAAAATTTGCTAAACCTTACTCGAAGGCAATACCACATGAGTGATTATATGCAATTTTCAAAATTATGTGAATTTCTGAGAAAAACGTGGGCAGATACAAACAGCTTCATATTATTAGAAATGCAACTGATTATGCAAAAATGTGGAATTCCACTTAAAAAAAAAAGTTATGCATGTTTGAATTATTGAATATCGGCTTCCATAAATTTTATAGTCGTAACACCTGAGCGGTTATTCTTTTCGGGAGAAAATAAAAAAAAATAGAAAATAACTCCGGAATCCTGCTATTTAGATCAAATGCAATATTATTAAACTGGCATTTATTCTCAGCGGGATACTAAGAAAATTGCAAAAATTAGGAGAACGTTCAACTTAAAATAATGACGTTAGTGTCCTATGCCGGTATAACAACAACTTTAATTCGAAAAATTTTTACCTACTTTCATAATAGAACGCTCAGTGACTCACCGCGTATAAGTAATAACCCGTGCTTTTTGATACGATATACCAGATGTAAATTTACGTATACCAACTGGAAGCTAAAATGCACCTGTCACAAATCCGTTATCGTATTTTTGTATTTAATTTGTAATTTAAAAGGATTTAGCGTTTAAAACGTATATTGCCTACAAGAAAGCCTCCAAAAAGGTTCAATTTTTGTCGTGGTGCGTTTCTATATTTCTGGACGATAACTGTCACCTCCAAGTCCAACTCCTAAGTACAATTTATTACGATTGTATAAACAGTCAGGCTTAAAATGCAATGATCCTTTTTAACAGAAGCTTTCGTACTCGTGTTATAACTGAAAATTTTGGAAGCTCTTCATGTATACGGCTTTTAGCTTTATATCCAAGTTGCTAACAAGCCGCCAACGCCGCCGACAGCCCCACGGTGGAGGAGGGTGGCAAACAAGGGTAGGTATGAAATGACGTTTCGGCAGCAGTTCGTGTCCAATTATCTTGAAACGATACCGATTTGAAGCGCCAGAGTGTAATTTAATAATCGCCAGGAACGGGCCGTTCCGTTGTATCACGTCAACCCCGCATATCGATCCGCATCAACTCATTATACAAATTGATATTGCCTTCAAATTTACCCTAAACTTTTTACTTTGTTCCGGTTTATAAGGTATTCGGAATGTTTCGCCTCTGAAACGGGGTCAACTGTTCCAAGTTTTCTCCAATGGAGAATGTGCTACGGAACAGAAACGCAGTTTCTGTTGGAAAGAACTATAAATAGATCTTTCACATCTGTGTTTCAAGTGAGGCTGGATGTGAAAGGGAGTTTTAAAGTCTCCGAACTGCAGTATTCTTGGAATCGTACGTTTCACTCAATTTACAGTTTACAGAGGAAGTGGTATGGCGCTGTTACACGTTTAATAATGCTTTTAAAATGGAATCTACCTTTTTTCATTTTTAGCTTAGTCAGTAGTGTATCGGCGTATGATACTACATACACAAGTTGCTCCCTTTGAAGTTTAAACAAAACGTAATGTTTACACAATCTGTACTGTCAATTCCTGTGGAATATATTTGTTATCCGAGTACCATAGGTCGATATATATCGAAATATTTTTAGAAACGACATATACACAGATAAGCTTGTGCTATATGTAGTTTGGATAGCAAACTAACAATGAAAAGATACTGATATGAATGAATTTAGGCAAAATATAAAAACCATCATGCTGTCACCTGTCACTTGTCATGCTTTTGAATAATTTAAATTTTAAAAAGGGATTTATATCAGTATACGAATAATTTATAGATTTATAGGTATATGGTTACGAATATTTGCTTCCAAGTAACCGAATACAAAATTTCGGAATTTTGACAGCACTATTACTTACACATTTAACGTTTTTGGATAGAAATGTATATGAAAGTAATATTCGTGTGAACGACAAGAAGTGAATCTTAATAGAAATATTTTACGTAAAACCCCAAAAAGAAAAAGTGCGTTGTGTGAGAAAAGTAAGCAATTACTTATAAACTACAKTGTGTTGTGACGTATAACAATAAGCTTACTATTAGAAATTACATATGCTTTAACAGTAAAAAACAAGATTTGTGTTTCTTCATATAATATTTCAATGGAAATGACAACTCTCAGTGCTCGCAATCTTTATTACTTTGAAACCTTTAACGTTGATTGGTACAACTGAAGACAGCCATCGTCTCAAACTTTCACCGATCAGTGCAACTTTTATTTGATATCTTAAAGGTTCTTTTTTCACATTCTCATACATCACAATCGATATATTTCTCCCCTATTTCAACAGACTGTCGTTACTGCTCAGTTATTACAGATTTTTTCCGTTTAATTCTCTTATAATTGCTAATTCCATTCACTTTCTTCAGATGCAATACGGCTTATTTAAAACTACAAATTGATGTGCGCTGCTCACATCCCATTCATCTTATGCGCTACTTCTGAGCTTATTTTATTATGATTTCTAAAAACATCCCAGTTCTTTAATAATACCAAATGTTATAAATCGTATTTAGAAACTTAATGACAAAGTTATGTGAAATGTAATTCAGCTCATGAAATTTTGAGAGCTTTGGCCATGTCGGGGAGTTTGTTTGCTTGCCTATGTCTAATTCTGCTGCTTATCCAAGGAACACAAGCTTGCCGAGAATAAATTAAAATCAATTTATTGAATATTTTCTAAAGTTTTGGCAGTAGCCTAGGGACCTGTTAGCGCACGTATTCCAAACAAATCAAATGTTTAAATGACTATTACGAATTTGATGTGTTACTTTAATTTAATTTTTTTTTGTTATGCCTGTTATTTTATACAAATATTTTTGTGTTGATGTCGGTATTGGGATCTTAAGTTACACTATGGAGCTTACGAGCTTGTTCACAACTTTATTATTTTATTTATTTCATAAGAATATACTAACTTTCAAAGGTTTATAAAGGCTGACTAACACTTCCTTAAGTTTGCTTTATGATAGATATTATGCTTCCACATTAATGAGTAAAGATTTTGTTGGAAAAGAACCCATTTTTAACAAAATAAACATGAGATTACTTCGTAGAACAGAACTTTTGTTACAAAACCCGAAAAAACATTTGTAGCGTACTTTTTTAAGAAGTTTATAATTCAAACAGTTTTTTTAAAGCTGGGTCAAGTTACTTACATCAGACGGTGGTACCGTATAACCAACACAGACAAACCACTCTAAGTACGACATAGTACAAGCGATAGAAGTAATAATGAAAGTACAATAGTCTAGAGCGCTATCTTTTAGATCCACTGCAAAATACAACCATGAGCTAGTAGCGTTTAATGCCTAATTGTAACAGGTTAATTTTCAAAAATTGTTGTTATTTAAGCTGTCTCGGGGTTGAGGTCACTGCTCTCTAACAGCTGGTAGCTATGGTGTAAAACACGTCCGTTTATCTTCTGGTGTAGTTTTATCATCTAGACGGTTTTCTTCTGGCGCCGGGAAGTTCGAAAAAATCTCCCGCAAGGCATTCTGTTTCCGTTGTCGGAATAGTTCACGTTACTTAACGGGCCTATGCCATAATTAAGCCACTAGCTTTCTGCGAATTTTTGGTTGCAATAAATTATAATGTACTTGTTTATTGAACCGAGCCATTGAGGGATTTCGAAGAAGCAGTGAGCTTGAGATTTCATCGTTTTCTCAGCTATAAACAGAGCTCAATTTCCTAACACCTCGTCAGGCCGTTCTACACCTAAAGGTAGGCTTTCAGATATGCTCAGTTTTCAGGCTAATGTTCGGTTTCTCATAATTTTAGACCTTTCTTTTTATGTCCCTTTCATCATAATTCTCGTGGCGTTGCTCTTGCGTCCTGGTTACGTAAACACCAGGTATCAGGATCCCATATCAAGGTCCTTCCAGAATCGAGTAGACTTTTGGTTGCCGTATCTACCTCGTCGGTCTTATTAGAGGGTTAGACTACCATCCATCTACCCACCACCAAGGTCTAAGGGGTACCAGGCTTATTTAACTCGCCGTTAAGTCGACCTGGATTTTTACAGTGGTGGGTACGTCATCCTACAACCGCCGTGGAGCAGCCCACCACAAAAACAAATAAGAATTTCACATAATATTCTCGTGTTTACCTTCATTTCATTACCGTACGGTTTCGAAAAGATCGTGGTATTTTATGTTCGCTATTAATTTTTGACTGTAATCATTTACATTTGAATTGAATTAACTATTACTTAGCGAGTTTATATCGCGTTATTTGTTCGTATTCGTTACGATCTACGAAAAATTCAGGGATTACCCTGCTAGTATCACGTGAAGCCTAAAGTTGAACTCTAATTTCTCTTTATAAATAATTTGTGAGCCGAGTGCAGCTATACCAGGTACAGCCAGAAAGTTTTGATAACTACTATTATTTTTATACAGTTAAAAGTTACTGTTTACTTGCGTTTGTATTACCAAGTTTATACCACCGTAAATTATACCGATTGTTAAAGAGAGCAGTGAGTTTTATTTTGTTTAGCACTTATTAAGAAGTAATCTTTCCCTTTTTTTGTGTGATAGATCGGTTGCTTAACATTTTGTGCAAAACGGGTAAGATCGCGTGTTTAGACGATTTATACCCCCTCTACGCTGTGCTGGTGGGTTTAGCAGCCATAGCTCTGGTGAGATAGTTTCCACTACCACCCTCTATAATTTTTTCTACTTTCTTAATTTGTCGTTTCTTTCGATTTGTGCGCGACGTAAGGGTAAACCCCTAGAAGTCATGCCACATACTGGAGGAATCTATGATGGCTAATAAGAAAGAAACTTTGACAGCCATAAGCAAAATGATAAATAAAAGCCTTCAGTCATTGATGATAAGTTGGCCCTCTGATTCATGAGTTTTCATTTCACCAGACCAAGATACCGGCAAGTCAATCAAAACAGACAGATCACCTTAAATAGGCATCGTACAAGTCATGTAAGTAATAGTGAAAGCACAAAGGTGCAGAGCGCGATCTATCGAAATATCGGATTCACTTCAAAATAGAACCACAGGCTACTAGCGGCTAAGGCCTACCTAACAATGATGGCCAAAAAAGAAGAAACCTTGCACAGCATAAGCACAAATACAAATAGAAACCTATGTCTTAGTTCACCAGCTTGACCTGTGACTAATGAGTTGTTCCAAATGTCTTCAATTTGAAAACACATTATTGTTTATCATCCAATTTAACAGCTTATACTCCATTCAAGATACACTGCAGTTCTTTAGATAACGAAATTACCCATACAAAGACACGAGGGGAGGGGAACACTGTATGGTACATATCTGTAACAGATTTTCTTCGGCAAAATAACAGATATAGTTCGTAAGGCTAGTAGTTTTTATATATTGAAGTGGTTCATATGTGAAGTATTCCGAATTTGCAGATTGCATTTAGTAGGTTTCCAGAAAACAATAACTTGTGTGGTCTTCAAGTGTATGTTGGAGCCGGGCGATGCGTGTGGTCGTATATTACTGCAAACTTTTAACCCCCCCAAGCTGGTGGCTAATCATATCGTACCCAGGGTGACAGGGATATCGTGAACCGCGTGGACAGATTTATTTTGTTAGTTGTTGTTTTAAGTATTAGGACTGAAGGAACGCAGACATTAAAATCATATATGAAAGTAGGTAGGCTAAAGTGATTTTTCTGGTACTCTGGAGTGTTCCGTTTGTGGGAACGAAAAATTAACGGCTTGTGTTGCTATTTTGCAATATGTTGGAGTTTTGGTGGGTACCAACAAGGAAATTATGTTGAGGGGTGATTTTTAGGGACGCTAAGGAAATAGGAACACAAGAAAGGGATTGAGTGGATGAGAGCTATCGTCACGATCAGTTGACTTGTGATTCACAAAAATTGTTACCTGCCATTTATGTGTTTTTATTAATATCTATACGAGTTGTATTCTAATTCTGTTCGGAACCATCACTTGTTAACTGTGTACAACTTTTTTTGTGCTCTGTGAATTTGGGATTCAAACACGTAGGTATGGTAAACTACCTGTTCTTTATTAAGGTGTGACTGTAGTTTGTTTTAATGGTATTTCGTGTATATTATGTGCATACCTTCTTAATTTTGGTTGTTTTATTGTACTAAGCCAGCTATTGTGAGATCCGGATATCAATAACTGTAAACGTTCTGGGGTCTGTACTGGTCCATCATTCTTGTCACACAACTCATAGGGTCCTGCTTTGGGTAAATTGACCATCACGTTTCCGTAATTATATTGGGTATTTTTTTATCTAAATTCATTATTTGTGACCACATTTTGCTTTTTCTAGGTATAATCAACGTTTATTTACTAATTTTAACGCATGCGGCTTTTTCATAGACCCCTTTCTATGGATCATTACAATATTTATCTTAATATCTGTTTTGTTATTGCACAAAATGTAAAAGGCATAATAAACTAACATTCGCATGTAAATTGTATTTCTGGAGTTAATTACATTTACTTTTTTAACCCAATTTCAGCAGTGCCAATAAAGAAAATTGCGAATCGTCAATGGTACATTGGGTCCACCCATAAAACTTATAAATTACCATTTACGTCTAACGTTCAGAGGATTAAATTTGGAACTTCCTGCGTTGAACATTAACGGGGGAAGGCGGAACCCCATGTAAAAACGCTTACGCCTGACTACAAATCACATTTAGCCGGCGCTGATGTTCTAATTCTTAAACCTGAACTTTTAATTGTCCGCTAACTTCATTACCAACAGACCACAAGAAACTTTTCGCGTAATTCGCGCTCAAAAGGGCGGGCACCCAAAAATAATTACATCCTCCGGCAGCGCGAGAACGCATAATCCCCAACAGATAAGTTAGTCTGTCGCAGGCGATGTTGCCGTTTTTGCCCAACAAATCTTCCCGAACAAAACCCAAGCTCTATAGCGTTTCCACCAGCCTACTAAGTACCAGTCGAAGCGGTCCCCGGGTTGCGGTTGAAAACGCCGTTAACTGGGACATTCCCCAAGTGACGTTCCGGCATCCAGGAAGGGAAGTGACACGCCTGAAGAGATGACCCGCATGTTCTGTGGAAATTCATGCAAATTCCGGTGGAAACGATAGGTATGTCAAACATCTCTTTACCACTCGCTGATAAAAAGTTGGACGAATACACCGAGTGATTCCTAAGTGATCGCATATACCCCTGTTCAAGTGAAGGAAGTCACATAAGCTATCTCTTAAAAGCCTTAGTTTTCCTAGACAGAGGAAGTCAAAGTTTAATCCTCTTTCATTATGCTTGTACGTTATTATCATTTTCTTTGTAAACTAATGTTGATATATATTGCTACCAAGGGTGTGCATAGAACTACTCACTTTAGTATTCTTGTGAAAAAGCTCGATTGAATGCCTAATCAATAATATATTTCCACACTATTTCTACAGTAATTTAAGTGGAAACGGTGTTTTGGAAAAACTGTCGTACAAAGAAAATTGAAGGCTTTAGTTTAAATAACAGGTAAATACGTATTCGAATTTTAAAATTTGGCTCGGTTAGTGACCGAAACGATATGCTAAATTTGCCACTTCAAGAGGCTACTACTGACTACGCGAATGGGACCCAGAACCTACTTTTTATAATACCTACCTCCGTTTGAGCACGTTATAGACATGAAAATATAGAATAAATAACATAGAAGACTAAAGTTTTCCAACACTTATATGTAAACTAAACGGTTTTAAAAAAATCTAATGTGAACTAATCTGAATGTATTTATTTATACTCATTGCAGACAGGGCCCGCTTTAAGGGTGGGGAAGCTCAACAACCGCCAGAGGGCAAAAAACTCAAGGGCAGTAGTGTCGGTAGCAGTAAAAAGATAACTCGCACTTTATGCAGTGTTATTTACTTTCTGTTTACGACAAGCAAGAATGAAAAGTATTTGCCTTACACTGGGGCGGCGAAAGTCGCTATTTTTGTAATTATAATTTTCCAAAAGCACATTACGATACTTAGATCATAAAGCACAAGTTATTTCATATTTGCACAAGTTCATTAATACGTGTTTTTATATGTCTAATTTACCGATATAAATTCAGATGGATGTATCAAATCTACTGATTCACATGGACGTTCGTTGAAATATTTATTACAAGGACAATCCAAGGACATTTCGTCAAAAAAGGTTGTAAAAATTGAATTATAAGTCCTGATAAACTAATAGTGTTGATCAAAATTATTAAAAATTGCAACTTGCTTCCTGTCCAGCCGCTGTTAAAGCCGATAGATATTGAAAACAATTTAAAAAATAACGCTGGAAGTCCCAGTAACTATAGAAAAAAACAGTGACTTGATAGGACAATTTTTAACAAGAGAATAATGGCTTCTTTTAACCTCTTCGATTGAAAAGTTGAAAGATAGCAAGTMAAAGACGTAGTTACGAGTCAACAAAGCATAATATGGTAAATTCACACAACCCAGCGACATCGGCGTCCACMGACAACCAAACAGTTTCGTAAACGAAATATAGAGGACGAAAGTACAGAAAACCTATACTTACAGAAACGACAGCGATTTTCAACACAAAGTAGGCGGTGTATGTGTCAACTCGACAATGGTTAAAGTGGTACTCTAATCAACGTCACTCTTTTTTTGGGTTTCTCTTGTTTTGTATTGGTGCTCGTTTTGGTAAAACTGCTTATACATTTATTGAGGATGTTCTTTAAAGAGTGGTAACGCCGTTTTCCTGTTAACCGTGTGAGCCACCGTAGCTACTACTACGCCAATGTCAATAAGTAGTTCTGAGTCAGACCAGGTTTCCGCTTTGCTACCGTTTAGGAAAATATGACAGAAATCCTTAAATAAGCTATCCAGATGGTGTGGCAGTTATTGTTGACTTAAAAGGATAAATATTTTGTAGAGCTGCTCGTGGAGAGTAATTTCTTGGCAGCTTTAATAGTATGCAAATTTAGATGTTGATTAATGATTAATAAGCAAAAAGGTGTACAGCCAGTGTTATATCGTGTACACATCGTTTGTTAAAAAAAATAATGCAATTAAGGTCGTATTTTTTATTAAAAGTCCGTTACAAGTGTTTAAAATTCTTTAAAGTACTCCCCTTGGACCTCCACATACTTTTCCCAGCAGCTTCGACACGGCAGTGTGAATCCCCTTAGTGAACCAAAACGGATTCCTCTCAAGATGGTTTTAATCTTTGGGAACAAAAAAAAGTCTGTCGGGGCTAGGGCTAGGCGCGACCAACATTGCCAAGTTGTGCTTGGCAAGAAAAACCCGGTTGCGCAAGATGATGTAGTTCAGAGCTACTGTAGCATTTTGATATGATAGGTAGCGTTGACTGACTGTCCTTGTGGTACAAATTCCTTGTTTACCCTTCCCGTGGCGTCGAAGAAGGCAATGAGTGCAGTTTTCATTAGCGATATGCTCACTATTGCCTTCTCGGGAAGATGGAACTCTGAAATGTGTAATTCAGAACTTTGGCGCTTTTTTTACGGGTCGTATTCACAAATCTGTTTCGAGCAGGTAATGACATTATCTAAAAAATCAGGTTTATTTCGCACCAGTTACAAAAGCTCTCGTCGGTCAATGATTTGGGCGCACACACTTTCCGCATTTGCAAATAGTTAGTGACGATGTCGTGCATAGCAGAGTTCGGAATACTAAGAATCTCTGCTACCATCCCATAACACTCGTTCGACGATCGGTATTATTTATTATACATATGTAACAGAAATATTATCATCACACTGGTAGACGGACGTCATGAGTGCAGTTCGTCCTGCACCTCTTTCCGGCCACTTTTAAATTCTTCATCCGCCTGGAAATTTGAGAATAGGAAAGATAATAGTGCCCGTAAGCTTCCACGACCATTTGGTGGGTATCAAAAAGACTTTTGTTCAGTTTAGCCATGGCCACCTCTAATAAGGCCGCGGCCGTAGTGAATGGCAACAGCGCATTTGTTGCAGCACAAGGCCGACTAACCGGGATTAGAAAGTCGCGCGCGTAAAATATATAACGTCAACCCAATTTTATTTATAGGGTTTTTGAGGTATTTTTTCAGAGTATTTCTCAAATTTCGCAAAAGCTGACATCCGTTTTGAAAATGCAAATCAATTGCTATATTCGCTTCAGGTTCGCTTGAAACGGAGCGAAATAAAATTGAGATACGAAGTGTTATTTCGAAGTATCCAGACACTCTAAACTGTATATTTTTGAAAATCAGAAAAACTTTCAGCGGCAAAGTTATACAGGAAGGATGGAATGTTATATCATTGAAGGAATTGTCGCGATAACTTGAATAGGGACAAATTTTTGAGTCAAAGGCAAGCACTTCGTGCATTAGTGTTACCCAGGTAAATGTCATGGCGTGCAAATTCTGCTACAATCGCTGTATTCATTTAAGAGTGAATGTTGAATTTTACTTACTTATTACATTGAGATCTGCTTTATTTTTTTATAAATCATCTAAAACACTGAGACAAAGGATTTATTTTATGAGCATTACGACGACCACATACGCTACAAAAGAAATTTTATGTACTTACATTATTTCTAGTGAAACTATTTATTTGGTATATTTAAATATAAAATACATCATCTCTGAAGCAACAATAAATAAACCTGATATGCCAAACAGTTTGGTAAGATTTGATATGTTAAGACATGTACGTAAAAAGAGAGAAGCTATAAATATATTCAGATAAGTATTTCTAAAACTAAAGTATTTATATTTCTTATATTTAAATCTGAAGCTACAGTTTATTTGACCGTAATTTGAAATAATTATTTAACAAAGCATTATTAACTACTGTACATTTTACACCATTATTGCATAAGTAGCAATATAGTTGATTCACAAAAAAAAATGCGATTCGTTCACTTAAAACATTTAAAATGACTTTCTGTTTTGTAGATACGTGCTGACACAATCTCTCAAATTTTTCAGATATTTACATCCGCATCGCGCACATGTTCAACAACAATTTTATATGGCACTCCACCATTTATTAAATTGTAATAAGGACCTGGTCAATGACCATTACCTTCCATTAATTTAAATTTAACGCATTCATTAAATGCATTCAAAAGCAATTAAATTTTCGTCCAAGTTTGAATGCAACAGAATCGATAATATAAAATATATTTGATTCGTCAAACGTCTAGGTAGTTGTAGTTAAATGTCGCAAAAATGATGCAGTATCTTCTGAATTTGACAAAACAATGATTGGCCTTTTGATAGTACTTCACAGACTTTCTCAAAGCACGAAGTTGAAAGTTGTAAATTCAGCACTAACTAGATTGTAATGCAAATATATATTATTATTAAGAATCCACAATTTTTGATTCTGACTCGAAAATTTCATTAGCGATTATATCAAAATTTCTGGCGACAATTATCATGCTTTGAAAGTTTCACATCTTCACCAGTGATCCTAATGCGATCACGGTATTTTGAAAAAATACATCTCCATAAGCAAGATCTATCTGCGTTGTTACTGGCAACTCGATAGCGGTAATTTTCCTAGCTCTTTTCCTTTCTGAGATTTAAAATTTTCCATACATCAGAACGGTACACACAACAATACGGTTTAAGTCGTAGGTTAAACTAAAACTAAACCAAACTAAAACTTATTTGTTTTGTCACTAAGCTATTTTGTTGGGGGCACTTATGTAGCTGGGCTATTTTTCTCAGACTATTTTGTTGAGACTATTTTGTCCCTGGTCATGATCCCCTTCATCTAAACCAGCTTCCTGAACTCACTGCGATCAACATGAACTCTAGGAAGAAAATAATTGCACCACTTTCCGGACAAACCCTGTACTTTATTAAGCGAATCTAATTTATATGACCCATGGAGACTGTTTTTACCTTCTAACAAAAATATAATCTGCAAACAGTGCAGTAAATTACAAAAGAAAACTTTTGTTTTGCGTTGCTTTAATAAAACAGTTGCTGGTGCTAATTAATGTATGAAATATTCAGATTTATTAAATTAATTTTTGTTGCGTTGAAAATTCAAAGCCTATATAGAATAATCATATAAGTTTGGGTATACCGTGTATTACATTTTTAGTTTTAAACCATTACATATATTCGCCCTTTCGGTTTCAAACTCGGACCTTTTATTACGTTCCAGTAGAATAGGTTATCTTCCTATCTTTGCCATTTGATGCACTGTAGGACAAGTTTTGTTTAAATGGTTGCAGGTTCCGTTGCGGTAAACTAATAAAATGGCAAATATGTCATTCTGTGGAATACTCATCTTATTCTTACCGACAAATTTGGCTAGTTAAAGTTTTAGTGGCAGAGAGTAATTCTTAATTTCTTTAATGCTAGAAACCTCATTGCTAAACTTGCCTTGAACATAGAGTMAAGTTCAAGATTCTGTATATTCATTGTCTATCGTTGATTTATATTCGTATATGTATACAAACTATGTTATCGTAGGCAGTTATAGGATATCCTTTATTTTTGAGACTGGTTGCAAATGTATGCTCCCTAATATATAAAAACTGCATAATAGTAAAATGCATGTCTATGCCGTGGTGTCTGCACCGCAAGCAACTGCAGACAGATCTATTTCGCTATCATTATATTATATTTATGTCTAGTGCGGACAGCACGGCATAGTACTGGTTTTGCCTGCATAGCAAAGGTTTGGTATGATATAAATAGAAATTTAGATGACAATGCCCCATATGTCTGCATTACATTGACATGATGTCAAAGCCACATAGCTGTCATTATGGGAACTACTTCCTAAAGGAAGTGACGATGTTAGTATATCTGTCACTAGACTTAGGTGAATATTTTATAATATATGATGATAATTCATTAGAACCTTCTATGGAAAGTATATAAAGTTTAATAATATAAACAGCAAATAGACGCTTTTTTTATTTTATATTGAAACCATGTGCACCGTTGTCGTTTTTTTACATAATGTAAAATACACCAAAATAGCCGATCTTAGATCACAAGTATGATTAATAAAGTTACCCTAAAATTCACAGCTGAAACAAAAATTAAATAATATATGTCTCATTTGATGCAAATTTATCGTCTTCTTCCGGTATAACCAGAATGGCGGAGTTACTAAGCCACCTTATATATTAGGTACCAAAACATTTTTATTATTAACTTTATTATTAATATATTCCCCTGATAGCTAGAAGCTATAAGTGGCTCATTAGAAATCAACCACTTACATGAATCACCCCGCATAAACTCAGGTTTCCTACTTTGTGCTAACGACTGCTGCGGAACAAAAAGTGGTGCTTACCGTAATGGTGGTATACGCTGGAATCACTGGGTGCTAGCCTCTGCGCCCTTCTAAACCACTGCTCAGCCTCAGCCGTCCTGCTCACCTGCAAACGCCATAAATCAGTTAAGTAAACTTCTGAATGCTGCAGACGAACTCATTAAAGCCGATAGGAAAGTTTACGTATGTACTTAATGCAACTCTGACGAAACGTGTTTGTTCCAAATGTGTATCCACTTGTGCAAGCATTGAGCTACACCGCATATACCAGTAAGTTAACTTTTAAGCGGAAGTTTCTGTCAGCAGATTTAAGGCAGCAAACATTTTGAAATTCTAGAATATCACTCACAGATCTGAAGCACTTTGCGAGTATTTATCCAATTAAACATTTAGCAGGACAACTTTCGTAGTTTATCGTAAATAGGGTTCCCGGATACGGCGTGTATTAAACTTCTACGTTAATTAATTAATTAGGAACTTTGTTATTGCAAGCACGCCGTGCCAAATATGAGATTTCTAAATACCAAAACAACGCTTTAGTGTCTAACTCAATTTCCTCGTGTATCAGTTTATTTTATACTTATTATTAAAAAAATGACTACAATTAACCATTCAATTATATAGTAATGTTGTAGGATAAAATGCTAAATAACTTCATTAACTAAATAGTCTCACTTAATTTACAATAGAAAAGTTGGCGACTACATTATTACAGAGCTCCAATTTTTAAAGAAGTAAGGCTGTGCGAGTAGTAGGTACAAGCTCTCGCCAAATATCATATTTTGCCCATGAAAAAGAATCTGAAATTATCATCAAGGATTCAAACGTTGTAGTGAAAGAATTCAGATTTAGATAAGCTACTATATACGCTTCTAGTATAAAAAGCAGAACCGACACAATATGTATAATTCTGACAAAATGAGCTTCATTTGTTTACAAAGTGGCAAACTGATTTATGAATAATACCACTTACAGGAATGGATCTATCCCTCATTTTAGCTACGTGCGTACACACTTTCTACTTGGTAGCACACTTGCTAAATCGTCACTTGTATGTAAGAAGCAAAAAAAATGTATAGCTGCTATGGTTACCAAAAAACAAATAAATGATTCCAATATTAATTTACGAATTACTCTTTTTGGAAGTTTGGGGATGACATGTATTGTCACTTGTATTTGTATGGGCATTTACAAATTCGTCGAAGACCGCATTAAATAAAAATCTACAGGACTGCTTGTGACAATAACTTGTTATATTCTTCAGCTCGTTATTAAACGCATTAATTTCGGAACTAACATGTACTAATTATTGCTTCGTGCGCCGTACCTGACATTATTACACAATGTGATATATCTCCAGACAAAGTGACTATAATCGTCCATAAAAACCTTATTATGCTAAAGTTTACCCATTGTTTATGCGATATAAGTATAAATATGGGCAATGCCAAGAAGGGGACAAAGAATTAAAACAGACGATAGATAGCTCCGATCGTTTGGGATATCCGAAAGATACAGAGTATGAAAACAAACCAGTCCTGGATCTCTAACTTTTAAACGCTGCCCAGTGAAAAAATAATGTGCTCAAAAATATTCTGTGTGGGTTCTGATAAAACTGTTTAGAACATGGTAGAAGTATCACGGAAGCATACAAGTAATTACATCGAGTTATTACAGTGGTAGTTTCTGAAGAAGTATTATATGTCGTCGTCTAATATAGAAATTAATACATATGTTTAAAAGATTCAAAATATGTCACACGCCGTAGGTTAAATACCTACAGTTTCGCATATTGCGTTTATTTCTTTTTTCGCAACTTAGGCAACCAACCTTATCTCCTAAGTTCAGCGATCTAATATAGTTCCTGCGTCCATTGTCACACATCGCTAGAATCTACTTAGTACTACCTAGAATGACTTTATAGGGACATTGGCGACAATAAGTGTCTTATTTTTATTGGTTCCTCCATTGAGTGTCGAGATTAAAGGTGGGCCATTTTAGTTTGTGGACGCCGGAAAGCGAAAACGTCCTCGCAAAAACCGTATCCATAGGTAATGGCGGAGCATAAATTAAAACAAGCAATATACGTTTTACTACAACATATCAGAGATGACCACGGGTGTGTCGAAGATACAGCTAAGCCACAATTTCTTTTAATCAGACGTGCCAATACTTACTTACAAAGTGCATCAACATCAGCAACTTATTTATTACAACAACCTTATAAATGAATGCGAAATGTGCTCTACCGGCACATCATCATCGACAGCATTACCGCACCTCATTTAAATTAGACAATCAGGATTGCCAGATAGGACTAGACGAAAAGGCGTCACCGACAGCCAAAGATTCGCAGTAGTTACTAATATGGGTTCGTTATCTTTATTTAATTAAAAAAATGGAAATACAACATACCTGAGCAGCATATGGTATGTCGTTTGATATTAAGTAAATTGTATTGTCAGGCTTTTTCCAAGTTTCCAATTTCTGATTCTGATTCAATCTAGCAACCCCGCTTTGCATTAATCGTGAGTTGACTTTTGAGATCCCAGAGCAAGAAACTTTGCAGGTGGCGCCTCTCATCTTCATTACGCGAACAAAGCTACTACGTATGTACGAACTATTCATTTGTTGCGCGATCCGATGGTTCCGGGATCCCCGAACGATGAACGAGCCTGAGGTAGTCATCTGTAGTCAAGGTGTAAAGTTTGACATTGCTTAACTTGGCTATATTGCAGAATTTGGAGTTTGGATTTGTGTAGTCGTGGTTTAGTATATTTAAATGTAATTCTATGTATATAATTTTGAGTGTTTGATTGTGGTTAGAAAGGTTGTATATACAGCAGACCTTGAACTATATATTAAACTTGAAGTTTTTTAGTTTTCATGTTTTTAGCTGGGTTATGTAATATAATAGCCAACAATCGCATTTTTGCATGAATTTATGGATTTATTTCGACGGATGGAAGTTGGCCATAAGAAGAGCTGAAAATCATCGCAAGCAGCTCTACATATGTTAGAGTTGAAAGATTTAATTATTTTATCTGAATGAAGAGTTGGCTTACAAATATTGAATCCGACATCTTTAGTTTCTTGTATTTGGTAAAGAAGTAATGCAATAAAAATTAAATACATTTCCTAACATCATTTCTTAAACTAATTCAGTGCAGGCAGGAATAAATATCAGATCTTTTCAGTTGAATATGAATTCAATTTGTTTACTACTGCCTAGTTCTATGTTTTTTTTTGGGATCAGCATACTAGTTATCCTTCAACGTCAATTTATTTAACATGTGAGCAAAATACATAGATTGTTTTCACTTGTGATTTTTGGTTATTTTACTAACTGCGACGCAGGTCGGTATGGTCGGTAAGTATAGAGAACTACATTATCGCTTGCCTACTGAGTGCTTGAGCCCATTGGAAAAGCCCAGCGTAAATAGAGCCTAGTGTAATAAAACTACTTTGAATAATTATGTCTGTCATGTTATTTTAGTTTCAAGTTGACTACCTCCTCTATCGCGCATTTAAGATGGATTTGTCCTCATCAAGCTTGTGGGTATAGCAAAGATACAACCATCAAGTATTTTTTTTCACGGAACGAACATTATCTTGTACGATAGGTATTCTGACTGATAAAATGGAACTTGCGAATTAAAAAAAACCGATGAACTTATGTAAATCGATTGCGAATTTAAGAATTTCAAATACAGAATCAAGGACGAGCTGCAAGATAAATGATTTAAAGTAACTGAACGTTAGAACAATAAAACATTTGACATACAGTAACCGTGTATAAGATTACGCATCATTCAAGAGTATGGGTGTTACTTATTTCTAAAAGTATCTACGGGATAACGCAGTTTTGCATTGCAGTAGTCAAAAAGCAACGAAACTAAAGGAAAMATGGTGCTCACAACGGAATTGCTGGATGACTTAAACGATTTAATCAGACGTCAGTCATAAGTTTAATGACAAGACAATAAGTAGCATGAAAAGACTGGGTGCAAAGATTTTACAATCAGAGCGCAAGTGCTCAAATTTTGTGCTAAGACCATCATTGATGAGAAAGGCAATCAGACACATCGGACAAGCCAAGTATTTTGGCAATACCTAATCAAACTACGAAAGTAATCCAACAATAGGACAGTTGGAAAAATCGTCTTCTGAGAAAGATATCATTAATAACAACAATATGTTGCTTGGGCATTGTCGAAAGGACAACGTGTTTTGCTGCAATACACTTTTTTTGCCATTTTTGCTTATGGGTTTACAACGAGGAAGTTGCATATGTTTTTTATATATATTACCGCTAAAAAACAACATTTATTTCGGTTTGTCCAATACAGAAAAAATGCTACACAGCAATTAGACGAGACCAAACAAACTAAACATACACTGCAGCAGGTAGTGGACACTCTCATATTAGATAACCGTAAACGCTATTGCTGCAACCAACTATACATGATTACTATTATGGGTACAACATTCATAGATGGCACTCTGTGCTGTGTGTGAAGCACGGCTAACGCATGCACGCGGGATTGCGTTTAAATCAAGGTATGTTCAAATCAAGTTGATGTCACGCTTTGATATCTAGCAAAAAATTGTCGCAAGTTCCCAACGTACCTACTTATACGATATTTTAATATGTTATAGTTATTATTATTTTGCAACCTGTTAACCTTTTTGGTGGCATTTTTATGTTTAAAGTTACAGGTATGTAGTATATTGTGACATTGAAGTTGAATACGAAGAAGGTAAGACATTTGCTTTAATTTTGTACCTTGAAAAGTGTTAAAATTGTTACTTTCGAAAATGCCGAAGGTATCACACAGAAAAACTGTGCGGTAAAGAACTGTAGTAATAAATATTTAACAAACTCAAATATCACATTTCACCACTTCCCAAGAGAAGGTGCCATGTGCCACATCCATTCGAGCATCATTTGTGGTATGTGGAGAATACTTTCTAGCTAATTCCTTTTAAATGCCAGAGCAAAATAAACTAAATAGAAGAGTAGTTCCTACACTATAAATAATAAACAATGGTGCAAGATAAACATTGTTTTGAATCTTATTTTTGGTAATTACGTTTACGACAATTCAAATAATTCGCAGTTTTTTAAAACCTCGCATTTCCTTTGCCACTATTTTACACGAAACGAAGAAAACAACCCTATTAGTTGTTATTTAAAGTAAACCTTTCTGACTTAACTTTTTATGAAGTACACATTTGTGTACAAAGTCAGCATAATATTAAAAAGTTAAGTTAGACATGCTTACATAACTTACAAAAGATTGTTTTCTTAATTTCCTGTAAAATAGTGGGCAAAGTAGATACCAGGTTTTAAAATTAAGACAAGAAATAAACGTCAAAATAAATGACATTTGTATGACTCGGAGTTTCTGATTTATCGGCTACACCTGCTGGTCGTTTCATTAATGTAGTTCACATACAACATTCACAGATGGCGCTGTAACTCATTCCACAAAATTTATCAACACTGGCCATTCTTGTTTACTGATATTCTTTGCACTGCATCATCATGCCTGTCAGCATGACAGCCTTTGGCTGTCGCTTGTGAACACAACGTGACGTCAGTCCGCTGCAGCATGTGAAAATGTTTACATTTTTGCAATGCAATTATTTCAACTGTGTTGTGGCTATTTTGCACAAACCTATACTGTTTCACTTGCTGATAGTAACGGCATTAATTTCAGCAACTAAATGTTAAAATTTAAAAACCATGCAGCTAAACAAAATTTTGTTTTAATGACGTAATGACATTTTATGTGACCGACTAAACATTTATCAATACTCCTTCGTATATCCTCCATGTTTAACAAGAAACTTTCACGGCATATTGTTATGGCTAGAGGCTGGGATCAATTACACCTTGTTTGTGTTCCTTGGAAAAGTAAAGTAATGAATATTTAATGATTCTGTCTCGCTGGAGCCCGTCCGGGAAAAACCGGATTACAAAAACGTGGTGGCCCGACGAATAAATTTAACTTTGTGCACAATTTCTCCGGGGGACGCGGGTTAATATTATTAATTGAACCCCAGGCGCGGTAATCTGTTAATGCTCGTTACCGGTTAGCCAAGCGTATGTGGACACTTGCGCACCACCTGTGCGGTAAGCCTGGGACCAGACAATGAAAATGCGCCCTTGCTATTTAATTATACGGCTATCATAATAACTATTTGGTTTAGAAGCTAGCCAACTAGTAAACAGTTAAACACTGAGGGTGCTGGTATAGCGAAAGCTGAAGTGTTTAAAAGAAGTTGTCAATTAGTGTATAATATAAAAGATGTGAAAACTATCTATTCCCCTTACCTTTTTTAATTTATTTCACGCTGCCAGTTTTGGGCAAATTATAGTGTTGAGAATTTACTAAAACACTTATAAAATTGATATTTTTTAAACGTTATTTTTTTGTTGTCTCCTATTAGCGGTTCTATCACAACCGTGTTGGGAAATTTACTGATATAACATTACACGTTATAATTTAAAAAAGCATATATACGAAATAGTAAAAAGGGGCAACGCGCATCTTGTACACAGGCGTCCTTATGTCTATTGACGCCTCCATATTTTTTATGAAAGGTATTGGCTGTCAAATTAATTATTTCCGCGCTTCAGCAATCAGTTGCGGTCACCAGGAAAGCAGTCCACTTGCTTTGTTCGCGCATCTCAGTTTAACAGATTTTTACCTTTTTGGAAGCAACTACTGTCTGCAGATACGTATAAAGAAAACTGAAGGTGTTCGTATTTCTGATCATCCACATAACATCGACAATAATAAATAAAAAAATATTGTAAGTTAATTTTAAAAATTATAAATGACCCCTCATATATAATTTCTGCAAACGTCGGAAATGAGGATAAAAATGTTTAATTTTTATATGATATCCAACATTTAAAAGCATTTGCACCTCTGAGAGAATTTGGCTAAGTGAAATTGGGCCCAGAAATGTTTTTGTAACAGGAGTGTTCATTTCAATATAAACATCTTTGCTATATTAAGGTACAAAGATAACAGGGCTTCAGCAGCAGCGTGCTACTTGTGGCTTCTACATAACACTTCAGTGAATGCAAAATATTTTCCCATTGTTGGTTTTGCTATTAAGACCGAATACAAATGAAGCTTTTGTAAATAGCCTAGTTTGTTGGTCATTAAATCCCCTCTGCTTGCTTTCATAATGAAAACTAACCTACTTTTATAATTTTGCGCACACAAAAGGAGGAAAAGCGCCCAGCAGCAGCGACTGCTTTTAAGTAGTTCGCTAGTCTTCCGCTAGACTGAGTATCGCTTAGCCGACAACCGCAAGAGCGGTTTGAAATGAGATTATATAGGACAAAATTTTTGTTTGTTTTTAGCATGCATTCACTAAATAACAGGGAAATACATTTTCCCCGATTGAAGCTGACGGTGCAGTAGTAATTGCTCACAATACTATTTTGTTACCAAATGGGTGATTACAATAGAACTTCATCAATATTGAATCAAAAGTAATTGAAGTTGKTTAATAATCTAACTGCTACTCAGGAGCCACTCAGGTGGTGACCATTTTCTGAATTTCGCTCTACAACTACACGTTGGGCAGAACGTGCCTGAACCACTGAACCACTAGTGTGTTTGCTACATACCATATAATCTGTCTTCAAGCGCAAGGCAAACACTGCTGCACTACCACCATCTGCTGTTGCAGTACATGAATATACATTAGGAGTCTACTTCTCGTATCACGCTTAATGATAAAAAAGGAAAGTGATCTGGCAAAGAATAACTTAACTAATCCACCTGCATATAAAATGTGCTCTTACTCCTTTTTATATTATTTCGCTTATTTGTATTATTATGTGTCAAATTTCTTTTTTGTTCATTACGTTTGCTCTTTTTTCAATACAATGTACAATAGCATACAGCTAATTTTATGGCGCTGGCTTGACATAATGGCTAATGGAACAACGCATACGTGAAAAATTGGGCGTCCATCATTTCCTATAAGTCCAATATACATTCACAAAAAAATATGATAGTTGTTATGGTATTGCAAATAAATTTCGATTGGCAAACCTGATATTTGTGCATAGCAATGAAATACACATACGAGAATTAAATCAAAACTCCTTATCATTTCATTAAACTATAAACAGGACTTACATTTTTCGCTAGTAGTTTTCCATAGGTTATGTGTGCTGGTACATGATCAGGTTCAGCACTTAGGGCAGCTTGGTACCAACGTTCGGCTTCTTCGTCTTGCTGAAGGCGGGCTAGAGTTTCTCCCAGCACGTTAAATACGCTCTGAAAAGAAAATGCTGGAAATAAATGTTATATTCAATTAAAATCAATCGAATAAGTAAGAAACTTATCGACATATTGCTAGGCAGCACGCTTCACAATGGGATTACAGAAACCCTTGATAGGTTCCCAAATACATAAATAGCTAGACTATTGTGTTCTAAGAACCTTGAAACCAACGGTTTGAGGTACAAAAATAATATTTACTTACGTACCGTTAGCATGAAAACATTGCAAGGAGAAGCTCGCACAGCTGGCAGATTTTATGCGTTTGTCTGTGTTATTCAAACTGGCACTTAAAGTTGCAGTTCTTCACCTAAGATAGAACTGTCTTTTGTATTCTTTCAGATTCTTTAGGCATTTTAGTTGTAACAAACCTTTCAAACTCGTTATCATCGTTTGAGGTAAGTACAATTACGTTATACCTTTTGAATATATTTTGGTCTCGTAAACAAATTTTGCATGATTGTGCACAAAAGTTTTAACACGAATAACCTCGCTGAACCACGTATTTTCAGGTTACTTTTGTCACATTTCTATTTTAATTCCCAATTAATATTTTGATGGTCAACATTTTTGAGATATCGGGTTACTAATTTTCCTTTTAAGATTTATTTAAATGTTTAAATTAAAATAACGGAGCCATTGTTAACACAACAACACAATCTGTAATTAGCATGCCAAAGAACACAATTTGATAAAAGTATGATAAAAGTCCACATTGATTATTGAGTTAATAATCTTTCAATCTGAAATCGTAAACCTGAAAAATATACACACACAACATATTAATTTTGCATAATTTGAGCTTTTCTCCAACGCTACAAACGATAATATTAGTTTTTGGGTCAAAAAAGCATCATAAATGATTCAGTACCCTCGAAAACTGTCTTTTAGACTTGGATTGAAATTTTGGAAAGAATTTTTTTGTCTCACTGTGTGTATAAGCGCTTTTGATAATACAACCGGTGGAAAAATGTAGCCATGCAAGATCCACCTTTCAAAAGAAACACTGAATTAGAATGGGTAATAACCATTCACTCCTAATACAGTTGCAGATAAAACATCTGTGGTATTGTTTCTTTGCGTTTAAGAGTATAACGTTACTAATAAATTGAGGGTTCCTAAAAGCTGACCCGGAATTGAACTCATGGTGATCAGAGACCGTAATAACGTTCGAGCATAAGCAAGACACTCATATAATTTCCAGCGTTCGAGTAAATAAATGTATGCGGTATATTTTCTCTAGGCGCATTTAAATTTATTTTTAGACACAAAGTTGTTAACTTGTCATGGGAATCGCATTAGCTGCAGGTGGGAACTAGCAAGTAACACTACTCCTCCTTTGTACTGATTTAGAACCGAGAATGCCAGTTTTAAGTGGATAGGGAGGGCGGTATATTAAGCTACTGATAAATGGATGAAGCAGTATAGAAATAGTGCATACAACACATTAACGTATCCGTAAGAAAGTTCATTATAATGGAAGAATATAAGCAAAACGATAACACAGTATCTGCAACTTATTAAGGACACAAGGAATATAAGTACTGTAGTAGTATCAAGTCAGTGTTATGATGACTCTAAATCAGTAGAAAGAGTGTTTAGGCAACTCTCCTTTCCAGAGAAGAAAAATACAACCATATCTCCGCGTAGTATCTCATTGGTTATTCACTTTGCTCAAGTCTTCTCTAATGCCTAGCAAATGTATTCCAACCAAGATTTTTATGGGGTACTGCATTCTGTGCATACTGTTTTATTTTTTTCCAAGATATTCAATTAAAATAATTCATTTTGCATCCCCTCACTGCTTGCTTTGTTTTGTTGAGAACCCTTATTACATGCATGCTAACATGTACTATACTATGCTATACTATACTATACGTTGCTGAGAGGTACTCTCTTTTGTTTTCTTTTCAATCAGCATTATACAAATAAATAAGCAGCCGCATTAAATTCTCTTTGTTTCTCTTTCACACACCTTTAAATATGAACTATATTCGGTGCTAGTTTAATATTTTTATAGGTGGTAGCAGTTTTTAGCAGACTTTTCGCACACCATCTTTGAGAGATGTCGAAACTCAGCACACAACACGTTTATTCTACAAAAAGGTAACTGTGTATAAAAATACGTTTATTTGATAAAAAAGAAAATTTGACGTTTCCATGTGTTTGCCATTATCGTAAACAAAGTTTTTATTCTGCCTTAAATCCAGAACCTTTTCATCCTTATATAATCTAAACCATCCTGAATAAGACGAGAAATCCATTGTTTGAGAAATAATATTATTTCTTAAGTATGTTTGTACTTAGCGTGAGATCTTTAATTATCGTATTTTGATGACAAGTGCTGCTCAGGTGTTATTTTAAATTCCAAGCGACCTCAACAGGCTAAGTTTGAGCGGCGCAACTCGCAAAATACACAAATTAATAAACCACGCACTAACTGATATGAAGTCTTTTGAAAATAAGTAGGTACTTAAATACTAGCAAAAACTCCTTTTCATTTTTTTTTATTTTGGTACTGACGATGGCTTTTAGGTAGCCTAAAGCGTTTTATTACTATTGCTAATATAGTGGTAGGTATTCACTTTGAGAATCACTGTTATAGAGAAGACTGTTAACTAAGTATCACAAGTATACTTTGAGTAATGGATCAGTATTCAATTTTGAAAGTACCACATGTGGGGCATATGGTATTTTAAATGGCAGGTAAGTCATGGTTAAATATGTGCATGAAATTTTGGAAGGTTATCGATTCTGGAAAAGAATTTCTATAGTTCTAAGAATATGCATATTCAGAAAACACACAATTGGGGTATGAAGGTTAATCGCCTTGTTGCCAAATTATATTAAGTGTTGTACATGCGCGAACACTACCTCTTTCTTAGTTTATTCCAATTAAGATTTACAAGACTGGGTCAAGGTAATTAAGCATCTCTTTGCAGGATAACATCACAACGGGTCCTGCCATCTGGTGCGTCAGGCTGCAGATGGTTCCATCCCGAAGCGCTGCTGCTGTGATAATCACGAAAGTGAGTTCGGTCAACCCGCTCTCCTGCTCTCTAACTGCCTCTCATATCTCAACGAACGCAATAACCGTTATTGTGTCCTAGGCCGCCGGTAATTTAATTTATCTAAGCGACCCACCAACTAGAATGGGCTTTCTTGTCTAATATAATTTCATAACGCGTTAATTTTAATGGTGAGAGAGCAATAGTGCCTCCGGTTCACTTTCAGCTATACTGCTGCGAAATTGTTTAGGGCTTTGGTCTGTCGAAAGCCTTTTTGTGCCCTAACCCTTTTACCATTGATAACGTTAGTTATATATGTTATATATATGTGGAGTATTTATGGAGTTTTCGCCGGTTTCAATGCTAAAAATATGCCGCAATGATGGCGGAATCTGAGTCTGCACTTGTGGATAAACAAATGGTATAATAAGACTGTTTACATGTTTTTCCTTGTTGACACGAATTCGGAGGGAGTACATAATTTAGTAAGGGAGTTAATACAGAATGATTTGTTGTTAAAATACTATAAAAAGAAATGTAACTAATTATATAAGAAGACGTAATGTTTTTAGAGGTGGTAGGTGTAAGCGAATAGCAGATCTACTAAACAAAGAACCTGGCAGAATGTTTTAGTTATTCTGTAAATGGTCTAGTTAATCAGGATTGGCCTAGCGATAATTTGGTAGATGATCAATGATGTTTCGTACGATTGGTTTGGTTAAATTATTCGTATTAAGTAAATGCTGGAGTTACGTAGTGTCAGTATAATTTCTGCAAGGTTTAGAAATAGTTGATAAAAAATATGTCACGTTTAAACTGTTAATTAGTGGTTCAAACTAGTCAAGTTTCCGTCTTTTTGGCATAATTATGTAAAAGATACCAGAAACACCTAATTTTATGATTCTGTTTTGACCTTTTATTTTCTTCTTTAATTCTTAGGTATATTTCTTGTTGGAAATGTCGTATCTTTTGTTCTTGCATAGAATTGTCTTTGTTCCTCGTATGTAAGCTTAGTTAAAGGTATTTTACTAGGTAAGTTAGACACTACTAGTAAGTTTTATTGTTACTACTAAGAACTAATGTCAATTTCATCACTAGAACTCGCGATCTGCTTATTCAGTAAATTAAAAACTGCCAACTACAATGGCATGGAAAGGGGATTTTAAAAGTGGCAGTCAGAATTTACAGTTCAAATTTGATAGATCCACTTGATACAAACCTTGATCTGTGAGCAGGTATAATAGAACTGCCACGAGCTTGATAGTATGTATGTTTGAGTTAAATTCCACCAAATTGAAATAACATATGTGCAAACAATAAGAATAAGTATTATGACAATGACTAGTAATAAAAACAACTTTGACACTACCGACATATCGGAGATGTTCAACACTGCATTTGTAAACAATACTAAAGCGTAATTTATAAATTGTAAACTTGACTTTTACACTAAACAAAACTTTATGTATTTTTTTAGGTATGGGAGCTGATAACTTTCTCGGGAAAGGAGCATGGTTTGTTCTGAACGTAAATGTAAGTGGTATCAACGACAACTTCTTCCTGATTCTGATATCTACTAACTGCAGGGTATGCGTTCATATGTATAATTTAAAAATAATGGCTTGTTCCTTTTCTCAAATGTAACCGAAGGTAAGAATTTAGAAGAGAACTAGGTAGTGAAGGGAAATTTGGGTTTATCGATGCACACTCATTACAGCATTTATTAAAACCAGAAATCTAAGTATATTGCCTTGTATAGGTACAATTTAAGGCGAAAACGTACATTTTATAGTCAATTGTAAAAATAATTTATCAATTGTTTCATACTTGTAAGACTAAGAGGGTACACCATCGAGGAAAATTTAAATGTTCTGAGTAGCAATATACAGCGGCTTTAGTCAGCCAACTTTAAAGTATTTCCCAAGTTGCTTTAACGGCACAGTTAAAAATCGCTGTAGCGTGAAATCGGTTTTGACGTGCGTGATGACTAAAGCGCATTTGCGGTTCATTTCCAACTACACAATATAACTTTTACCCCCGGTGTAGGTCTTCCATCAAATTTCCATTAACTTTAAAACAGTAAAGTGCTTCAGTATCACCTTCCGATTCCGCGATCGCAGCTGTTACCGAAGTTAATGAAAAATTCGCTTAAAACTTCCGCCTAAGCGGATCATTTTACACGAAATCCGGCTCCAGTCAAATGCAGGTGTAGGTTGACTTAGAAGCTCTCCTGTTAAATTAAAAAAGCCTCCTGTAAAAGACGCTCGGAATTAATACCTTAAAAGAATCTATCAGGAAATTTCCGCCTTTGCGGGCTTCAATATCCGGTAATTAATTTTTAATTACTGGCTTGCATTAATAAAATGGCGCCCTTAGTAGTCTGCTTTTGTTATCTCCTTCTTCCAGTTATATTGGATATCAGGCGGTTTGCATTCAGTATTAGTGCCGTTAATTAATGGTGAAATATAATATTATGGTTTGTGTTTATAAATATGTGCAACATTATTAATAAATCAAGAAAGCTACTACTACTACTACTACTATAAACATAACGTGATCAAAGGCTGCCTAAGTTATATCGTACCACTATTACGCAAAATTATTAATATTTATGGAAGTATTTCCTGGCCTACTGAAGTTTGTTCAAGACAGTAATAATTCTAGATCAATTTTTATTTCACTCATGTTTCTCCAAGAGTTTTAAAACGGCATTGTAAATTTAAATAAATACGTTTTATCTGAAAATCAGGCAATATATACTCAAAAGCCTGATTTTACGGAATAACTACTACAATTTTGTGATTTTGAGCTTGAAATGATTGATTACTGTGAAAAAACTATTTGTTGAGGTCTTCACCGACCATTCATTTGTTGCGACGCTTGAAAACTAATGTTGCAATGACTCGCTGTATGGCTGACGAGTGGTTTACTAGTAAAGTTCACTAGAATATACGTACAGTGCTAACGATTTCCTCCCAAAAAAAAAACAATCAGTTTATTTTCCAACCGTCGTGTCCATATTTTAGGTTTGCCAGTTTTCTTTGCGAAACTCTTTTGTATTTGTTATACAATTTTTGCTTCGACTGCAGAGAAGAGTATTATGTATCTCAGTATATAAGGACTATGGACTACACAGATGAGATGCAGTTTCTCATATGTGCGGCATGTTAGTTTAACATATGTGTATCTAAATGAAAGTTTCAATAGTATAGTTCTCAGCCACAGGTTCACATCCATGTATCGCAGAGCCCTACTGTGGTTGGTCTTTATGGAGTGAAMATGCCATCACTGCACCCATTTAGACCGAATACCAAGGATTTCTCATATGTTGAGCTTTCTATGACAGGAAACATTGTTGGACCAATACAAAACCTTGAAGCGTGAGATTTATACTATGATACTTATACCTGTATAATGTTTTTATGGCAGTTAGGTCGGGGTGACTAGGTAAAATGTGAATCGATTTTGGAATCGTTTGGAATTGTATAAATAGTTTAGGATCTATTTAAGTACGTCGTTTAAGAACGATTGGGACTGATGTTAAAAATAGTTTCGAATCGATCTGAATCTTTAGGGCTGGTTATTAAATGTTATATCGATATTTCGTGTTGTATTTAATGTATTAGCATGTTTGAAGTTACTATACAGGGTGATTCGCATAAGCACCGACACAGAGCAAGGGCATGTAAAGGAGTCCAAATATTGTGATTTAAAGCAATCTACCTATATAATAAGTTGCACCCCTGAGAAGTTATAGGCCTTCAAAGTGGTATTTCAAATTTCTAAAAACCAAATTTGGTTCACGTTGTGAGTATACCAAAAGCAGTATTCGAAAGTAATTAGAGTTCAATTGGAGCATTTGAAAAGGTTGATAAGGAATGATGCACCCTTAAAATGGGGCGGAATCTTTTAACACGTTGGTGCACTTGAAAAGTTATTATTTGACCTGGAATTTAATTCTAAAACTTTAAAAATGTTTCTCTAAGGATTACGTGATTAGGAAATCTCCGATATTCTTCAACAACCTAATACTAATAACATGTCAACTTGTTCCAGAACATTTTCACAGCACTAAATTAATTTAGTGTTCAGTTTACCTGACTGTCAAGTCTGACGTTTAATTTCATGGCCATCGTTTAAAATTTCGTCAATTTTAAATAACGGCTTACAATACATGTTTTTAGTTATTCAGGTTTTTTTCGAAAACAAAAACATTTTTTGAAAAATAATAAGAGTTAAAAAAGTTTTAGATAAAATAAAATAATGATTTTTCGAGTCCGCCAACGTGTTAAAAAATTCTTCATCCCTTATCAACCCTTTAAAATGCTCCAATTGAACTCTAACTACTTTCGAATACTGCTCTTGGTACACTCACAACGTGTAAGTTCAAGTATAAGTGAGATGTTGATTTTTTTTTTCGAAATTTGAAAACCAGCGAAGCCCTGTAACTTCACAGGGATGCAACTTAGTATATAGGTAAGTTGCACTCTGTAGTAATGCAACTCTTATTTATATTATCGATTGCATGCTGTAATGATAAATGTAGGTACTCTTAATTACCTTCTTCACACTAACTTCATGTTACTTTATATTTCTAGGTGCAAACCCAGATGATGTTCTCTTTTATGCTGTGTTAAAGTGCTAGTATTCCCTCTATAATGTACCCATTTCTATTATTGCATTTGACACATTTTGTAAATTAATTCTTAATATATAAAATCCGTAAAAGACCCTTACAGCTGCTTTCCCGTGATTTGACATTTGTATATAGAAAATGTTTATACCTCAAAGTTCAAAGAAAACAGAAGAAATTCTGTAAGGCAGTAAACATCTTGTGTAGTAAGTAGGGTATTTTCAGTTTCAGATGCTTCAGTTAGAGTTCTTTACTCTCTAGCTCCAATAATACCGATGTAATAGGAGCTCGAGAGAAAATGTGTAAAAGTATTATATACGTACATATATTCAAAATTTATGTATTTACGTCGAATAGATCATACTTAACAATATTTTATTTCACTTCGTAATATTATATGGCGACAGCCATTAATTTAATTTATAAGTCGGTATTTACACGAATATGTTTGCTCTTTTGCGAACGCCTACTAATTCAACCATTATTATTTCGGTCATTAAGGCTACATTGTGCAGTTTGTGGGAATAACCATTTCATTCTAATAAAAATCACTGATTGGATACGCGGCCCTGGTTTAACATCTACAAATTAATAAAATGAATTCAATCAGATATTTTACAGAATTTAGTAATAACTTACAGAACCGAAAGTTTTGAAACAGTTTTTTGAATAATAGTTATTAAATTCTATCAAACAATTAAGTGATTTTATTTTGTTATTGCATTTTATTCAGTCTCCGCTTATTTGCCGATTGGGGGATACATTTGCGCGTGGTTCAATTTTTTGTTCTGGAACAATGGGAAACTCGACGTACCAAACCGATTTCACTCAACCTGAACCGCATTCTGCGCTGTCAGGGCCCTAATAATCACCAAAGCTTCCCCGTAATGCAGGTTTGATATGACAAATTGGGGTCAAAACGATCCTACACATTCAAGTAGTCTTATCGATCGCAGAGCTTACCTGCGAGTGATAGCAATGCGGAAGACAATAATCCTGCATTAGCTGAATGACAGATAACGAGCAGTAAACTGAAAGGAAGGTCCCAAAATATAAAGGCATCAAAAACAGAAATCAAGTAGCTAAGGACTCTCCAATATAGTATCTGTTGTGAACTATGTTCAATTTCAAACTTAGTTTGTGTATTTAGATAGTTTTTTAAGGTAATATTTATACAGAGTGCTGATAAAGTAATGCATAATACTTAAAATAAGGTTAATTTGTAAAATTTGTAAAAAGACGCTAGCCCAGGAACTTGATTTTGAGGTAATTCAAACAGCAGTCTCTTACTATAACGATAATGTCATCAAACGTTTTTTAACAGAACCGCATGCTTTTTTGTGTCGTTCAACCCATTATTATCTAACGAATTCAACCATCACCTTTATAGCCTACAAAAATGATAGGCAAAAAGCAGTGTTCTTTTGCTTTATGCATTAATTACTAACGAATAAACTTACTGTAGAATTTTGAATTTGTCACGTGCAAGAGAACACGTTTCTATTGGTTGTGACATCATAGAGTGCGACTTTGCTCCGCCCACTCGAGAAACTACTCGTCTGCTGGCTCTGCAGTCAGTTCGTCTGTTTTTCAACATGAATGAACGTGCTAGCTATAGCATTTATATATCCAAAAAATGGTCCTAGAAAAAAGCGAGGGTAGAAATTTTTGTTTAAAAACCTTAAAATATCTTCAACTGCAAATAAGTACAAAAGAACGTAACAGATACGTTAAGGTCCATGCATAATACTGCTAAGGAAAAGAACAATACAATAAATGTTTTAAACAAAACATTTTTCTATTTAATAGTCCACACGCATTAAATAAGATACTATTTATCGCACGAGTGTGGTGGGGAATGCTACAAAGAAATGAGAGTGCGGCTACATGCCTAGTGGTGTACTGCCCTGCTAGGAAAAAAGGTCGTGTCTAATTTTATAAGGGTTACGGGTTATTTAACGATTTCTGAATTTAGCTAGGATCACACTTTATTATTAAATTAGAAACTTGCTGACACCTTAAGTATTACCCAAAAATGAAATTTGATATCTTTGATAGATACGACTCTTGAACTAAGTAATAATGCAGAATTATTTATGGACTGATTACACAATAGTGTAGTAGATACGACTTTTTGTTTTAGTATCAACTATTTTCATCCTACATCCTACAAATATGCTAAACAGATGTGTGTAAAATGCTTTACTAAACAAACCAAAAACGTACATTATTTGTAATGTTTGGTAAAAAATAAGATATTATTATTTATATTGTTCACATTTAAATTTCTTTCTTGCGGTTTTCAATAAAAAATTTTATAGTAAAAATGTTAATTAAGATCGATTTATTTGTCTGTTTCCTGCAACTCCTCCCAGAACTTTAGTCTGTTTTTGGGTACAGACACTTTTTGTTGTTCTTGAATGATATTTTTCTTGTGAACTGCAGTTATTGCTCTTGGTGCAAACCTGACCTCTGACTCAGGTTTCAGGTACACCTTTCAAAGCTTGTGCATTGAGAAAACATAATTCAACTGAATTTCCACCAAGGATTGTTTTATAAAGTAGTTTTTATTACGCATGCATCATAATCAACAATTATCGCACGCTGCAGCGTGTGTAAAATGATGATTATGATGCGCCTACTTTTTTATTACCTAGATATTTACCTGCCGTTTAAATTACTAGGTTAACTCTGCTTTTTCTGCAAGCTCACCAATTGACACTAAATCTTCCTCTGATTCCTTCTGGGTCATTTTTTTACTCCACTTTCGCGAGAACGACGATAAATAAATTGATTTGACTCAAAAACGCAAATTATTTATAGCAACGTTAACAAATCAACAAATCCCTATAACAACCAAGTTTTATGATTTAAGCCTACTAAAAATAATTACAAAATTGTAAAGGAGAATGTTTAATGTTTAAAACATTTTTGAGCTTATGATGCATTCGTAATAAAAAATAGCGTATGATACGCGTGTATAAATAAGAGGCCTTTAAAGCCCTTGCGACTTACAAAACACTCCGCTGCGCGTCGTGTTTTGAAATATGTCGCGCGTACTTTAAAGGCCCTCTTATACACTTGTATCATAATATACTATTATTAGAACCTCCGATAAAATTCACTTCGCTAAAATTATATAGTAAAGGGTTTGGTGCTGTTCTACTTATTTTAAACTTGGAGAAACAGTCTTTTACATATAAAAAAAGTCATTAAAATTCATGCAGGTCGTTTTTCCACTGTTTGAGTTTTGAAGTCAGTTTTTATAACGATCAAAATCTAACACGTTGCCCTTTTGCTTTAATGACTTTTCTACTTGAAGATGACATGAGTGTGTATAAATGTGTACCTGTTTGTACTTACTACTAAGTCAAAAAGTCGTAACTGTTAGATCCGACATATTGACTTAGTGAAGATCACATAGGTTATTTTGATTTAGTAATCGTTCAATATTTTTAAGATATGACAAAAATAGCACGTTGTTTAAGGTATATACGACATTCTGAATTACTGCATTCGATAGATCTTGTTGCATTGAATCCAAATATGTAAAAGCTTTCAAATTGATTTTTTTTGTCAGTTAAGACCTTTAGTCTTAGCAGGGCAGTGTAGTATCTTTAAATTCCCACCTGCTAAAAAAACTCTGTATAACATAGGTACAATACTTTTGTATATATCAATAGAACTGACAATGAGTGATATTCTGCATTAATATTTAATTGATTAACAGCTGACAAAAACAAAATAAAGTGAATGACTGTCGAAAACAATTCGAGAATAAGCATAATCATGAAGCTGTTTTGGTGTGTAATCGACCACTTAATTGTAATAATACCGCAGGCAAAGTTCAAACTGTTTCCACGTCAAACTTACCTGCGGGGGGTAATGATCAGGAAGAGAATCTGCTGCCTCCCTGTAGGTGTCGAGGGCCCTCTGGAGTCGACCTTGGTCTGAGTAGAGGGCACCAAGCTGTAGGAGGGCTGAAACTCGGGCTGTTTCATGCTCTTTACGGTCCCTGAGGCCAGTGGCGTCTAGGCGTGACCCTTGACGTAGGATAGACACCGCCTCTTGACATCTGCCGGCGGCTATGAGAGCAGAACCGAGATTCACGTAGGCCACTGGAAAGAAGGATGTTATGAGTTTTTTATATAAATATTGCAATTTCTCTAAGCGAAATAAGCATAAAGATTAGGACGCAGAACATTAACGGTTGGTAGATATGGATTCAAAAAGTAGATTCAAATAAAAAAGGTAGACACGTACTTAATAGTTTTTATATTTACAATATGCCAAGTCCGCCGGTTTGCTAACTATTTGCTACTTAGAATTGCATTGATTACAATCTGTTTTACACTAAACAGTATTTAAGAATATGATTAATTAAACACTTAATGTATTTGTCACTTAATACAATTATTTTGCAAATGAGGCAAAAGTATCAGATTGTATAATTTTTATATACCCCTTTTACATGAGGCAACCCATTTGATTTATCTGACGTTGGGCATATATTTTGCATATTTTATAGCTTGTTACACTCTGAGTTATAAGAATACATAATTGTCATGACCTTCTCTACGAAGGTCTGGTCATTCCTGGAACAGAATTGCGACATTTTAGATCCATTTCTATAAAATATTAAACCGACTTTTATTTTAAGAACTGCCCCTCTGTACGTAAGCTAATTTAAGTTGCTTTGTATCAAACCACCGGAACGACAGTGATGTGGGTTCTAATCCCAGCGGCAGTCTCTACTTTATTTGCTACGTTTTGCTCTTTGACGTTTTCAGTTGGCAACTGGGAATACCTCGCGGAGACAGCAGTACACTCCGACACATTCTTACATATTGCGAAAATTTGTGCACCTTAAAACATACCGTTTAAAATATTGCTTTTTCAAACGTTTTTATTATACTACAAGAAATATGTGTCTTTACTGTTCCCTTAAACGTATCACTAAACTTACATGCAGTTAAAATTAGAATGCTTTATTAAACCCACCATCGTATACCCAACAAGTTTTTTAAGCATATTCAGAACACCTGCTACTGATGTCAACTACAAACTACTACGAAACGCGCATCAACAGAGAATTTTCCTAACATAAGGGATAATTCACACTACCCGAAAAAGTCGCCGTCTACCGCAGCAACAAGTCAGATAAACGTATCAAGAAGATTCTAGAATGGCTGCTCGGGGGGTATAAAGGGCAAACTTGCGGAGGCGAAGACCTACTCAGTTAGTCGACTTCGTGGCGTTAACTGGAAAGCAGTGAACGAGGCGGTAGTAATAAGAGATCAGGGTTTTTTTTTGTAGGTGTAAGCGATGGATTCGTAGTGTGTTTAGGTATTGCATAAAAAATAATTTCCTGGCCAAGTATGATAAGATACAGATACATTCATTACTTCCGCTTGAATTTAAGGGAGGCATTGTTTTGTATTTCAATAAAACTAGAGGTAGTTAAACAAAAATTTGACCAAATACCAACCTCTAATTTATCACTACAAATTACTACATTACATCTACATGCACACCGAGAATTTATATTAATTAACTTACAGATATCGACTGAAAGTTCGTAACATACTTGTTGCACAAAATGCTTGCGATGGTCATTTCTATCAAACAAACATAAGTAGTAATATGCGTAAATATACTAAATAATCATGTAAGAGGGTTGCTTGGCATGCATTACTTCCACATTTTTATTTATTCTATGCAAAACATTTGAGCTTCGTTATAATTTACGCCGGCACGAAGGTATGATTGAATCGAACCGTTACTTCACTAGCTGGCTAATTTTGCAGTTAGGTCGCCATAGAACCACCCCCGTATAATATTTCGCGAAATAATTTCAGTTATATCTCAAGAGAGCGAGAACAAATTGAAGATAATTTGACAGAATTTCGAGAACTGTTGTCTGGTGTTTCAAAATCGCAATAGTTCTCAATCTCGCGTGGTATTCCATAGATCATTTTTTTTTACTTTTTACAATCAGTTTGCTTAATTTTACCATTTCTCCAACCGACGATATGCTAATCTATTCTTATTCATTTTCACAAATCATGACAAACGTAAAGTTTGAGAAAAATTCGTTGTCAATCAATAAAAACAAATTACTACAAATTATTATAATTAACTATTTATTGACGTTTCTAAAAACCAATAGAAAGTTATAATTTCATCCCGTTGTACCTTTCAGCTAGTAATTTGTAGTATTTTGTTTTTATTGATTGACAATGCATTTTTCTCAAATTTGACGCTTGTCTTCATTTGTGAAAAAAAAGGATATATTTAGCGTCAATTTTGACGAAATCAATGTTAAAATTAGGGACATATAGGTCAGGTCAGGTCAGGTCAGTTCAGGTCAGGTCACCGCAGTACCGCTAGCATAAATATAAAAATGTGAGTGAACCGTGGCTTTTCTGTTTAATTTCCTAAAAAATAAAGTACCAATTGATAAAGACTGGATACGGACAAAATGACGTTTTAACACGAAAGCGATTTATCTATGAAAAATGGAGATTGTAGCAACACAAATTAAAATGAAACAAATACTTGTCTCTCACATGATTGCCTATTACCGCAACGGTGGATATGTTTTAATTTTTAACATTTCCTGGTAGCAATTAAATATCCAATTGAGCGATTCATATTTTTTTCTGCTCTGTGCTCCTAGTTAGATCAGTTTAAAGGAGTAAGTCTATTATTTCGTATCATATTTTTAATGTATTGTTTTTATTAAGGTGACATAATAATATAATGCACAAAAGCAAATACCTTATTGTTTACAAAATAGAGCTTGACTATTTTTGTATCTCAAGTGTGTTTTAAAGCGGCAAACAACGCCAGATATGGAACAATTTATTTCGATTGTGGTTTGTTGATTACGGTTTCTTGTGAAAGTGAAATCCTTATGCTACCTATTAGCAAATTTAAACCGGTCTTATAGTCGTGAGTTTTCTTAGGACAATTATTTTCAAACCAATACTATAAATTTTGCATGCTGTCGTGAGCTACCAGTTGATTATAATCGACGTTATTAAAGGAGAAATGGTTCATAAGCATTGTTAATACTTCTGAAAATAGAAGTTAGCTCATTAGAGCTGTTTATATTACCCTGCTTACTAAGTGTTAACGATTGGAGACATGCACATTAATTATATCGTAAATCACCAGTTTTAAATATTTATCCACTCATAAATGTAATATTTTTGAAACCTCTTTTACTGGTTTAACCTACTGGTAGTTTTCCTCAACGTCTATGTGCTGTGCTTATTATAAACCACTGCAGGTGGAACCATTTTTCTTTATGCTAAAACTTTTTCATGAGAAATTAGTTTCTGTAAAGGCGGCATTGCAGCTTTGCCAATAGTATAGCCGCTCAGACGAGTTTCTCGATCTCGTGTCGAAATTCGAGATCGAGACTGGCAGTTTTACATCTCGAATTTTTGAGACGAGATCAAGATTTTGCATCAAAAATCTCGATAACAAAATATATAAATATCTACATCTAAATAAGGTTTATGGTACAGTAATAATAAACTGTATGACCAAGCTTTATGGGAATTAAGGAATAATTAGTAAACAGGTAGTCTCCCCAAGAAATTTGCAGATAAAGTACACTTAGTTATCTATTAATGAATAGAGAAAAGAGCATAGAGGTATTCAAAATAATTTAGTCAAAGAAATTTGTAGCATTACACGGCAAAGCAATGTGTATAAAGAGTGTGATCTAAGTGCATTATTGTGCAAATAAGCCTTTGCTTGAAAATCTGTGAAGTCTGATGCAAGCGATACGGACATTGTGACACATTTTGTGTTAACCTCATACATATTTGATTTCTTCGCTGCTCTAAAACGATGTCTACCATTAACCATTAGTATTAGTATTATTAGTATTCTWATATAGTCACTGTTAAATACCCGTTTGTATTTTACGGTATTTGTTGTGGTCTTTTAATGTTTGGAATGTAGGTAAACACATATTTTGCAGAATTTGACAATTTGTTATAAGAACATGTAATGATGTGAACCATACACGGTAGTAATAAATGATTTAATGCTGAACAGGCGTGAAAATGCATATTCTAGCACCGCTAGTAAACCCAAATATGGCAGATATATCAGCTATAATAGGTCAGAGAACAATAAGGTTGTACGTACAGTACAAAAATAACCAGTAATTTTAAGCGGAAAGTTTATATCTATACATGCTGAGTGCAGAAATATTCTTTTACCTAAATAAACTACTTCTTTTGTTTCTGTGCGTTCAGTAAATGAATTAGTTTCAGTAAGGAGTACTATTTTTAGTGTCATATATAAAATCGAATCGATCTATAGCAACCGATATTTTAGTGAATCGAAGCGCATTAGTTGTGTTTATTTTGACCATCTGCAATATGCACATTCAATTTGAGATTGTTGATTCAAGATCGAGAATAGGATTGCCTAGCAATTTTTTTTTATTTTGCATTTAAAATGTGCATAAAAATTGAGCGCAAAGATATTTTTGTGATATTTTTCGGTTCTTGTTTGCCGAGAAAAAAAAGTGAAAGTATGGACTTTCAATATCCGTTTCAAATGCCTCGATATTCCGCCATGGAGATGACGTAAAAGGTTCTCATGCTGACGAAAGCGAGAAACACCAATAATAGCCAGTGCTCTAGCGGCATTGCCAGTAATATTTGTTTACATTATTTTTTCAGCTGCGTCGCGTTGCCAATGTGGACAAATTTTCGCCATGCCGTGAGAAATGTACTCGTAAACTGGCATTGTGACATTGATAGGTCAACTTAAAGCGTATTTGTGAAAATAACTTAAATCATCCTTCAGTCAGTTTATTCTATAATGAAAAGTTCAATATAATAAGCGCATTCACTGGCCTTTTGCTGAAACACGAGTGTTCTTTAACCATCGAAACTGCTTTTGAACTAATGCTTTTATTATAAGGAATTAAACGACGCTTGGCACTTGATAGAGTTTGTATACTTACGTATGACAACGATATGATAAATAAATAGGACTGTCTCTGGCTCTGGTTAGGAAGAAAACGGTAAAGTACCAACGACAACATTGTTGCATGTGTCCCAAGTGCAATATAATAACCCTAACCTAATATGAACTAATGTAAGCTGGTAAAATTCATAAACGCTTCAAACACACGATTCGGAACTATATTTATTTGCTAAATATAAATTAAATTAAAATCCATGAAAGGTTTGCATAGTATTGCCTTGATACGGTTTTCTGAAATAAGAGAATGAAATGTAAAAGACAGTTAGGTATAGATCAAAAAGTGTTAGTAGTTTTTAGCATATGCGAGCGAGTAAACAATAAAATTAAAGATAGTTACTAAATTATTATGTAGCTCAATGCTCAGAGACGGAAATTCATCAGATAATTATGTGCTGGGTCAACTCCGCATTTTAACCTACATGTAAAACTAATATTTGTCTGGACCACACAAGTGCAAACGGGAACTGCATGTCTAAGCCACGATCATCCCCGGCATCAAAGCGAATGAAGATTCACTGACTTCATCCCCGCATTCTGCTGTTCCGCGAGCCAGCCTGATTAAACAACAAAGTATAGAAAGCTTCGTAATTACAAACCGCAGCCCGCAGACTTACAAATTAATTTCCTGAACAGTTCCACTCTGCTCAACTGATACGATTTTGCTAATAACTCCGACAATAAAGCCTCGCACTGCACGTTACTCGTTAAGCCCTTTGATGACCTATTCAGAGAGACCGCACCGAAGAATTTCTGCAGCCAGTTGCAGATCTAACAACGGCGGCGCGATGTAAACACGGCAAATCAAATACCCACATAAATAAGCAGATATGGGGTGGAAAATACAACAGACCAGACAGCTTAACTTGTTTATGTGTACGACTACACTTTATGCGGACGTTCCGCGTTTTAGACCGCAACATACTTTATGAATATGCTGGGCGGGACCGGGGCGGTTTAAAATACTGCATGTGCATGCGGATGCGATATAAGTTTGACTGTTATTGCGAACTGGTGTTCAAAGCGGGCGCCGCTTGATTTCGACCTGACCTAGGGAGAAGCGAAAAGCAAGTTTCCAAGTTTCGTTCGGTTTTGGCGAATTGAATGTAATATACCTGTATTATTACGACAACTAGCATCTCTTTTATTTTGCGGAGTTCGGCAGCAGCACGTGTACCAAAACATAAACGGTGAACAAATTTTATACCTAGTGCACTGTATATACATGAACGGGTTGCTAGTCAACTCTTCTTTACGCTAGAAATGATACCTGAGACCCAGGTACAAGTTTCCCTCTAGCACAGAAAATATCGGTCCAGACTTACCAGAACAGCATCAATTCCATTACGACTACATAAAAAATTCGCTTTGTGTATATTAAACATTTAAAAACGTAGTCCAAAGCAACTATATTTCACAAGCCAATAATTACAGCACAACAACAATGGGGTTGTAGCCCTCGATCACAAATCGTTATTGCAACACATTTGTAGGTTTTCCTAGACCCAATGAAGTGAGATACTAGCAACAAAAAAATATTTCTAACGTTATATTGTCTTATTTTCGCCTTCTAAAGTTTTCCGCCAAATTCAAATATTGCTAGCAACGTCAGTTGACCCGGCTAGAGTGGGGAGTGTGGTGGGATGGCATTTCGCCATGGTAAACCTACCGTGATTTCGCGTTTGACTCATAGAAGAGACATCTGTTCAGTGTTGCCAACTTAGCGGATAAAATTCTCGCCCAACCGAAAAATATAAGTTTTAGCGGTTAGCAGATATTTTAACGGAATAAGAAAGTTTTTAATTAATATTAATGTTTCACTTTGGCGTATAAATATGGGAAACTTAAATATGAAGTATCTACAATCGATTTATTTATGCTCGGTGACTCGATGATTACTATATTGCTTGCCTAGGAAATATTATATTTCCTGCTTTTTTTACCTAACAATCCAAAATTTACCAGCGTCTCAATAGTGCTTGTGTGTTTCACGTTGCAGCTCAGACTGTCAGATGAGGCAGATATTATTATCTTAAACCAAGCAAAAAGCAAAGAATCATATTTCTGAAAGGAACACGAGCTCGACAACGATATTTTTAACGTTTTAGCATAAATGTAGGAAACTAATAATTATTTATGTAAAATAAATAATAAATCCCCTTGTATATCAACAGATTACCCTCTCTTAAAAATTTTATGGGATTCGATGCGGCAATCTAGCGGTATTTCTGTCAGCCCCAGTGGCAACACTGTACAGATACACAGATGATCTGTTTGTTTGCATTTGCGTTTGGCTTGATTTTGCGAGGATTTTCTTTAACACAAGCGACTTGCTGTTAGTGCTGCATCTACTGAACAGCACCACAATTTTCGTCTCAGTTTTTCTTCGGGTACAATTAAAAATTTCTTCTCTAGACCAGCAATACTAGTATTTACGCATGTTGGCACAAAACATTTCTTTTCAGCAGCCATTTCGTCCGCGTTTTGAACGATATAATCGTGATCGATAAACAAAAGCAAAAAAACACACGRGGGTTACTGTTACTGAGAGGTTATGGATGATGCTCTTCGTCCGTTCGTCGGCAGTTGACAGCGAAAAACACGCATAGGCAACTGGAACGCTGAAAATTATTGTGCCCTGGCAACAACACACAGCTGCTGCCAATCACAAGTGGCAGGGTCAACCTACGTCACACATTCAAATATTTAAACTTTACCATTTTTTTGACGTTTATCTAAGCGATTTGGAAAAAAGATAAGTTAACAGGGGTCTATTATTTTTTATGTAGATTCATATTCTGTAATAAAAAAAATATGGTCTACAACCCCATTATGAACGCCAAGGAACAAAAAACTAACCATTAAGGAATCTCTAAGGCTACACGAAGTTCTATAGGGACAAATGACTCTGGGATGGGTCAGTGATATAAAAAGACGCATCCACATTTTGTTTCAATCCACAAATTCTACACAAACGCCCTACTAGCAATCAAGCATGAACCTCTAACCCAGGAAGATGCAGCTGAACCGGCGGTAGGAATACTCGGCAGCAACTATTGCATTCGAATTCAGAAATTTCACATGGACCAAACCAATCTATTAACCCGTTATCCTTGATCCATCGTTTTTAAATTCCCCGGATTGGGCCTTCTAGTACTGATCGGCTACTATAGTGAACGATGACGTCGCGTTGAGCAGATTTTTTCTGAGCTTGGGGAATTGATATTGTGACTGCTTCTTCGTAGCATTATCCAGAAGGTACACATAAGCAACTGTTACGAGTTTTAAAGTAGGTGAAAAATACGTTAGACTGTTTGGGGGGTCGGACACACAGGACACACATTGGAGGGGCTGATTTATTGTATACTATATATATTTTATATTATCAAATTCAGAAATGCCTGATGAGTTGTTCTTGAGTGCGCTGATTAAAATCTTCATTAGCTGCTTAGACAAGAAAACGAACGAGGTTTTGTATGGCCAATAATATTTATTCGATATTTTAACTTCATCCCATGTGTTTGCCCTTTATCCAATCAATACTATTTTACTGGCAATAACCATAAGAGCTTTTTGTCAGTTATAGGTAGGTAATGTCACAAGAGAGTGATAATAAACTGAAAATAATTCGATAGAACTACGAAACAGTTCAAGAAAAGTTCTGGAGAATTTTTTGTAATTTCTTCTCACTATCGCTTGGTATTCGATAGACTATTTCTTGACTTCTTACAACTAGAAACACTGTTTCAATATTCCAGAGTGACTATGGTATTCTCACATGTATATATACACTGGTGCAAACTGTTAAACCAACGGAGTTTCATCAGCTGATTGGCACAGTGTTGGCCTAGTATGCGCAAGAGCTACGATTCGATCCCGGCAGAGTTGCTATTTTACCGAAATGCCCACAGTTGGTGACCAACGACGCTAGCCTGCCAGCGCGTTGCCTATCCATTAACCTAAGACGGGAGTTGCGGAACAAACGCTCGTAATAAAAATGGCGACAAACTCAAAAGGCGTGTGAACAGAACGCGAGCACACCTCGCAGAACAGCAGCAAATCCAACACACACATCTTGTCCCTGGAAAGGGGATGATAAATAAGACAGTAGCAAGCTTTAGAGGCAGAGCTATGGTTCGAAACCTATCAACCTATCAACTTTTCCAGCTTGCTATTTTAACAGAATTGCTACAGTACAATACCGCTTTTGTTAAGTTCTACGTAGTCTAAAGGAATCCTTAATCACACTCCATCACATTTCTGGTTTTGCGAGTAGTTAATAGAATAAGTTTACACACTTATTATATGGAAAATTATATACGTTTTAAATTGATAGGGGGAAATGTTATAATAAAGAAACACGTTGTTCCCCATATATTCGACTATCAGCCAGACCGAAAACGAGCCGCAAGTACCCCCGAAAATAAATAACAATTTATATTTATTCTGACCTTTAAAATAAATGTGAAGTTTAGTGTACATTTTTGATTCTCACTTTTTATGTTTACAAATAGCATGTTTCCAACAACCCATTGTGATCAAATTTTCAATGCTACGTTATTTTGACAATAACTTTATTTATGCTGTTGCTTTTACGTTCCTTATCTTATCGCTTTTCACAAATTCCATAACCATGAATATGTCTATGGTCGGGAGATTATTTGAAGACGCCCTAACGAAGCCATCGGAAGTGAACTAATAAGTACTTCACCTTTTCTTGGCGTCTTTTAATTCGCTTGTCACAAAATGAACTCAAATAACAAACTGATGAATTGACAACAAGCGGCCATTTACAAGACACCTGACGTCACGGCCAATATGTTCGAGTTTTGGCGCTCTCTTTAAATATTCACATTTTGATGCATTAAAAATACACCTTACGATCCATTTTTCGATGTTATAAGCTGTCACACGTGTTTTGTGTATTAGACTCTACCTATTAATACGCAATAAAATATAAATACATGGAAAATACCCGATTGTCCAAGGCTGCAAATGATGCAGTATGTATTGCGGAATTTGCCTTGCAGCCAACTAAAGCTTATACAGTCCGACCGGTGGCAAAAACCGCGCGGGAAAGCTAATTATCGGTAGCCCGAACCCATTTGGGAGCAGGATTAATTAAACTCCCGGTATTTCAGATGGAAATGGAACAACGCGCGGTCCCTGAAGGAGAGCGCGCCGGCCAGAACTGCAGACTCCCGGAAACGTGGGCGGCCCCTGAAGTGGACCCGGAACACTATTAGGTCGTGCGGCGCAAAAAAGCCGCTTTTCAGGATTTATTCCCGCCAGTGGTCCCGGCGGTCGATAGCGTTTGAATATTGTCGGTTTGGGTAAGAGGTTTTTTGTAAGTGACGCGATCCAGCCGACGGTCTAAGGAACGGATGATTGATAAAGCGGGACCGATATTGCCGCTCCAGGTTTACGCACGACCAGTCTTAAGCAAGAGATCCGATCAGTTTACGCATACCATGAAAGCTCGGTCTCATAGGCTCACATGAATAGTATAATGTATGTAGGTACCTATGAAAAGAGCTAAAAATAAAACGAAATTAGTCAAGTTTGACATAATACTGTTTCGTGACTGGTTGGCGAATACGGATTTCTGACTTAACTTAATCGCATATTAAGTGCAAAATACAACATACTATAATACTGCTCGGTCAATTCACCACTAACAACACTAATAAATTCAATTAACACCTATTTGAAAACTACGCTTCACTACAGTCACTCTGCAACACTGGATCGCCTTGAACGCTTGCTTCACAGCTTATTAAATCAGACTGACTTCAAGTGCTTCAAGGCCTTTGGGCTTAGCGATTGATCTAGAGCTTCGATTATCTTTGCGATTATTAGAGGACCTTCTATTCGATCTATAACAGGTAATCATACATCATCCGTCAGCCCGGTTGCCTAATCCGCAAGCGTTGGTTTTCCATCTCATAACAATCCTTGTGATGCGTTACCCTATTCATTTTGGATTCAAATTCAGTTTAGTAACAAAAATTTCGTAAAGGGGCCTAAATTTCTCTATGTTCTATTAGCAGCATAATATCTAAATAGCTTGTTTGTTTTGGGAGTCGATAAATGGTGTCACTTGGTATAAAAGTTATACGTAATTGTTTGCAAAGAAACCCATACGAGAAATCAATGGCTTTTCTTGTTATTAGTTTTGAAGTTGGTCGGTTCACGTGTAGCATTTACATCATAACAATGTTTCATAATAATAATAATTGTGGGCGCGACATTTATTGGCAATTAACAGTGTCACCCACCATTCTCTGTGCGGAACCTGTATTCTGAACGGTAGCCCACTTTCTAATGGGCGTTTAAAAACCGACAGAGGTTCCTAACAACGTTGTCTGCAGAAAGTGCAGTTCTCAGCCTATGCCATGTTGCCTGCATCAGAAGAATCTGTGGACAGCTGTTTCTGCTTATAAAAGCTCTTCAGCACTTCTATAGTCCTAATGCAGACGGCACGGCAGATATTTGATTTGTAGTGGGCATTTAAAAGCCGACAGAGGTCATTTAGCTTGTCGTGCTAAAGAAGGCGGAGAAAATAAACGCTCTTGTACTGTGACAACGATAATTGGTGAGGTAATGATCATCAGTTAAATGCAGTCCGCTACACAGCGAAATGGTAATTTCTTATGAAGTACTTGTGCTTCTCAGGCCAATTGGCGAATAGAAGTACGGCAAAACATGTAAAGTAAAAGTTGCGCTTCTTTGCAGCTTATCTTTCGATATAGTACCAGGTGTTGAGGGAGGAGAGTGACTTTCTAACACCGCAGCTAATCGTTGGATCAGACACAAAAAAAAACTAAAACCTCCACTGTTCGTGTCAATTATGATTAACGAATTTTAATAATGCCTTGATATAATCTTAAGAAGGGTTTTAAATTTCGAAATACCTACTCAAAATATACTGAACTACTCGAAAGAGCAACGCGTTATTATATTTGTGGCAAAACTACACTATCTAGCTCAGTGACGGCTTATGAGGAAGGTCAGTTTGGCCCGACCATACTAATGAATAATGAAACAAACAGGTTGTATATTTTTCCACTATCAGCAATTGATAATCAATATTAGGTATTAGTTATGAATGGTATGATTAATATGAAGGACAGTGAAGAAGTTATAGTGCGTTTGGTTACTTTACTCTTGAGATAGAGTTTCTTTTTTTCTCTCATAATCATATATATTGCCCAAAAGCACAGTACAAATAAGAGAAAAAATCTAGTCGTGCTAATCATAAGTTCTTAAATTAGGATAGGATAGGAACGGTAAAAAGAACAAAGTAGGTTTTCATTAAATAAATATAAGGGACTAACTTATAGGGATAAGGGATATAGGATATAGGGATAGACATGATGTGGAAAAGCTTACTAAACAAGTCCGTCATTGCGTATACTTTATATAAACCTTCGGCGATTTTGTGAATAATAATATTGTTATTTATTTGCTAACTTAAGTGGCATTTCGAGGCAATGAGAAGCTCCCTACAACTAAGGTAATTATTTAAAATTATCCAAATCTGGTGGGATTTTATATGAAAACCTTAATATATGTACTGATTTTTAAGCATCATCTGTTTTACACTTCGCTGTACTTATTGAATCATTTAATTTCCTTCTTATAATCCAGTAATCCAATAATGATTAGTACGAGTATACTAAATATTTGTCAACACAAACTAACGGAGCACAATTCCCACAAAATTATTGCATCGCTTAACATTACTTTTTCTGTAGTTGTCAGTTTCATATGTTCTCATAAGTAGACAGTATAACGGCCTGCGTGCCTGCGTCCTGGCCAGTCCTTCTGGCTATACTGGCTGCTTCTATTTTGACTATCCTGGCCGTCTGGTCGTGCATTATTGTGCATAAAAACGAACAGGTCACCAATAAATTGACTAACCTGGACCGCATTTGCTCAAGGATATCTTTTCCGTGCCGATGATGTGTTGTCAAAGTTAAACTGTAGTCATCAACTGTGAATGCCCATGAAAAAAATCTCCGTTAGCCGTAGTTGATTTATTATCGAAACTTGCTTGTTATCGAGCTTCATTGAAGTAGTAATACTCAACAATCTGGATATCTGTTGGTATACGTTTGCCATCTTCAGTATCTCAATTGGTGAAATCTCTGGCAAACCGTAGTCACGCAATACTCTGATGAGCCGAACATTTCTAAGAATTACAGTGTTATTCTAAGCGTTTTCAAACTGCAACTCGCAAATACAAATCATCTACAGGTGCAGCTACTCTCCGATGGTATGATACTAGAGACGTTTCCCATAAAAAAGCAAGCTGGAAAAATTTGGGAACCCCATCTGGGTTAGAACCACCGCTTAGGAGGCGGACACTACTAGTTACAATAATAGTAACACAGCGAACTATTTTCTATATAAAGGTCGCCACAGGACCCCTTTCTGAAGACGACGATGCTGATCGATAAAACTGTATGTTGCTGGTGTTGCTGCTGCGCCAAGTATGATCGTTGTGTCTTGTGTGTACAGCGTGTCTTGACTGTTGCCGTCATTCTTACTAAACTGGTGGACGTTTCGACAGAAGAGCAAGCTGGAGAAAGTTGAGGGCCCCAGCTGGGTTCGAAACATAGCTCTGCAACTCACGAGCCGGACACCGTAACAATGAGCTGATGGGACTCCAATAGTTTCAAACTTTGTTATTGTTAATATAAAGGTCGTCGCCACAGTACATTTGTATATCCTTAATGCATGTGCCTTTACTTCGTCCATCCTCAATTGGCGTTACCACTTTAACAGCTTCTATTTTTTTGTCAATGAGTAGTTATGAGTTGTTCACAGCTATTAGGAGAAAACAACAATACAAGGAAGACAATATAACCACCACTAAGACGCTAAGAATATTAGCTAAAAAGCTAATTTATAAACTCTAACTTATGTAAGTAAGTATATAGCTCTTGCCTCTAGATTTGTCATTGAAGCAACTATCTGTATTCATGAGGATACTTTTCCATTTATGGAAGTGGTCCTGATTTTGGATAAATGTCTGAAGAGGCTATAATTGAAAATAAGTAGGTATGTGTTTGACCAGGTCCGAGGCCGGGTCTAAACGTAAACCAAAGCCCAAATAATGATAAGAAAGAACATTCTATTGGACAAGAATTTGCTGAACGTTGCAAGAAAAAAGAATCCCTCCACTGCTTGTAGATATTGTTCGCTTCTTGTGTCAATAATTACTTTCCGACTTCAACAGGCTGCAGCGAGGATGAGGATATAGCGTGTTTACCGTATACGTGCGGACTTGTAAACGCACCCCGTCCGCGGCCTCCAGCAATAAGGAGTGATATTCCAACGGATACGCGCTTATCTCCGACGGAAGGCCGCTAATGCAGAGAAACGATCCGAGGTGACAAAACCGGGAGGAGCGACGATATGGAATATTAAGCGAGTGACGGCGCTCTCACGGAAATACAGACTCCGAGACAGAAAACAGGAAAGGAGTACGGCATAAATAATGTTCAAGTTTTGCATCCCCCGAGTCTGCGGAGCGCACGACAATAAAACATTTAGGGCAACACGGAATCAAAAAGCGAGTCACGTGTATCTGAAATATGGGGGGACTTGAAAAGTGTTTGATAATGTGCTGACTTAGGCGCATTTGTCAGGGTGGTCGTTTAAAAACGCTATACGATGAAAGGCGCCGGCATTTTTACGTCGAAGGTATCATTTCGAGGGAGAACGCCATGAATCTTCCGCTTTCATTTCTTTTAAGTGGTCTGGAGGATCCACAATCGGATGTTGCCGCTCTCAAGGTCGACAAAGGGAATTCGGTTTAATGTCAAGTCGTATTAGCGGGGCTCGTCAAGAGTTGGTCGTTAACTCGATGGTCATATTTCAAAGCCACAAACGGACGCGGACATTTTCAGGTTCTTCGTGTATACGAGAAATATGGAACGAATTTCAAATGGATGACGGTCCTAAGAATTTCAGCGAACTTTTTAAAAGCATTAATCTCGCCGTAATGGCGCAGTTAGAGTAATTGGGCTTTCTCAAGTACTAATGGTACTACAAGCTACGTTCCTCTAATATATTGCGTTAATTTTTCCGACTAGGCGGGTGCAGTTGGCTCCACATGCCAAAATATTTAAACAAAACGTAATGCTTTGCGTGGAAAAACTGACACCTAAAGTTGTTTTAATTTGGTTACTTAACTTAACAGACTATATAACTATTATGAGTGTAAACATCGCAATATTATCTGCATTAATAGGATTAAGATGTGTATGCCTATGATGTGCTTGCCCTCATCTGAACTAACTGCATACTGGAGCATTTAGTTGCTGTTAGATCGTTAGTATATTTTATGTCTATTGTACACATAGATCTCGTTTTGCCTATGAGCCAAAGGTAATGAAACGTTAAGGAAAATTTAAAGGCTGATGCCAATCTGCTCGTATTAGCAAAAAAATTAAATGACATTCAATTGTGAGATAAACATGTGGTATAGTAGGAGTAGATTTTAGTTATGTGTTTATTAAGCCGTATTATTTTGAAACCTTAAATCTAAAAAAAAACGCAGAAAAAGTATAGATAGATAGATAGACGGTAGGTAAGTTGAAATAAATACAAGCTAAGAAATGGGGAGAAAATAAATGATACAATAGTATATGACCCTCGACGGGGCACTTATACGTGAGAGAATACAGAAGTAAGAGAGAGAAGAAGTGCATAAAAATGGTATAATAGGACACACTATATATAACGGTATTATACCATCAGTAAAGCTAAAAAGAACTACCAAGTAGCCTTGACGCTATAACTGAAACAATGAAAACTGCTTAATGTGAGTCACTTCTAATTGCATCGAAAATTAATATACTTAGTTTAGCATAGTTTAGCTCTTACTAGAAATAAAAAGCTACAACGCTAGTAAATATAAGAGTACCTATGTATTTTATTCCATTGAACAGCAGTAAATAAACAACCCAAGAAGCACGTACTCGAGGAAATTATATACTTGTATTTGTATCGTGATATAAATTCGAAACACCTGTTACTATGGTACGTCAATCGTAATACAACCTACTCCTTATTTATTTATGAATTACCCCATCTTTTTTGTTATTTAGTTATTGATACAAAAAATATTTGAGTGGTAACACAAAACATTGTTGTCTAGTCAGCTGGGTTCTAACGTATTAAGTTTGTGTTGTAATAACTAAGGCGGCGATAGGTATGCTAACAATAACCAAACAAAAATGTTTCAAATATAAACTACCAATTTACCTTATTTTAACGCAACGCTATATACAGTTTTCACTTTTAAACTCTTCGTTTCAACTAAAAGGACTTTCTTCTGGTTATATTATGTATAAAATAGATAAATAAATAAATAATTGGGTTTTAGTTACAACATATAATTAATGAGCAATTATAAGAAATATGAAGGGAATTCTGACCAATTCGGCGGTTCTTTAGTTTGCTTAGGCATACAAGTGTATAACCATTGCTGTTTAGAAGATATAGGTTACTTTTTTAATTCAAAAGTGCTTCACACTCACCAAGCTCCTAGAAAATTAGGAAGTTACCTTAACTCTTTTTATGTCACACCTAGAGTTGATAAGTGCTATTCCCAAAACCCATGAAGGTAAGAAAAGCAAATCAAAATGATTGTATAGTTTAGTCAAAAAGTATAGGTAGGTAAATTATTAAAAACCTTCTTACGGCAAAAACTTATCGTCATTGGAAATTTGAGCCTAATACAATAGCATGTAAAAAGACAGTACAGGTGCAGAAAGTAATGTAGACAATAAACTATTCTTTGAAGAAAAAAGCAACGCTGCACATACAAAAACCATGTTTATACATAAAATCCTGTACAGACGTTTAGATTTCCTGCTCTATGATTTTGCTGGGATGAAAAGAACTGTCAAAACATTAGGTTGTTGGTTGGATAAAAAAAAATGATGACTCATGTCTTTTTACACATGGTTGTTACAGATGATTATTATGACACCGAAAGTCGTTACTTCAGTGTCGTTTGTTATTGAAGAAATTCGGCAAGTGTAAGCTACTAGGCAATCACTTAGTCGATCCCATTCTAGTGAACTGAGGTAACGACTTGCTGTTCACTAGAATAGAATCAACTAGGAGATTGTGCCAAGTTGACAAGATTTTACAAAAAAAAACTCGTAAACATGCGTTATACTACTATTAACGATATGCCAAACGGTACAGATAATTCTCTTTGTACACCACAACCGATACTACATTTTCTTCAAATTCACTTCAAAAATCACTTTTTCTCGAATAGTTACTTAGGGCGCTGCGCGTTAGATGATGGTTATTTAACGTTGGCGCGCGGGATACTACTTGCAAGCCAAAACAATTTTACATTGGAGATGGAAGTTTGATTTAGTAGAACTTGATGAGCTCCAATTAAATGTTATTAAGAGTGTAACGATATTCAAGAAAATTCTAAGAGCACCTCAGGTAAAGTACAGTACTTGCCGTTATGCAAATTCTGACAAAGACTACAATGAATCAAAGTAGGAGAGGCGCTGAACGGAATATTGATGAAGATGTTGCTAGAATGTCAAATTATCGTGCAATCAAAATCCTTTCAGAAAGTCTTCTAGAGGGACAAGGCCTCATAAGCCCCCCACATTCATGGAAGGCCCTCCGCATCTCCGCGGATCGCATCTTCATTTTGTTCCTGCAATAAAACTCCGCCACCGGAACGCGTTTTGCATAAAAATATGTCGAGGATGAGGAGGAGATATTTCCCGCTTCCCACTCGGGTCCAGATATGAATTGGCGTTATTAAGAAATCCGAATGTTAAATATCTGCTGCCTGTGCTGCGGGACTGGCTCCGCTGAATTGCTGCTCATTTATTAACGATTTCCTTTCCTCATAACCGCGTTCATTTAAAATTCGTGCTGAAAACTCCGGTCGCTTGCGGTGAGTAAAGAGGAACTTCGGGTACCGGTACGGTTGCTAGATAAATTGGACCTATAGATAACGTTTTCTAATTCATGATGTGCTCCCATGTGACTGTAATAGACAAGATGATTGCAACTGCATACATCCAAAGGTATAAAACAGGTGTCATACTTCATGGAAGTATCTAGTTTCAAAAGAGAAGGAAGAATTACTTAATCTAGTAAACGCTGTAAAATAAAATACGTAACTTAAAATTGTAATGAGTATAGGAGCGAATTCAACTTCAATACATTTGATGATTTTAGTAACACTTGAAATGGTTAAATCTTTAGTAGTCAAATATGGCACACTCGACATTTGAATTTGAATTTACGGAGGTCTGCTAATATTTGTGTTGAAAGCCAATAAGCGTATCCGTAAGAAAAAGCATGAATCGATGCTTCCAAAATCAGATTTTTAGGTCAGCTTCAGAGAAACGTAAGCCCCAGAGATGTTATGACTCCAGAATAATTGTAGTATCCTGTTTGGTCGATCGAATGTGTAGAATAAGATAGACATCGTAAATTATGTGCAACATTAATACATGCTATTCAATTAATTTCCTTATATGACTGGGATGCTAGAAATCATGCACTTATATCTCTGGATTAAAAGAAACTGGCTCTAGAGCGCTTTCGGCTGCCTAAAAGTTGTCAACAGATCAAGGAAACTTAACAAACGACAAAACGACATAGCATAGTATTGAAGATCAAATAAGTAATGTAGTATTGCACATTTTAAATTAGCTTTCTTACGCTGTACTGCTATTGATTGCATAAAAACATGCTTCCTCTGTATTATTATACATGTGCGTGTGAATCTGGTTCAATACGCGCATATAACTGAATATTTCAATATACCCATGCGAACATAAAACAGCAGCGGAAGGTGTTATTTACGAAGAAATGATTAATGCCAGTTTCCTACATCAATGTGTGGTTTATATAATTGCGGTTATTAATATCTCTGCTACTGGCATGTATCGCACGCTGAGAATATCGCACATGTTCTGTTTCAGCCGGTTCATTATTATTTAAATTTGAACAAATTTGTGGAATTGATTTCATGTTTTCAACTTCCGAGCATGGCGGATGTACCTACTTAGTTATGTAACTAATATCAATTTTTAAGCATTCGCGAATATTTGCCGTCGATATTTCAAAATACGAAATCGAATATTCAGTTTTTAAATTTGATACCAATTATCTATGGCGGCTTATCTACCTGCTGAACATATTATCATAAACAGAAACGCGTGAGTTTTTAAGGTCAGAATGTGGTGATTAGTAATTCATAAACATAAGTAAAATAGTTTATATAAACAGGTAGTAAAATAGGGAGGTACTTTACGTTTTGCGATGCTGAACGAGCTAGAAGTAAGTTTTATAAATATTCTCTAAAAGGAAGATGTCATTATATTTTTTTTTGTTTCATTTACCTAATATTATTTACACCTTACCTGACGTACATATTCTCAAAATATTTATATATATGAATTTTGTGATTTATACGAAAATTCGCGAATGCGCAGGTGAACTTTGGAAACAATGGATTCGCTTTACTATGGAAATAAAGTAAACGTTCGGACGGGTGTTCTTTTAAAAAAGTCACGAGTCGCTTATGGCTTCGACATAATATTTTAAAATATGTAGCTTCACAAAAATATTAATATATGTAAGTAAGAATTTAGATAGCAATGCCATCTGTCAGCATTACACTGACATGATGACAAAGGCACCTAGCTAATATATGTAGCTGACTGTTTCGAAAACACTCCAGGTATGGTCTAAACCCGATGCTATCGTTTAGAAATGATCAAACTGTACGAACACAAGATACGAACTGAAGGAGTTGAAATTTTTTCGTAAATTTCTTCTTTTTGTAAAAAGAACACGGCTCATTCGAAAGGTTGCGTTCAACAACAGACATGTACGGCCTTGCGTCTACGGAATATGTTAGTCATCAATGGAATTTGTGCGCAGTGCTTTAACATGATATTGCTCGGGTATATTTGGAGTGATTAACATCCCTATTCAATGCCCTCTTAGTTCGTCAACAAATCATAAGTGACTTGATGAACTTTTGATTAACGAAAACGAATATATTGTATACTCAAAAAACTTAAGTCCCCGCAGGGATAAGTATGCGTATATAACTATGTGGTAAGAGCTAAGAATCTTACTGCAGTAATTAATTTAGGCTTTGTTTTGTTTTAGAATTTATCTGACTAAAGTCAGTAGTTGACATGCTCATAAAACTAACAAACTGTTGCTGTATGGATGAGTATCGTTTATCTTATTCATATGTTGACGTCTTTAGGAAAGTAGGTATATGTTTCTAAATAATTTACGCAAAGAACTTGGATTGAAATACAGATAATGGTAGAATGGTAAATTGAAACAGGACACGCGATTCTCGATCAACCTTTGAAAGCGAGCTTCTGTAAGTAGTCTTGTTCAAAACTTTATGTTGCATAATTAATAACTAAAGCGCTTCCCTTAACCCGATATTTATTTATGAATGGACTTCATCTATTAAAGAAAGAAAATCAGACCATTATGGTTTACGTTACATTAAAATTAGCCAGATCCTGAGTAATAATTCAACTTCCACATTAAGAAATGGAAAATGATCTTTACTGCACTGTATAAGGCCAAAGTAGGTAGTACACGTAAACGCTCATGATAATAGCGAAATTCTTCGGTTCGGGTGGTGAATCAAACATGTTTTAAGAAGACGTGTTTGCTATTAATATTCGCTAAATAAATAGACTAACTTCAACGAACATCGTAATATATGCTTGGAAGCAAAGGCACAAATATATATCGGAGGGATTTTCCTATTCTTAGGGTGGAGTAAAAATCTGCAGAGAACTGAAAATATTAATAGATTACGTGGGAAGCATTAAGGAGTTGAGATCCTGAAACTTTTAAATCCACAGCGAGCTCTCCTTTCAGCGTCGCTGGAAACTTCCAGTAACTCTAATTCCCGTGACCCCTTACCGAAATAAAATATGAAATACTAAATGTAGATTAGTTTTATTTCTCGCGTAGATTATCCAGTCGCGGCCCCGTTTAATTTAAGGGGATTTCCATAAGAAGTGTTAATTACTCCAAGTTCGAGTCCTCGTTTATGTATTCATGAGTGGCGCTGCATCTCTGAATAGTTACACTTCTACCCTTATTACTCCTTCTTTTGTAATATTAAAGGCCTCAGGGAAATCCGAGTAGCGAGGGAAAGTTCACGGTTTATTTCAGTGCGGTTATTTCAAAGGAAGAGACGCAACTATAAATTTTCAGGCAAGAGAGTTTCGCGCATGGTTCACGACGTGGCAAGGGTTCAACTGATAAGCCACTTGAGGAGCGCTTTTAAATTCAGCTTCGGAATTTAGTTTCAGATGCACTGAAGAATGTAATCTGGCTTTATCAAATAGGTAGCTTGCTCAAAGTCGAATAAACGCAGAGGAAGTGAAACTGACAATAAGCTTTTAGCATGTGCATTGGTGTTTACTAATACTGTCTTGTATCACGCAATGATTTTATCCGTGAAGTTTACCTATTGCTAAATGAGAAGCATAGACATGAATACTTTACAGATACAAATACTGAATGAAGCCAACTTCAGCGATTAGTAACGCACCAATGTAATAACGTAACTGTGTGTGTACATATAGTACTCAACGTCCGGTATAAGATAGAAAAGAGACAGAGAAACAGTACAAGTCTCACACAAATATTATTTATATAATAGATTTATTATACTTAATAAATAAGATTCTGAAATCGGGTCGAATATTAAAGTATTTTACAATAAAATAACTTTCCCAGTTCCAACGATTATCTGCCCGAGGCAATTCAAAAGTATAATCTTTCAAAGGAACTGCACATACGTGTTCATTTGTGGATGTTTTATATAAATTATTTTTTCTTATCTTTGAAGTTAAAGGTGTACTCATCTGAAAGGAGAAAGTACTGCCAGATACCGCAATATTTAGTAAGGACGACTTTTTTAAAGCCGACAGGCCAAGAAATTAAAACCATAGTGAAAATCCAATAAAGCTTTGCGCAGATATGTCGTGTAGTATGTCTAGTATGCTCATAGATGGCATCACGTCGCTCTTGTTGATATAGTTCATTTATACAGGACGGCAATAAGGAATCTCCGTTATTTTTTATTGCGTAAATCTGTCAATTACAACACGATAAAACTTAAGCATCAAACTCGTTTCTTGAAACAGGGTGTGACGTCAAAGTAATCATAATTGAGCTGGCTACTGTTACGGCACACATGTTGCAGCTGTCAGCTGTCTTCAAGCATGTCTAACAACTCAGTAACTCATTCTTGGTAATGATTCTTGAACGACTTGAATGATCCGAATCTATACGATTGATTGAACAGCGCGTTAGAAGCTGCATCGTTTTGACAGATGCCCCCCGGCAGCCACTTCGAAAGTCACATATTCTAAAAAGCCTAATTATAATTTGCTGTTAAAACTTAATTGCATTTCAGCTTGCACGTTATTTATGTTTTTGAATTTTGATAACGTCAAGAATGACATTAATTTGTATAAATGAAAACCCTATCTCGTTAGCCCTGCGTCAGTACTAATGGCATCCTCATCATCTAGGAGAACACATGGTACTACAAAGTGGATACGCAAACTGGACCTTATCTCACGCACCGTATAGCCCCTAGCTACGCCTAAAAAAGCTAAGATCTGGTATTTAAAGAAAGGCTTCTTCATGTACATTTTATAGTAGCATTAGCAGCGTGTTACTTGTAAAAGCATTCGCACTCTCTCGCTACCAGGTCTGTGAGTCCGGACAGAAATAACATTTGGCAATTAAAGGATTAAAATGTACCCAACAAAATATTAAGGAGCTGAAGCCATGGATAGAGTAAATAAAAATACTGCAAGATAGCAATTAATCTGTACCTAATTGTAAACGTTAACATTCTGCGCCCGTAGTAAGTCCGTAATCATGCCGAGTGTGAAGTGCGTACTGTAGTTCAATTTCTCCATGCTGGTGATGTAGGTGAAGCCGAAATTTATCGACGGATGACTATTGTGTACGGTGCACTTTCAGGAGTTATAAGAAAGTGCGTCAATGGTGTAGGAACTTTAAAGCAGATGTTCATGATGCAGGTGGTCGGGAAGGAAGCTAGTGTCAACCGATGACATGGTACAGCGAGTAGATTAGAAAAACGTCCATTCACAATTTCTGTATTGAGTGATTCTTTTCATAAAATTCCAAGGTCAGCTCTCTATACCATCGTCAGTGAAAGCCTTCCGTACCCGTAAACTCTGTGAGACATGGGTCTTCAATGTGCTGTCCAACAATCACAAAGCACAACAAACAGGTCCTGCTGTAAGGTTTTTCCAGCGGTACTATGTTGAAGAAGAAGATTTTTGACCAAAATTGTCCAAGAAGCGAAACATGTGCACTTCAAAAATTAAGGAACAAAAGAGCAGTCCAAGCAGTAGATGCATGCTCATTCCCAGAATAACCCAAAGAAGTGCAAGGAGTTCTCTTGGTGGATTTGATAAAACACCGCAGGACCATTACGGCAGCACCATTATGAAGCTCATTTCAGAACAAGCGAATGGAACTTTTGGCATTGGGCTTCTTGATAATGGTCGGCTGCACACCGCAGCTGCCACAAGGATACTTCTGCAGTGCTTTTGGGGGAAGTGGCTGGCTTAGTGGACATCATTTTGATACATATAACGAACTTCAGATCAGCGTAAAGAATTAGCTGAAAGTACAGGCGGCTGTCTTCTATAACCCGGGCATTGGAAATCGGTAGATGACTAAATAGGAGCGGCGACTATGTAGAGTAGCAGCCGGAAGGTGTAGCTAAATACTGCAAACGAATCAATTGTGATTTTAACCAATCGGGCCCTGAAAAATCATAGTTCTCGTAAACTATAGACATCTCAAGCAGACAAAATATTCTTTTGTGCCTTCATTTCGTTCAAATTTCAGTTGTACCTGAAAACGTTAACTGTAGACGCTCAGTAATAAATGGTTTATTTTCTTCTATTTGTTTCTCTAGAACAAACTCAAAGTTTTTCTTGGGGCCCTAAGAAGATTCCAAAACTATTTATATCCACCTATAAGATTTTATCATTTGTAAGCTAGGTTTTCCAATCCTATATGAACACTACCCAGTACCCATATATGGATATAAAACAAACGGAGCTTTGACATTTTAAATCGCAATCGGGAATCATTCTTGTACGTCCTCCTTGGCGTGTATTGAACATTTTATTGGCAATGTCGATAAAAGACTGAACTGAATCTTACATCGTCTGGAAATCTAGGGTCTTAAATTCCGTCCGCCTTGCGAGGGCTCCCAATGGCCTGACACTAATCGCAGTTGGAACTATAGACAGATTGCCGAGCTTAGGAGCTTTAAATTAAACGAAAAACACTCGCGCAATTCTCGCTAACTGCCTGGTTCCGCCGGGGGTGATATTATCTAGTTGTGCAGTTAATTCTTGAGCGGTATCATCGCGCAACACGACCTGCATAATTACAGAGTAGCTAACGCCATGCATAGCGGAATCTGAAATTTATCAAATGGAAAGATGGTTGCTGCTCTCTCGCGTGCACAGTCATCTTGGGTGCAAATGCGATAAAGTTAATCATATTCATAAAATTTTATGAGTTGTTTGCTGAAAGTGCCTTCCATGTTGAAACACAAAGGCTTGGAATCATTTCGGATGACGATCACGTAACGCTTTGTTACGTTGGCTATACAAAATAAGTGAAACAATCAGTGGCTGCGCATGGTATATTTTGTAAAAAAAAGTATAAAGTATAGTAAAAAACCAGTGGCGTGCGGCCATGGTGTGCACCTATCCGTGTTTACCAAAACCTAAACTAAAATAAAATTATTAATTTGCCATTGAACAGTATTTGTGGCTGGTATACGGTACGCCAATACGTATGACGGGTTGCTAGGCTTCCTGGGCCCAACCCGTAGATGCGAATCATCGCCGTCGATCGGGTTGCGAGTGCAGACGAGTAGCAGCTGCACCAGCGCGCGTTGGAAAATTGAAGAGTGTCGCTCCCACCCTTTTACATTTAGCACAATCAGAACGCGTGATTTAGCCGGCTCGCGGTGCAGAAAAAATCCTGCACTTAAGTATTGAAATACGTCCGGCTGGACAACATTCGATGAAGCAATTTAATTTAAATTAACTACATTGGTATCTTTTGATGTAAGACGCGAATTGTCTTATCTTATAGGTGATGTAATCATTGATTGTAAAATTCATAATCTATAAGAAAAATCGTTTCATTTACGCCCTTTTGAAGAAAAGGCGGAAATCAAAAACTGGGCCCGACCAACCCCAAAGTTTGCAATGGTACAGAAAATTAAAATTAAATGACAAGAATGCACAGGTCATTTTCAAAATTTGTTATACGAAAAATTTCAATGATTCAATTTTATAACAATATTATTGAAGATTTTATAAAGCAAACCGGAAGAATTGATTTAGTTTCATAGGCGTAGCTAGGGAGACTAAGCCCCATAAAACTTCTTTATAGCCCTCCTAAAATATTTCTCAAGGTTTAAATATAATAATTCATTTATATGTATTGACTTTATTTTTTTTATAAAATACGGTAAAACGGCCATCACCAAAGCTGCCTCTACTGAGAAGGTCAACTTCAATATTTAATGTCTTATTACCTATCGTAAATTAATATTATTATTTTTACTCGAGGGGCTTAAGCCCCCCTAAAATATTATGTTAGCTACGTCTATGTTTAGTTTATAAATAAAACTGTAGCAAATCACTGGCATAACATTTGTATCTACTGCACATCCGTCTTGAAACATCACCGCACGCCACTGTAAAAAAACACAACCTTACTTAGGATAACAATAACCTAAAATTGGCTTCTTAAATATTCAATATATTATACAATCCATATAGTTTTTCTAAAGAAGTATACAATTCTTCAGCATAACATTACATTATAGCTTTTAACTTTTATGTAGTATGCAGAATCTGATGCACGTCGTTGTTATATACTATAGCAACCGCTGCAATCAATTCTTCTTAATTAAATATTACTTAAATTATATTATTTTTTTCGTAAGTAGAGTACAAATGCTTTAACCTATCCTTACGTTTACAATTTTATAAAATAGCAAATATTACACGGTTTTAACAGGACATTATTGATCTCAGAATAGTTTAGGCTACAACGATTGTAGCAAAGAAGCAAGTGCGGCAATACATCCTGTTAAATGCATACATCGTAATATACTATATTTTCTACATTGATATACCGTCTTTGAAAAACTTGTAACCTAGGTACTCTTAACGGGTCAGAAGCACTCATAACATTTTTCAATTTGGAACTATATCACGACGCGTAGTGTTTTTTACCTGTGAAGCATTAAGTTGGATGCTCCTTAATAAAAATGAAAAAGTAAAAACTCCTAAAATCTGCTCGGACACTCATGTGGGACATGTTCGGGAGGTCATAATTACCTACGAGTAAGCAAAATTAAAAAAAAAATCTATTTAATCGCTATTCTTTATAATTAATCAAAGTTCTGAAATGTGCTGTGTGAAATATATGTAAAAGCATTTGCATAGTTTATAATGAACATTATTTTTTTAATAAGTATTGATTTTGATTTTGTCCAAACAAAAATCTTTTTGTCCCGGCATTCAAGTTACGCAATCTGGCAACCCTAGCGTGCAGTCGTTAAAAGTCCAAAATTCATCCCTACTCACTAAACTTTCGGATTAAACCTTTCATTAGGATATCAGTGTCAGTATACAACTCGAAAAACAATACCCTGGGAGTTTAGTTTTAAACTCTGATTTGCACACACATATTACTTTGTTGTTATACATACAATTGCTTAAGATAAATTATGCAAATATCCAGTCTTCTCTACTTTATTAAAAAACATCAGTGGGTAAAGCGATTTCAGCCTTAAATAGCCATCGTAAGTGACTGGTACAAATTACATCATTTGATGAAGGCCATTTAAGGCCAAAAGCGCCTTGCCCGTTAATATTTGTTCAATAAAGTGGAGAAAACTTTGGATATTGGTATAATTAAGATTAAAGCACATAGATAGGTAAATCCTTCTATTTTATACAATTGCCTGTTGTCAGCGGTAGCCTTTAGGAATTGAAATACAATAGATGAAACGAAAAAGTCAGGGCAGCATCTTCACAACAATGGATGTGATTTTTCTGCATTATTACTTTTTTAATACTAATACTGTTAAACCGAAAAATGCATTTCACTAGTGTCCCTAAGAAATTATTCTATTGCATGCAATAACCGTTTCCTGACCCTTCAGGTATTGAAAGCTTAACGGTACCGGTCAAGATAACTATCTCTTTGTCGGTAAACCCCAGTAATAAAAATATGTTTGTCCGGGATGCATTTGTAGCGTATTGCGGGTTTTCCCAACTATGAATCATAAAGGGATGTTTTTACCCCCAGAAACGTTTACTTGGTAAGCAGTTTAGTTTTATCAGAGAAGTTCTGTCACAGACTCGGTAAGAGAAACATCTATGTACATTTTATTGTAAATAAGTTTCGCGTTGCTAGTTTATAAGTTTCAGAAATGTAAGTTAATGTTTTAGTGTTTAAATAAATTCGTTTTTGGTTTATTCGGATTTATTATTTAATGAGAAAACACGCGAGTGCTTCGGTATCGCACATTTTGGTCCTTCGGGCCGGATAAACCACCCTTCGCGAAGTACACATACACTAAAACATATCCTGTGTTTATGGATTATCTGATTGCACCGCATCCACATGTGACTTTCCTGTTGGGCACCGGAACTGCAACTTCCAGACTCCAAGTCCGCACGCACACTTTGATTTCTGAAACCAGCGTCAGCAAAGGTAAGTCTCCGATTCCTTTGTTTTTACTGCCAAAGTTTTAATCCCCTTCCGACACTATGGCCCAAGAATTAAAAACCTTAATTGCCAAACGTGGTCAGATTAAAGCAGCAGTAACGCGCTTTCAAAAATATGTTGACAACGCTAAAGAATCTGCGATAGATATTTATCAACTAAAGCAACGCATGACGAACTTCCGAACTCTTATGCAACGCTTTGAGGAAATTCAAGAAGACATAGAGTTAATTAATCCCGAAGATGAGGCTAACGAAATTGAACGTGAAGCTTTTGAAAATGTGTATTATCAGCTTCTTAGTGATGCAGAGAAATTAATTCCCGCAAAAAAGGAAATAGCTGCAACTGAAGCTACGCCGACAATTCCGGTTGACTCACATATCAGGCTTCCGCGTATAAATCTACCTATATTTGATGGATCATTCGACAACTGGTACGCGTTTTATGACACATTTTTGTCTATGATACATTTAAAGCACGAAATACCGGATATTCAGAAGTTCCATTACCTGAAATCTTCATTGACTGGAGAAGCTGCTTCATTTTTGCAATCTCTGGAGTTTTCCGCGGACAACTATGTTAATGCATGGGAATTGTTGAAGGAACGTTACAACAATAAGCGCATCATCGTACAGAGCCATATAAAGGCTATTTTTAATATTCCCGGTATAACAAAGGAAAGTAGTTCTGGTATACGAAATATCGTAGACTCCATCTCCAAGCATGTAAATTCGTGGGACGACCTCATCATTTATTTATTAACAAGCAAACTAGATTTTGCAACAAATAAGGAATGGGAATCGACCCTTAGAGTAGCCGAAATGCCTACGTTAGAAGAACTAAAGGAATTTCTAACGCGTAAATGTCAAACATTAGAAGTAATTTCAAACTCTAACGAAAAATGCGTAACGGACGTTTCCATGAAAGGGCGTTCTAAAAAATTGCACGTTTATCCGGTAACTAAGTCTTACCCGGTTTGTGTGCTGTGTAAGGCCGATCACAATTTGAAATCATGTCAGAAATTTCTGAAAATTGATGCTTCTGAAAGAATTGCAATAGTCAAGACTAATAAGTTATGTACTAATTGCCTGCGTCCGAATCACACAGTATACCAGTGCTATAAGGGCAAATGCAACAAATGCTCAAGAAAACATAACATATTGCTACATGACGGATGTGCCCAACCGCAATATGATAACAATGGGCATAAAGAATCTACCAGCAGTAGCCAACCAGCTGAAATTTCTGCAGCAACTTCAAAGGGTCATAATCTACATTCTTATGTTACTACACAAGTTCTTTTACCCACAGCACTTGTTAATATAAAAGATAACAAGGGATGCACACATACTTGTAGAGCTTTATTGGACACTGGATCGCAGTCAAACTTTATTACAGTTGATTTAGCAAATCGTTTAGGACTAAGGCAGACAAATGTCAATATTCCTATACAGGGTGTTAGTCAAGGCCAAACGTATGTTAAGCGTGCAGTTAACGTAACAGTTGAATCAAGGTTCAACGCTTTCAGGTCTAATGTAAAATGTCTACTGTTGTCAATAATCACAGCTAAATTGCCAGGTATTACTGTTGGAAAGGAATTATTTAATATACCGAAGAATATAAAACTTGCTGACCCCACCTTTAATGAGTGCGCAGAAATAGATTTATTGTTAGGTGCTGATATATTTTGGCAGTTGTTGTGCATTGGTCAGATTAAATCCAATGGAACTCACCCGTGGCTACAAAAGACTCATTTAGGATGGATAGTATCTGGGCCAAGTCTTACTTACAATCATTCGCCAAAGGTGTGCAATTTATCAATTGAAGCATCCGAGCTTGATGCAAAAATTGCAAAATTTTGGGAAGTTGAAGAAGTTGATATCAAAAATTTGGCAACACCCGAACAAATGGCTTGCGAGGAACATTTTCGTTTAACTCACTATAGAAATAGCAACGGTCAGTTTGTCGTAAAATTACCGTTTAAGAAACACCCATCTAGTCTCGGTGATTCTAAAACAATGGCTCTCAAAAGGTTTTACAATTTAGAGAGAAAATTAGATAAGCATCCACAAATGAAATCTGAATATGCTGATTTTCTCCATGAGTATGAATCTCTAGGGCACATGCAGGCAATACATGAATCTTATTGTCCTGAAATTACTGAAGAAAATACATTTTATCTTCCACATCATTGTGTCATAAAACCATCAAGCACCACAACTAAACTTCGTGTTGTGTTTGACGGTTCTGCAAAGTCATCTAATGGTCTTTCTTTGAACGACATTCTGATGGTTGGGCCAACCCTTCAGGAAGACTTATTTAGCATTCTTTTGCGTTTTCGCATACACAAATTTGTTATAACTGCCGATGTAGAAAAAATGTACCGTCAAATACTGATTGATGAGTCACAATCAAGTTTACAAAGAATATTCTGGCGAGAGAACAAGTCAGAACCAGTTAAAATTTACGAACTGAAAACAGTAACATACGGTACATCAAGCGCCTCGTTTCTTTCAACTAGATGCTTGCATCAACTAGCTTGCGAGGAAGAAGAAGATAGCGCAACAAGAACGATTAAGCGAGACTTTTATGTAGATGACCTGTTAACCGGAGCAGATAACAAGGAAGAGCTGTCTGTTACACGTGACAAAATCATAGATATCTTATCCAAGGGTGGATTCAGACTGAGAAAGTGGTTTTCTAATAGCCAAGATTTAATTCCGATTTCTGAGGATTCACGGGATATTGTTCAAATGATTCCCGCAGATCAAAGTGCAAAAACTTTGGGTGTAGAATGGCATTGTGTAAACGACACATTAGGATATACCGTCTCCGTTGATATTCCTCAAACACGAATTACAAAACGAGCTCTACTTTCAGCTATTGCCCAATTATTCGACCCATTAGGCCTGATTAATCCTGTTGTGGTAATTGCTAAGCTATTGATGCAAAGACTGTGGCAGCTTAAGCTTTCATGGGATGAATCGTTACCCCTGGAGGTATACACTGCTTGGAAGCAATATGTTACTCAACTTTTGCAAATATCAGATTTAAAAATTCCCCGAATGATTTCCAGAGAGATTCCTCTTTTTGACATCGAAATTCACGGTTTTGCCGATGCGAGTCAATCCGCTTATGGTGCATGCGTTTATATAAGGAGTCCCAAGGGCGACGGTGATTATACTGTTTCGTTACTGTGTGCCAAATCTAAAGTGGCACCATTAAAAACGATCTCCATACCACGCCTGGAACTTTGCGCTGCACTATTATTAGCAAGGCTCTTGGAAAAGGTTATCTCCTCTCTGCAAATCGATAATCCAAAGGTATATTGCTGGACAGATTCCACAATCGTTTTATCGTGGATAAAGGCACCTTCGTACAACTGGAAGACGTTCGTTGCCAATCGCGTAAACGCGATTCAAGAACTCACAGAACCAGATTGCTGGAAACATGTACGCACAACGGATAATCCAGCTGACATAATTTCGAGGGGCTGTTATCCAGAAGAACTCATAAAGAGTAAATTGTGGTTTGAAGGTCCCCATTATTTAAAACTTGATCCTGTTTATTGGCCAGAACAGCCTACCTTTGAAAAGTTATGTGATTTACCCGAACACAGAAATATCACTCTTCTCCATACAGTAACAGAAGATAAGGACTCTGAAATTTTTAATCGCTACTCAAGCTTTAGCACGTTGGTCAGGATTACAGCATGGTGTGTTAGATTTGCAAGATTGTGTCGTAAACAGACGTTGAGTAAAGGTCAACTCACAGTGGATGAGTTGGAAGAAGCTGAACTAAGGTTAGTAAAGGTAGTTCAGGCATCAGAGTTCAGGAAAGAACTACAAACACTATCTAAGAACCATTCGGTACCGCCACGTAGTAGATTAGCTTCTCTAAATACATTTGTTGACAATAATGGCATAATTCGAGTAGGAGGTCGCCTGCAGAACTCCGAACTGTCTTTCAATAGAAAGCACCCTATTATTTTACCGCCTGATCATGTTTTTTCGAAGTTAATTATCGCATATGAACATGCCAGACTACTACACGCTGGACTACAAACAACGATTGCATCTTTGAGATGCCGTTATTGGATTCTATCCACGAGGAGTACCGTGCGAAAAATAATTTATAAATGTCCCACGTGTTTCCGCTTAAAACCCAGGACAGCACAACCAATTATGGGAAATTTACCCAAGGCAAGAATAATTCCTTCGAGGCCCTTCTCTACCACTGGTGTGGATTATTTCGGACCTTTTATGATAAGGCAAGGAGGACTGCGAAGTAAGAAACTAGTAAAGGCTTATGCAGCAATATTTGTTTGCTTTGCTACAAGGGCTGTTCACATCGAGCTTGTGTCAGATCTCACAACTGCAGCTTTCATAGCAGCACTACGTCGATTTATAGGTAGAAGAGGCAAACCATCAGATATATATTCAGATAATGGCACCAATTTTGTCGGTGCACGAAATGAACTTAAAGAATTTCGTAAATTTATGTCCAATCATGAAGAACTCAACGGGGCTTTACGAGCTGTCGTTGACGAAAAAATCAATTGGCATTTTATACCCCCTAGAGCACCTAATTTTGGAGGATTATGGGAGGCTGCGGTCAAATCTGCCAAGCATCACATATTGCGAGTGGCTGGTAATGCACATTTCACGTTTGAAGAGCTTCAAACAGTTTTGGTACAAGTAGAGGCTGTTTTAAACTCGAGACCAATTTCCCCTATTTCTACTGATCCAAATGATCTAACCACCCTTACTCCTGGTCACTTCCTTATCGGAGACGCCTTAACGAGTTTTCCAGAGCCAGACCTTCAGGACGTGCCCATTAATAGGTTGTCACGCTGGCAACATATTTAACGAATTCGAGACCATTTCTGGAAACGATGGTCTTTGGAGTATATAGGCAACTTGCAGCAGCGTACCAAATGGAGGAGTGGCACTAGCACCAAACTATCACCTGGTCAGTTAGTGCTAATCAAAGAAGATAACGCAAGTCCTTTGCAGTGGTCCAAGGGGAGAGTCGTCCAGGTCCATCCAGGTACCGATGGCATCGTCCGCACGGCTTCAGTAAGGACTGCTAGTGGAGTAGTTAAACGTGCTACTAATAAACTATGCGTGTTACCCATGAGCGAGTAAATCAATGCGGTCTTGAGTGATAAGTGGGGTGTGTGTTCGTATTTTAGTGCAGATAAACTAAATGTGACTTGTTTTGGTTTAGAACACTTGTTTAAGGCAGTTAGCTTTTATTTTTACTTTTGTTTGTTGAAATGGAGTTATTTCAACGGGGGGAGTATGTTAAACCGAAAAATGCATTTCACTAGTGTCCCTAAGAAATTATTCTATTGCATGCAATAACCGTTTCCTGACCCTTCAGGTATTGAAAGCTTAACGGTACCGGTCAAGATAACTATCTCTTTGTCGGTAAACCCCAGTAATAAAAATATGTTTGTCCGGGATGCATTTGTAGCGTATTGCGGGTTTTCCCAACTATGAATCATAAAGGGATGTTTTTACCCCCAGAAACGTTTACTTGGTAAGCAGTTTAGTTTTATCAAAGAAGTTCTGTCACAGACTCGGTAAGAGAAACATCTATGTACATTTTATTGTAAATAAGTTTCGCGTTGCTAGTTTATAAGTTTCAGAAGTGTAAGTTAATGTTTTAGTGTTTAAATAAATTCGTTTTTGGTTTATTCRGATTTATTATTTAATGAGAAAACACGCGAGTGCTTCGGTATCGCACAAATACAGTAATGTCTGTTTTCGTTTAAAGCAAATCAATGTAAAAAGTATGAACCAAAGCATCATTAAACGAATGCTGCGGAAAGTGTGTGTTGTTACATGTGCGTGCAAAAATATGTGATGTAAACGTGTAGAATTAAGTTATGGGACTAAATTAACAAACGTCGTCTTAAATACCCTAATTTCTATATTTTGCACAAAATGGCAAGCCTTTATGATCTCTTTTACCAGAATGATTTTTGATGCGTATAGGCCGTGTTTTTGCGCGCTTGAATGACCTGGGAGATTTTTGCGAATGAATGAAGAAATATATGTATGATTTTTTTTTCTGATGGTAGAATTTATCGTTTATTGCGAACTTCACTTATAGCGAACCGTTTTCGTCGGTCCCTTTAGATCCATTATTAGTGGACACTACGGTAAATTACAATTTAATCTTTCCACTAGGTAAATTCATAATAAATGTGCAAAAATACTAGTCGTATCACTATACATGTAATGGCTATGTATATAAATGACTCGAACCTAAGAGCCTATATTAGTAAATTATAGTTTAATTAGGACTTGATATTAAGTAATCCCTTGTACAGGAAAACTACCCTATTAGAGTAGTAATAACGAGCTATCCTGAATTGTTAGCCAGTATATCTAACCAGATTTTTGCTGAAAAGAAGTCAAGGAACTATTATGTGTTGCAACTAATGCTGTAACTAGTTCAAAATGGCATAAATGAACGTTTAAAACCAGCAAGATATTCCTATAGGTTACGAATTGGATCAATATGGGCAAAATAGCACTTCTTTTATTTCTATAATCTCAAATAACTAAAACAAATAAGACCAAAATAACAAATAATAGCTTTATTTATTCAGGAAGGTTGAGCTCCAGCGTTATACCTTCTGGCCGGGGTATCGCACAAATTCTTTAGCTCTGCCAAAGGGAAAAGGCTCCGGAAAATCCGTGTTGTATAAATAAGGGTCAATATAGTTTATTGTGCAGTTCTCCCCTCTCGCTAATATTTCGGCCGGCGGAATGGGCGAAACAAAAGGTAAATAAAAGTTGTGGGGCCGCGGTTCCTTCTGACCTTTTTTAGTGAAAGCTGAGGTCAATAACGCCAAATCCGGTAGGGAGAGCAACATTAAAGGGAAGCTCCGGACCAGTTATATGCCATAGAAGGCCACGTCTACTCACGAGTTGAAAAGATGCGTTTATAAATGTACCAGAGCCATTTTTTGCCGTTGGTAACATTATTCATGTTAGTACACCTAGAAAAAGTTTCCCAGCCATATCAACGCAACTTTCAAGTCTACCCTAAAAAAACCAGTTGGTGTAGTAAAATGGAACCAACGCTACCGTGTAGTGAATGATTTGGTGAAACACTGTCATAGAAGTGGTATCGGAACACAACTTTTTTACAAGTGTGCCCCTGGACAGTACTTATAACTTAAAAATCGAACTCTTCTTAGGACTTATCAGAAGAATAAGCCATACACTCCATTACACTAACGTGCCTACCAGAAGAATCTTCAATGTTTACATTTATTTATGATCTGAAGATGCTTTCTTAGCAGTTTAAAGAAAACTGTATGATAGGTACATGTTATTTCCAATCAACCGAATAAAGATCCAGTTTGCTCAGAGAAGAAAACAAGCCATATATGATACTATACTGCACTAAAGAAAAAGGGGCTGTCGATGCTGCTGATAAATTGCCCGGTGAATATTGATGTTGTAAGAGGGTATCTCCTCTACTCTAAATGCTGGTGTGTCGAGTGCGGTAAAAAATCCAAATCGACATAAGAATGTAGGTTAGTGAACATTATCTTTCTTGCTACGATTACTACAAATCACACGCGGAGTCAGTTCTGAGAGACTGTGCCATCAAAATAATTGTTTCAGAAGCGCACAGAAACAAAAAAAAACATTTTGTACTTTGAAAGCACTATCAGAAAAGTATATATAGCAATGCCGTCTGCGAGCAATAAACTTAGATGACAACTTAAGGACAACTACTTCCTAAACATTGTTTATCGGGATGAATAACTTGGTACATAGAAAGCAATACATAAATAACACCATTATTTTATTATATACAAGTTGGAATTATGTTTTTGTATTGATGTTTCTATATTTTTCGCTGAACTTACATCTGTATTTTGATTTTAACTTAAACACGTATGTTCTGAAATATGAACCCCACTTGGGTGTTTACGTTGACTTAGCTACCATGGATGTTTAAACGTTAAACGTTATTCATAATAAATATCGAATAATTCAATAACTCCTTAAATGAAATAAAAGGCAAGGCAAATACATCAAGCACCATTACAAAATCAGTGAAGTTGCAAGCCTTCTATATAGTTCAATCTTCTATGTGAAATACATTAAAAAGCATTCGCTTTGCACCTGCGGTCCGGCCTACTTTCTTTGTATACTAGTAAACACCTTTTTAAATAAATGCAACTCGGAATGAATTACCTCGGGGCTTATTCAATGTTAGTTAATAAATTCCCGCCAATGTTTGCAACTGTGGGTGTTATTTATTAAAGTCCTCAACACCCGAGACCGAGGGGAGTTCAGAAAGTTATTTCCCTTAATGAATAGAAACCAGACGTCCGTCCTTGTATAGCGCGAAATGAAAAATGGATTTTTCCTGTATTGCATTGTACTGGAATTCAAAGGTATAAGTTAACGTTTGAATGGACGGCTCAAAAGCTTCGTTCCATTTAAATTAAACAAATCAGCCGACTAAGCGTCAATCATTCAGGGAATCCCTCGTTCGTAGAATTGACATAACGAGCAAGCCCATTCGCGCTCCGCTTTCCAGTTGTCATTCTACGAACTGCGATTTTTATCACGTGTTCAAATACTGCGTCTTTGTATTGTGTGATTGGGGGAAACGATCACGGTGCACGCATGCCGTAATTACGTCTTGACTGTAAACAAAGGGTCGACAAGGAAAATTACAGCTGAAGGGCGCTCAGTTATTAAGTTAATTAGCTGCTGATTAAGTATTACGTTGTGAAAAGATAAGCAGGTCTAATGAGGATTTAATCTAAAGGTAAGGARCAGAAATTAGTTCTTTGTTTCGCAGCCAATCAAATAGTTCMGGCAATCTAGCGAAAACTGATTTCTCCAGACGCCATTTCAACAATCCAACAAAATCGAAATTATTAAATTAAAGTAGTTAAAACAAGTTATTACAGAAATTAGTTTCCTGGTAGGTAGACAAAAAGCCTTTTTCCGAACATATATGGCGATCACACGACGATGTAAACGATTGCTGCGACCACAACGTCGTTTTTTTGTGGCAACATTGTAGAATGTAAAAACTTTAAACATACATTTTTACATAGTATAATATTCTATATTAAAAACAAAGCGTATTCGGGCGCTCGTTAATATACTCTTTTTGTTATACTTTGACTTCATGAATACACACAAGAATTTTAAATGTTGTTGAAAGCATCTTGTATACTAAGTGATTAATACACAGGGTTTCTATAATTGATTCATGCATCCACGCTTATAGAAATTATCGAGTAAATCAATTTGCCGCCCCTCAGGAAAGTGAATCCAACTATTGCCTTGACGTACACTTGTCATCTGTCGATTTTTAAATTATTTGATACATTTTAATACGAGAAAACGCGTGGGAATGTGAATTTTCAACATATTCTATAGTAATAATTAATATAATTCTTACCTTTGACAGAAAAATAGAACCGTAAATTTTTGGTATATCTTTTATAAAGCCATCAATTTCGTAACTATAACTTGATCTTCAACGTTCATTACTATCGCCGAGCTTATTGTAGCTTGGCAGCAGTTACAAAAAAGTGTCACAAAAAATTCAGAAATTAACGCCGCCCGCGTTGCATGAATCATTTACAGAAACCCTGTATTAAGGTGCATGATTCATCGTGAGGTTCATGAAAATGTTCTTAATTAGAACGCATAAAGTTGGAAGTTGCGGTAAAAACTTTATTATTAACAGATCGAACAATCGATACCATTTTTCTTTTTAAAATTATTTCATCCAAATGTTGTCCTTAGGTAATTTATTCTCAAGGTTCAATTTCTGGTCACTACACGGGTAGTGAGCGTGTGTCCTTCCAAGACCTTATTCGAAGCTGGCTTATTAGTGTAGACTTTAGACTTCAGGTAAGCAACAAAAAAAATCAGGTAGCGTTATATTACACGATCTAGGCGAGCATTTTACTGGCCCAAAACAAGACCAGCTGCTCACGCAAATAATTTCCCAATAGGATCGTTGTATTGCGAGCTGTACGGCAAGCAACGCCACCTTGTTGAAAACAGATATCACCTATGTTATAGGTTTGTCACCGTGCACACTTTCTGCATATTCTCATGACTATTACCTGGACGTGGTTTATTTGGTCGATATGGTCGATATTCGTCCAAATTATGTAAATTGGGTTTGAAACTTTTTGACTTGCTGATTGGCAATAGTAAGTACGGTAGGTTGGTTATTTCGAACGTAAGCTGCTCTAACGCCGCGAAAAGCTGTTTGACTGTTTCTGTTCCAGTAATTTTTCAATGGTGGAATTGTATTCACTACTAAGTCAAACTGGAATGTCAACTTCATTCAACTACGAATACTTGGTGAATTTAAATAAAAAATATAAATAAGTAGCAAAAATAGAAACTTTATGCATAGCAGAAAAATAGCAAATCAAAATTTTTAGACTAAATATTTGTAGTGTAGTTTCCATAAGCTTTAATTACCGCGTTCAGTTTGAGGCATACTGTATGACTACAGCAATACAACTTTCATTAAGACACATTACACTGTAATGATATAGAATAACATCGAGTAATTGTAAACAAGGTACTATGTAGAAGTAAATATTATTCTGTATTTTAGGTGCAAATTTCAATTATGTCTTCTAATACGATGTGCTAAACTGTTGGTATACCAGGTGTAACGTATTTGTTTTTGGCATTAGATGCATTCCGCAAGAAAGTCTATCCTGTCAATTTTTTTAAAGGGGTTCCATAAAAAAATTAGGAATATCACAAATTTGTTCCACTAGAATATTTGTTGATGCGCCAGTTTTCCAGTTTCCAACTAGTTTTCAACTTATTTCCATTAGAGGATACAAAATGTGTACAAGTACCTTCGATACAAGTTGAATCGATATATTTAATTCGAATGGATATTTCCGATTCCTTACGCCATGATACTTCGATTTGATTTTTTACGTGAATCATTTTTTTTAAATCGATTAGAATAGATTAATCGATACCTTGCCCACGTCTAATTCTGAGGAACTCATGCAATACGTATAGGTACTCCCCTAAGCCGCCTTTGTCGATAGCCTATCACGAAAATTGGAGCTTGTAAATAAAAACGTATAAATGAAACTCTTTTAAAGAAATCTAACTTGTCTTAGGGTAAACGAACGCAGAGGGTATTAAAGTTTTAAGTGCCAATTACCCGTTAACTAGCACAACAATTAACAAGCGTTTGAAGACGTGAAGTTCATAATCCTCGTCCTAATTAAACACGATAGCTAGAAAAATATAACAGACAATCGCGGTGAGGAACTTCAAACTTAAAGAATTAAAAACAGCTCTAATAGCAGAGACATTATTTAATGTATACAAGTAAGGTATGAAAGGGGTATAAAATCGCAATCTGATTTGGCTAAGCACGAAAAAAGTATGGATATATTTCATCTCCGACCTTTGCAAATTGACAGAACAAAATGCATTTCATTAATTTGGGTAAAACAATCCTTATATAATCATCATAAGTCAGTGAAGAAGGTAATGCATCATGGTCATTCTTATTCATAGTCCGCCAGTATGTAATAAGGATAAATAGTATACCACTATTCCATACGTCAGATAAGCACGACAATGAACGCTTAAGGTGTGTACCGTAAGAGCAACGACATAACCTCAGCTTGTATCACGAAACTTCCTAATATAAATATCCTCTTGGGTCTATCCCATTGGCAATCCCTTTCCTCAGACACTTTTGTAATGACGTGTTGAATAAAGTAGTTTCTATTGCCTACATTAAGGTCACTTTCATCTATAATGCATGGACGGAAGCAAAGGAGGAACTTCTGTTTGTAAGCTTTTTACTGTTTGACCCATAAATCCATGTCCATCGAGCATCTGTAATTTATGGAACAGTTATAGCTTTGTGTTCACGAACCCGACAATTTTATGGAGTGTCCTGTTCCCTGTGCACGAAGCATAACGTTCAGGAAACGGAATATAGCTCTTCTGCGGAGAGCTGTAAAACTTCTTATCCCCGTTTCAGTTTTCGCATCCTTAAATTATGTCGCAGGCGTACMCTGTATACTCAAGCTAGCTCCGGAGTTGTGTTTTTTTAAGAAACAAATGTTGCTAGATAGCTGAATGCTCACTAGATTTACAGTTCATTTATTCAAAAATTTAAAGTTGCAACGCGATCTACTTTTATCAAGAATTAATTAATTTTGTACACAGTCTTTTTTATTTACCTATACTTTTTGTATAATTGTACAAGCTCTCTTTAAAGTGAAACAAGTAGTGATAGTGTAATTAGTAGAAAAACTGATGGCAATGCCATCTGTCAGTAATGAACTAACACAATGACAAAGCCACCTAGCTACCTTAATGGGTACTACATAATAACCAAAACAGAAACAAAACATCATTAATAGTACCTGCATGTGAGGTGACGCCACCAGTGGAGTAATAGTATCGGTACTTGATATGCATCATACCATGGCAACAAAGATTATTAATGCTACTAAGTATCGGTATCGGATAATGACTCATATATAAGTGATGTGAGTAAAAGTTGATCAGTTGATTTTTTTGTTTTATATATGTATAGTATGTCTATGTAGTATATAGACAAGATACTTTTATATTTAGCTAAATGGCACCGTTCTTGATACTTACAAAATATGTTACTTTATCATATCTAGAGATATTACACTGAATTTATTTTATCATAGCTAGGTAACTTCAAGAACAAAGACAAAAAAAAACGAAATGCATGWTTGTATCCTAACATAAAWATATTCTGTGGTCAATTGGTAAAACTGTTAAAAAGCTAATTTCGTTATATACCAATTCTCTTTCGAAACAAGCAATATTAGTTCGAAGTAGCACCCAATTATTGTCTATGTTAATACACTCTCGGGATTTCAGGTACCTAGTAAACACAGCTTCTGTAGGTTATATTCCATCCACAAATCTTACTTTCGATATCACCAATGACGGTAAAAAAGTGTCAATGCTAAAACTATTTAGTACTGAATTAAAATAGTATCGAAGTACTGATCATGTCCCCAGTTTTAGTGCACTTCAATTAGGGTACATTTCATCAACTGTTTATACATTCGTTTAACATTCACAGAACTTTATACATGTATTAAACAGTTAGGTATAAGTACGACCTTATAAAGACAAATGATATAATCCAGTCGTTAGATAGATTACTGTTTATGTATACACAGTAAACAAAAAAGAGAAAAAAGGTTCAAATTGTAAAATGATCCCACCTCAACAAATTCTTCTTATTTCTTGTGCGATTTAAACAAATTCCACAGCATGCCTTTACTGATAGCGGAATGTGTTGCGTTGTATATGTTATCTATATGATCTCAGAAAATACTAAACGATCACGAGGAGGGCCGAAAGGCCAAATCTCCTAATAGTGTAACAGTGCTTAACAGGAATTTCTACCGAAAGCAGAAGAGGAATAAAAAAAGTATATAAATGTGCATTGTCTAATATTTTAAATCTGCATCGTGAGCTAATGCGAAAAAGATTCCTGTTTTATTTAATGTTTTGAACAGTAAAGCCAGACAAGTTTACTTTCTTTCTCAAAATGTCATTGGTTTTCCCTTAATGACATCCTAATCCTATTTTTTTATATATATCTCCATTGCTTAAGTGGTAAAATGAAAAACCCGCAGATACTTAGCATTTTATTGAGAAATGATAAACATACTTAAAAACATTACCGCAGGTTTAATTAAAATTGAAGCGGAAGTACTGTGCGCCTGGACCGGGAATACTAAATAAAACCATGTATAAAAAAATAAATAACCTTTTTCTATAATAACAAGCAGTATTTAGCGTTTTCGTCAATGTTTGGAGTAAATCAAGCTTGTAACTGAAACAATGAGCTATCGGAACTACTATACAGCTATCTTCACGTTAGTTTTTGCTTTACCGGAAAAGTTGGCAAAAATTCAAAATAAAACTTCGTTTTTTTTTAATTTTAGATGTTCTTTCACTGCTTATTGACCAGCTGATACAGACCCTAACAGAGGGTATAGTATCTAATTGAGTTTCAATTAAATAAGTAGTGTACAGAAGTTTCGAAGTAAATGCGTCAATTTCCCTGCCAAAAGTAATAACGACGTTTTTGTCTGGAAATAACATCTTAGTATGTAGTACAACTTTGACTTGAATTAAAATTGAATAAGCCAGTAAAGAATTTACCATTGCCTACATTTAGCATCCACGCTGTGATGCGTAAGTACTTTATAGAAGAAAAACACCAGTGCACGTGGGAAAAATAGAAAACTGTTGGCATAGCAAATGCAGTAGGTAAATAAATACCACGACAAACTTCCATATACACCAGTTTCTTCTAATACTGCGTTGACAGATCTAATCCTCCATTTATGCTCGGAAACAATATCAGTCACATCAGGGGTCTTCTTTGAATATGCATACAGGCGCCAAATGCTATACCTAAAAGTATGCCTTGTAGTTGCTTCTATTGACATCAAGCTTGCTAATGCAAATCGACAATTCGGAATCTGTAAGCGAACATATCAATTCAAATTCTATGTTCCATTGATCAAAACTACTTTTCTACGAAAGGGACCGATTGGAGAAAGATAAACAGTATAAATATAAAATTTTATTGACGTTTAATTGTAATGTCGTACCTTTAAAATATTACCTTCGCTAGCAACGTTAGAAAATATCGATTAGGCCTAAACTTTCCGTACAAAATTAGTGTGGCAGCTGTTCCCTTGTGATATCCACAAAACCGCCCGGTCGTGGAAAACATCCAGCCAGTGACTTTTCCTCCAGATGATTTAAGCGTTTTGTAGAACAGCGCTCCTTGTTGGAAAGGTGTTTGCTAATGAACCAATTTAATTTTAGGCTTGACACTTGAAAACCACCACATGCCAGCGGGGAGCAGATGAATTTCAGGTGCGCGGTTTAACCCAGTTCACCGAGTCTAATCCAGAACGTGAAGATGTAGAAACAATAATTTATGTACTTTCAGGCAGTTGGCGGCGTCAGACGGCGTAAATTTGCAACTTGAAAACAACATTGTGTGCACCGGCTAATAAACGAAGTGAACCGGAGTAGAGAGATGGAGCTACCATTTTCAGGAGGAATTATAATGCGCGCTTCACATATGTTTAATCCATCGTAGCAAGATTTGATACGGCGCGACGCTCCAATGCGCTATCGACATTTGTAAATTGCCGTTTATGTGTAATCGCTATGAAAGACTACTTCGTAAACTTGCCTGTGTTTCTAATCAGATAGATACTTGAAACAAAGGTGCACGAGAAGGTATTTAAAGCACACGACAAGTTTATTTTATCTGCATTACAGTATTAAAACTGAAAAAAGTCACCTTACAACAGTAGCAGATTCAAGGGGGTAGCTAAGGGGCTCAACCCCCCTCCAAAGCTCTGGATCCACCCCTGGCAAATCCCAAACTTAAAATTATCTTTCTTTCTCAGTACAGCATTACAACTACAGTACAATCTTTATCACCTATCTTTACTTGACCTTCTAATAGGTATGGTATTTTCAACTTTATATTTCTATAAGGAGACGTCAAGTTTTTAAACCGCGCGCTTTCTCATGCTCGTGCTGTCGCGTGGTGTCAACTGTCAACAGTTGTTTATTAATTGCGAACGCGGTTTGCTTTTGTTTGGTTTTGTAAAATTTGGATTAAAATGACATCTAAACGTAAACAAAGAGATCTGCGTTCGTTTGTTTTACTGAATAAAAAAAGAAATAAGAGGAAGAGTCGAACGAAAATGAACTAATATCACCTAGAAACAATGTCAGGGACTTATCATGGTCGACTCAAAGTTATTCCGGTAGGTACATCCTTCTGATTATTTTGTATGTAGTTAAGTAACTTCGTAAAAACATAATTAGTCGATTTTGTTATTTTTATTCGGTTGAGTTTGTTAATTTTCCGGTCGGTGTTGTATTGGGTGTGGGTGGCTGTAGATTGAACTTTGGGTGTGGAGTCTCCTACTCTATGATCTCTATCTGTCCTACAAGGGACAGCGTGGGGTAATTAATATTCAACKACCTACCATTTAAACCAATCATAGGTTTATTCGGGTTTGAACTTCTTTAAACTAAATTTCTAGGCACGCCCTCTCACCTTCGTGAGTGTCATAATTTTTATAGGTACTTACGGCGTTATTTACCTAAAATCGGCTAATAATCAGAAAGGGGTTGCAGTTCCCACGATAAAAATTCCTTTCACTATGAGTCCAAGTTTGATAATGAGAAACAATAACAGGTATACTCATATCAAAATAAAATTTTGTGTGCTTTTTAGTGTGTTAGTCTTTGCCTGTCCATAATGGAAAATTTGCATGATTTTTAAATATCAACATTTAGCAGCTGAAATTAACGTCCTAACAGTCAGGAAGTGTTTTGTGCAAAACAACTTCGACAAAGCTCAAGTAATTGCATTGTAAAATGTAAACAATTTCACATGACTGAAGACGCTTCAGTGACGCCCACGTCACGTTCCGTTTTCAAGCGCCAGCCGAGATCTGTCACGCTGACAGGCGTTCCCACATCTCGTATTCACTATTTCGGTGCCATTTGGGTATTTATACTGCAGATTAATGTGTGTATTGCTATGCACAATTTTTTTAATATACACCGAAATAAATTTGGTTTGGAACGTAAAACCACATATTTTTACACATCGCTAACCACACACTATTTTTTTTTTGTATTTTCCGCTTTCAGAAGAATGTTCGGCTATCATAGTAAACTACTAACCCTCACAAAGAAACGACTCCACGAAAACAGCGAACGTAGATGCATCAGATGATTCGCATGAGATGACAAACGCGCTACAATCTAGAATGAAACGTGACGTCACACGTCATTTTTAGGGGACGAGATTAAATGCAATTTTCAATTTCATTTTAATTTGAAACGGTAATTTGTTTCTATAACTGTATTCTTTAAGTATAGCTTATATATACAGGGTGTCCTCGAAATACACCGACAACGTTTGACAGGTGATAGAAAACGCAATTTTAAAAACTTTTTCCGAATAAAAAAAAGTTCGAAAACGCTTTGGCTTTGATATACACAGTGTTGAAATTTATTTTAATGAATGATATTTAAAATTGAAGTTCAACACGCTGTACATCAAAAACAAAGCGGTTTCGTAATTTTTTTATTCGAATAAAGGTTTTTAAAATTGCATATTCCGTCACTTTTCAAGCGTTGTCAGTTTCAATAACAATTTTGTGATTTAATATAGTGCTTTAGAGACTTCCCTATTACTTTTGTTGTACCTTATTCTGTCATGATTCCCACCAAATTTGTATTTCATATCTTTTAAAATTGAATTTCAACACCCTATTAATATATAAAAAACAAAGCGTTTTCGGAAATTTTTTATTCGAATTTTTTTTTAATTGTATTTTCTATCACCTGTCAAACGTTGTCGGTGATTTTTGAGGACACCCTGTATAAAAACAAGCAATTTATCCAATGGATCAAGCCCCTTCCAAACCAAAATCGTGGATCCGCTACTGCCTTACAAGACGGATCTTACTTTTCAGGCTTGATATATAGGTTGATAGATAGATTGTTGATATACGATATAATTATACTATTAAAAAAACAACAACAACCAGCTGCTACTTTAATATTTTATTAAATGAAATATTGCACTGTTAAGCTTGATATAAATAAAAAATTATTAACGCTCAAGGTCGAAGGTACTTATAGGCATGTTTTGAGACCTAAGAACAATAAACATTCATTCGGATTACTAGTATCCACCAAAGCAAGGATGCAAGTTGTATTAAATACTTTGGTTGCCGTTTCAAACTCACATACAGTATACACTCCGGTCATGTAAGATCTTTCGTAAAGTAGGTAATGTGCAGATTCGTTTAAAATTGAAAGAATACCTTTTTAAATGTTTAACAAATTGTCACTTCTTTACGGAAGCACTGTATATTCTCTACAAACAAATTCTCAAATAAACAAATTACTAAGAAGCGTTTTGAACAAATGGAAATTCAAGTCGATGAAATGCAGACCTTCGTATTGTTCGTCCATCATAACTGAGAAGCGATATGATGACCGGATGAATATTTGAATAACTTCTTATTATCTGATTAAATGCTGCCTGCATCATCAGTTATATCTGTCAAGAAAGAAGATACAGTTTTCAACAAGTGAATTGCTTGAATTTATGGCGATTGTTTATTTCGATCTCTTGCATCAGATGTGCCACCAAAAAATTACCAATCACATTTAACGTGGCAGTCCGCCTTGTTCAATTCATTCGATATCCCCGCCTGAAGAGCCGAAGGGCGAAACTAATCGAAGGGTGAAAATAGGTATAACAGAATATATGTTTATTTAAACTCTTTAGATAGTTCGCACCACGTCCGTAGCATCATATAGTACCATGCGCAATAATTACAAAAGCAGTTCAGTAGTAAAGAAATAACCATTTTATACAAAGGTTTATTCCTTAATACTCAAAGCATGAAAGTCACACAGTTACTCTTGTATTGAATACAGTACTACAAAACCAAAATTTTTCATTTGGAGAGCAATGCGCAGTGTATGTGCAAAAATCTTATCTACTTACGTCTATATCTACAAAAACCTATAGCGATATCTGGAATTACAGGCGCCGGTAAAACTAACTTGATCCAGATTGCTGACGCGTGTTTTGTTTCGTCGGCCCGTGACTGACGGCAAAAAACTGAAGAAAAGCCCGAATTTATTTGCTAAGAATTTATCATAACTGCGGATCTGCCGCATCATAAATAACTCGACGTTTGAACTTTTAAACATTTATTTCTCGGCGGTGGATTTATCATTTTCCTTCCCGAGATTACTCAGAATATTCCCGTCCCGGCAGCACTCCATGTGAAAAGCGACGCGCCGTTCTCCCCAAGGATTCCAACTTTTTCGAACTGCTCAATTATGATGACAAGATAAAGTAAGATGAGGAGCGGATAACAAATTAGTGTTGAAATTCTAAATGGAATCCTGCGTAAGCGCTAAATAAGTAAAGCAGGTATAATTTGGGCAGATAAGCTGAGAATCGCGCTGCTCTTCTTTCGATAATGCTTTCATCGGGATCTACATTTCTCGAGCGTTCAACTCGCTAATGCCGATCTTAAATGGGGAACCTCATTATTCGTTGTTCTGCTGCTCTTGTGCACTCAGTGATGTTTTAGTAAAATCTTTATCCTTTTTAGTAATTTAAGAATTGATTGTGTAGGGAATATCGTATCGAAAATTCAATATATGACCACCAACACTCCTAGCTTAGAAAAATTTGAAGATCACATTTTAAAATAACAAGATATAAAAGTTTGACACCTTTTAGCGTATTCCTACCCAGACTTTTTTGTCGCACCACCATTATTTATGTTGCTTACAGTAACTTGMAAAAATCGTTTCAGTCAACAAACGGAATTGAATTTGTGRACGTTTAGTGCAATTATTTTTAAAAGCCTTTGACGTAGGTACCAAAATCAGAGTGTACCGATGAGCTTTATTCTTTATATGGTGACGAACCATCATCCTATAGCAATGTGAAAAACTGATGTAATGGATTCAGTTGCGTGACTGTTCTTCGCTTTCCGACGAATTTTGTGCAGGTTGTCCAAAATCAATTGTGCCAAGAAACATTAATGGTGTGAGAGAACTAATAAAGCTTGATCGTCATGTTACATACCGAGAGATTTAAGCATCTTTGGATATTGGTTCTCACTGGATACCCCATAATTGATCAAAAACCCGGTTGGTGCAAAAAGTGTTCAAGAAAAATAATCGTGGGGCTTCAAGTTCCTTAAGCAATATCTATGCAGGTAAAGAATAATAAAGGATCTATGCTTATGAGCCCGTTGGTATACAGCAATTGACTCCATGGGTTCTTCGCAGTAAACCAAGTCCAATAAAAGTTATTTTTCGTCGAAAGCAGTGGAAAGCAAATGGACTTGTTTTTTTTTTCGGAAATCTGGTCAAGCAAGCGCCGTCGCCAAATAGCTAAATATCTGAGCACTCAAAACAACAAATTAGATGGTCATCCAACATATAATCGTGATTTGGCAACCAGTACTTTTTTGTTCGTTGTCAAAGAGAAACTGTGGTCAACAATTCTCAACATCCAAAGAAGTCGTTAATGACAACTGGTTCAAACGCATCCAAAGGTTTATTGATAATCATAAAAAAAATTTGAGAAACAACAAGGCCATTTGTTATAATAAATTAATATCTCTAATGCATTTTTTACTTTATATATTAAGAAAAGGTGCTATTGTCACCAGTTTGTCCGTCTATCTGATGTCTGTCACACTCATAGCTCGAGAACGGCTAAGGGATCGGGCTCATTCGATAGGTCTTGGCTTAACGATGACCACCATTTGTTTTTCTAATCGAGATGCATCTTCTACACTTAAAGTAAAATGATTTGCGTTTTGACGATACAAGGAAAATGCGCTACAGTCTCTATCTTGCCCCGGAAAGGTTTCCATGTTTGATTCATTATTATCATTATATCGAGCATCCCTCGTAAAACGTTGAAGCCAAATGTTAAACTTAATTGAATATATTTTTAACTAAAGTAATTTGTATTCATCCCTGTTATTTACAGTTCTTATTTGATCTACACCAAAACATGACAATACTTTTTTTTTAATTTTCCAACTTAAATTTTAACTCCATATGTGTTGATATCCATAATGTGACGTATCACTAATTTTATGCGATAAAAGGTACTTATCTAAAATAGTGAAATATTTATGTAAAAATATATTTTAAGCATATAACTGCATATTATAAAACAAAGTCCTCCACCGCGTCTATGTCTGTCTGTTCGCGATAAACTCAAAAACTACTGAACAGATTTTCGTGCGGTTTTCACCAATAGATCGTGATCCATGAGGAAGGTAGAGGTATATAATTATTTTTCAAGGTTTTGTGTAAATTGGTTGGAATATAACGATAATTGTTGTGTCGGAAAAAGTCAAGCTGTCTGGCAGCTTTCATCGAAAACGCTGCCTAATTTCCTTTGAGATATAACAAAACAATGCATGGCGGAATATTCATCTTTTACTGATGTATAAAAAAGTCCGTGATGGCATATATCTACCTTTTAGGGATAGCCCATTCTATGTTCTAAAAAAATGGTCACGTACAATGTGGTAGTTGGAAAGATATTTAGACGGATACAGTATTAATCCTTATTAACTCAAATATGTTAGTTACCTTAAGAATTTTATGCAAATTATTATGATCTTTTACTCCATATAATTTAAATCTATATCTTAGGAATTGGCCCAAGATACTAACGCGCACGAAATTAAATTAAAGGGCGTTTCTCACACCGATGACGAGACTCGCTTGATGCGATCACCGGCGCGCCGCGCCGCGTGCCCTCTGTCATCACACACTGTTTGTGTATAAGCCGAGCGATAACGCGTGCGTACTATTATAATAAACAGACTTTTGAGGGAATGGAAGTGACGACTGGAAGGTATTTGTTGTAGGTATAATATGCTCTACTACCCGTGCGAAGTCGGGGTGGGTCGCTAGTTTTATATGTACCTATATGAAGGTCATTCGGCAATTTAGTGTTATGTATTTTATAACTAAGCTTTAACTCAATGTACCAATCTACTATTACATCAGAGGATGTATAAAAGTTGGAATAAAATTCTTCTACCCGAATATGTAGTCTAGAATATAATATCTCTGGTTACAACAATTGATTCCGGGTTGGTTTCACACGGAGACAGCTACGTCGGAGTCTGCGCAATCAGCTCTGAAGATGCTTACCATAAAAGTGTGCGAAATGCTAGGAAAAAAATAGCCACGGCCAAAGCCTACCAATAAAAATCGTTAACTACCTACAGCGCCGTTGCTATTTAATTTGAAATACGTATTTAAATGTACCAACAATACTAACAGGGACATATCAATAGCAGGTACAATGGGGTCGTCCGCATCTGTAGAAATAACGTGTTTTGACGCAAAATACTAAATTTACCACTGCTTATATATTTTACAACGATTGGTTTCATGTAACTCGTTTTTGCTAGGTCGAAATGAATTATTAAAATTTGAAATTCTGAAGACGACGCGTCATAGTCCGCAAGCCAATGAAAAACAAAACTGGCTGGAGCTATCTGAAGTTCCAAGTCATGGTGTTATCATTTTAAAGTTTGAAGTAACCCTGAAGTTCCTGTTCCTATTTTCACACCAAAACAATTATTTTTCTGTGCAGTGTAGTCAGAATGTGCTGTATAATAAAATATTTTAGAGTCTGAGACAAAGTTTTGCGTGCCTTGTACCAAACGAGTACATCGCAATTTCGATGATTTTTTTTTAATTTAAGGTTAGATCTATACTAACTTAACATAGCCAGTTATCTCAGATAAATAAATCACAAATATTGTGTATTTTAACCCTAAAGACATTACGGTGTGCTTTCTGCTCGATCAGCTGACCACACTGTTTTTAGCGCGTATCGTCTAACTCTATAACCTAGCAAATCTAGTTAGCATTTTTTTTGTGTCCGTGCTGGTGTAATCTTCTAAATATTATATGCGTAAAAATATTGCTGAAAACACTGCATTCGACCTCCAAGGTGTAAAAAATAAATATGACGCCCACATCATCGTGAAGTTGCAGTGGGTTAGCGCAAAGCGCGCGATGTGTGGCTGGTAAGGGTTGCGGAATCTGACGTAAAGCTCGTAAATTCCCAATCTTTAATAATTTAAACTGCCTTCATATTCATCACAACGGAAAACGGAAAAATACGGATCTTTATATTTTCGATGTGGTAAAAATTGGGTGGAAACTTATTGTATACTGTTAGCAATTATTTATATTCAGCTTATAAGGGGGTACTAGGTGAAAATATATTTTTGTATGCCTTTTAATCTATAAACATTTAGACAGAAGAAGTATAATATAATATGCTCTTGGTAGATATAGTATTTATGCACTAAATATGATCTTGTATACAAAGCGTATTATAAGTATAAAAGCTTTTCTGTTATATATAGTGTATCGCTTGCTAGCAATTATGGTTAGTACCGACTAATGTTGCCTGATGTTCGAATACCAATTATAATACTCTGATGTTTATACCAATTGTATTCAGCAGCTATAAACACCGGTCACCTACGTACTTCAACAGTCACCGTATTTAGTTTCAGAGTGCCGGGGGCTGCTCATGTAGCGCACAGTGTACAAAACACCACTAGCATGCCGATATTGCAATTCAAAGTATGTCATATCGAATTGCGTAGCTATTCTGGCAATCAAACAAAGGGAAGGTATTCCATTGCATTTAAAAATGAATTTCATTTCAAATGTATTGCAAAAGAACAGTACGTCAGGCAATTTTATTGTATTGTATTGACTAGAAATACCTATGCCCGAGATGGAAAATTTTCATCCGCACTAATGAAGTTATTTTGTAAGGTACACCTACAAAGACAATATATTGAAAAAGTCTTTTTGTTCTCATTAAAATCAAACTCAGGGCCTTTAAGTTTACGCCTCTTCACACTACCGCTCTGCCATGAGATTCTTGCGTCTAATCTTGGCCAGAGCATATAAATGATATAATAGAAATAGCATTATGGCTTATGGAAATATAACAGCACTAGACTCCCCCAAGTCTTATATAAACGTAGGAAACTGTAAGTAAGGAAACATTTACATGATTTAAAAATGATACATGTGATAGTCTCCGGCAACAAAACATAATATTAATCTTTGACGAGAAAAAATTGCATGTGCAACATATTCTTTAGGTTCTTAAAGAAAACGACATACAACTCAACCATGGAAGATGTATTTACATATTCGCAACAGGATTGGCAAAAAACATGTTTTTTTTAATTAAACAAAACAAACAGTTTTTTTATTTAACCATGTTTAAATCGTTAAAAACATGTTTTTTTAGCATAATAGCATAAAAGAGAAAACCCCAAGCTTATTAAAATTAATCATTCCATGAAAGGGGACTGGAAACACAATCTCATCGACAACAGGAAGATTTACACTAACGTCACACAAATTGCAACGAAAAGGGATAAAATATAGTGGCTGAAAATACCATGATTATGGAGATTGGAGACCATAACTTATACTTATTACGCTACAGAATGTTCTCGGTTGAAATGCTGGCATTTCGATGTAATAAAAATAACGTTTGTAAGTAGTACTATAGACAAGTGTTTTATTATTATTAATAACAACAATTAATTGCGTATTTAGCTGTTTTGGAAATTCCACCTCTAAAAGTGTTTCAAGGGAAATTAAATTTCGTATGCGATTGCCGTTATTTTCAGTTACAACATCACAAGAGAGTGAAAATAAATTGAAAATAATTGGAAAAACTTATGGAACTGTTATATGGCAACAGTTAGAGAACAAATTATATAATTTATTTTTACTCTTGCGTAATATTCGATAGATGCGTTGTCAATCAATAAAACCAAAGTGCTAGAAATTATTATAGTGATAATAAGCTCTCGTAGTTATTACCAGTATAATTGTTGATTGGCTAAGAGGTACACACTTGGGATGAAACTAAAACTTTCTATTTGTTTTTATAAACGTCAAAAATAATCAAAGTAATAAAAATAAATAAACTGGCCTTTGGTGAGAATGTAACACACTGAGCTTGGGAATACCTTCCCTGAATGGGTGACACGCTTTTCATTGCTTTCGAAGTAATATCTAACATTCATTTGATATCTAGCATTTGTTTCAAAATATTTATTTTGGTCTGTATTATTCGTTATAGTTTTCCAATAAAGGAATACAAAAGCTAACGAGCTAGCTAATTGTCGGGAACTGATAAGTCCATTAAATCGGTAAAAGAAAATAACCAAACTCCCGCCTATAGAGCATGGGTGTCGGTGTATGTCCCTTTATGTATGTGTATTATACAATTTATCAATAAAGAACGATACAACTAATGAGCTGGCTAATTGCCAAAACAGGCAGGGCCAATAATAATTTAAAAATTAACCTAACTTTGTCACTTTTAAGCGTGTATTTTCATTGCGTCCATTGAACCCTTCCATATCTGTTAAATTGCTTTATAGATTCACACGAACGAAACAATAACACAAATGGTTTGTCATAAACCTAAATAGTTCTGTATACGAGTATTAATCAACTTGGGGTAAATCGTATGCAGGGTGTTGGTACGAGACGAAATATCATTTATATCAGGTGTGTTTCCTGTCAAGGCTAAGTCCCTTCTTACTTGGAGTATAATTAGTAACACTTGGAAAATTTCAAAATCTTTTTCAAGAATGTACGTAAATGGAGAGGTGATACTCCGTGGTCCAGGTCAACTTTTGGAGTTCAGTCGCACTACGGCTATCACAATCCTCGCAATCTATTTCGGCATTTCCGTCCTGTTGATGCCCCTTGCAAGAGGAGGCGAAACGCCAACCCTATTTCCAAAACCGACGCGGTCTGGCCCAAAAAGACGAAGATTTGCGTGCAAAAACAACGGCGGTATACCTTAGTTTGTAACTCAAGAACGCGCTTAAACATATTCTAACATGCCAGTTAGTTGCCCCGTTCTAAGAGTGCGTTAGTAGCTACTAAGGCAGGTGAATTGTGGACAATCTCAAAGAATTAAAAATATTGTAACAAATATAGTATAGGTTAGTGTTTACATTTCTGTTGTAGCCCTAACTAAATAAACGGTTGTATAAAAATGAATCTACAGAACTATTACGGAAGTATTAGTAAGAGGAACGTTAATTTAACATTTGAATAAATAAATCATTTTTAGTGCATTTAGACTTTCATTGATAGATAATAGCAACTATGCCACTGCCTCTCTTTACCAAACGCGGAGCAAGTTAATTTTTTTAATTGCCATAAACAAATAAAAGTAGTAAAATCACCTGAATACGAAGTTTTTAAAATTTCAAACAAATATTAGTCGTGATTAAATTTATCCACTTATATTCAAATACGAGTAAAGTCTTATTACATTAGCAATCAATCGTTGCAAGACTATTAAGAAGTACTTACGCGCTAAGGATGGCCTGAAGTGGATGGCCCTCTGGTAGCTGTGGATGGCCTCGTCCAGCTGCTGCTTTCCCTGGAGCAGCACACCCCTGCAACAATCACGCCATTAGATGATTTGTGATTGAGGTGCCCGACACCTATCACAATGAAGCGACGCACGTCCACGATATATTTTAGGGCGACAGTTGACAATACATCACGGTGACTTGTCAGTTTGTATCACGCTCATTTCCTTCCCACAAAGGGTTGGAGTGCGACGCGTTTGATGGACTTTTTTTCTAACCCGAAATGTCGATGTGCCGGCAAGGGGTAATGGCGTGATGGAAATGAAAGGGGTGGAACATATTGTCCTGTGAGTTATATAAATTCGTCACGCTGCGCCATGAAAGATCGTTCTGTACATTTAAGAGAGATATTTTTATGTTTATACGGCAAAATCTTGCAAGGGTGAAGAATTTTAAAACTAAACGAAATAAATTAGCTTTATATGTAGAGAAGTGACCAAAAAATGTTATCCAATTTATTTCTGGACATATAATTTCCTTGCAATGGGGATAAATGTAACTTGATTCCAATGAATCTAGTACTGAAATGAACCATTGTCACGTCCTTTTTAATCCTTAATATTCCACACAACTGTTTTTTTTYTCGKCACAATAAAATGAAACCCTTTTTTTTCAGCCACTACGGCAATCTAGCTTTCCTAGGAAATCTGGTTCGCATGTTGTAAAAAGTGAATCACCGCACACACTTAAAATGGCACGTTATTATTAGCAATACATAAATGCATGTATGAAGTTGGTTGTGTTCTTTTGTGTATTTCATAGGTTGCTGATGCGTATCCTTGCTAGATAGGACGATTCATCCAAAAGGCTCATTATTAGCGTAGGGTGTATGGTTGCGAATTGAATTCCTGAAATTTGCAACCTTCATGCCATCAGCTGCCAAAATAATGGTGGCATTTTCAGTTCTACGAAAAGTCGCTACCAACTTCATTATTTTAAATACACAGAGTACAATTTCTTATGTGCCGTATGCATATTTGGTTTAAACCGTTTCAGAGATTTCACTTTGCACTTTTGTATAAATATTTGTATATGCATGTTTCAAGTGCGCTGAATAGTATTTCGGAGGCTGTTATACAGGGTTTCTATAAATGATTCATCATCCAGGAGCTTACGTAAATTAGGGATTAGATTAATTTGCCGCCTCTCAGGAAAGTGAATGCAACTATTGCTTTGACAGATAGCTTATCATTTGTCGATCTTCGCATTACCTTTTATATTCTAATATGAGAAAACAAGTGGAAACGTCTATATTCAACACAATGCTGTAGTGTTTTGTGCAATAATAAACTTTAAGATTGGAGTCTAGTGACACAGTTTTGTATAACTTATAGGTTATGTATCGTAGTTACAATAAGCCTCTTAAATTGTACTGTGATGAACTAAAAGATGTTTTTAGCTTACCGCAATGGTAAAATTCACATTTAGGTTAAGTGACAGTGACGTTAGCTACACTACCGGGGTATCGGGTATCTTATGGGGACGCTAAATTGCGGTGGTGCAATGCTAGTTACAAAGAATTGCAAACATTATAATAGAGAAAAAGACTGACATTGAATGCTTTGGTTATTAAATTTGCGGAAAGTAGTTAAATTTCTAATGCCATATCTGAAAGGCGGTGACAGCTACATAAAGGAGTTATGGCGGAAATAGTTGTGTATATTAAAGTATGTTGTGTAGCTTCGAACAACATTTGAAAGGAAAATATAAGCATAATTTTTTGGAAAATCTTTATAAAACCATTAATTCTGTGGCTATAATATTATCAGCAACTTTCATTGCAGTATATGACAGTTGACAGTATATTATGATTATTGTAAAAATAAAAATTTAGAAATCAATGCTGGCCTCATTGCTTGAATCATTTTTACAGTAATCCTATAGAAACAATCAAGGTTTGCGCCAGCGCCTTTTCAGTTACACAGGCACTGTTCAAAATCGGCCGTTATTCCAGACAAACTTAAGTGAAATAAAAGGCATTATTCTTTAATGGAGGACCTTAGGTATCGTGGCTTTATTGAATATACTTTAATGAACTATCGATAGGTATTAACATCTTTTATACCTCTCTGCTTGGGAGATTTTAGAGGTATTTTGTTCAGTCTCCTGCTATTGATACAATATTATTTGAATGTTATTATGTATATTATTTATCCTCTACTCATATATGTGTATAAAAAATATTTAAATGCTATATTTATAGAACGCACAGGTTAGTGAATTACACCATCCCAGTTTAGTATTGGCTACATCAGATTTGATAGAAGGCGTGTGACTATCTAGTGTAGTAGCCAATGAAAAGTTTGAATAGTCTCGAAAATACTACAGTGCCATTTGTAGTTTCTCGTTGCTATTGACACCATATAAATACTCGTAATACAAAAATCAAAACATGCGATGTCCAAAGGAAAACATTGTAAACTGTTCAATGTCTGCATCGGGAGCCTTTGCCTATGAATATAAAAAAAATATAATATGTAGGTATTACTGTATAATATTCATTAAAACTATTTATGTACCGGTATATCGAGAATAATCAACACAAATAGCACTATAGGTGTACTAAAATGTTCATTAGGTTGACAGAGGGTTACTAAGGATACATTTGCATGTGGCACATTTGAAAAAGCGGATTTTTACAAGAGAATGGGATGCCAAGTTTTATGGGTAAGGTAGTGTGAATGATTTGAAAAATGCATACACGAAAGAAAAAGCACGCGAAAAAGACGCCCGCAAAGGATAATTTTCGGGTCCAAAAACACGCACACGAAAAAAATTGATACTTTTTCACTTAAAAAAAGTTTATTCCATTGATTTGCACTTGTATAAAATAGTACTTTGCATCTTTCATAAAAAAAAATAATTTCAAAACCCACATTTCATATGGCTATTCAAATAACAACTGAGCGATTCGACAACCTAGGTCAGCTCTGGCCAGGTCAACTAAATAGTAAATCCAATGAGGAAACGGGGCGAATCGTTGATGGATGGCTAACGTGGGGTAGGGCAGATTAGGTCAGGTCTATCATTGGCGGACTACACTATATCTAGTATAATAAAATGCAAAAAGATAGTAATACCATAGTTAGTGTAAAATATCTTCCCGACGTTAACCTATAATAATGGCCGTGCCAGGCGGCAAAAATTTTATAAAAATTCTCAAATACAAAATGAACAACTTGCCTTCATGATAAAAGCGCGGAACACCAGGGATAAAAACAACATTTCGCTAAAGCGCGCTAGTTGCTTATCTTGGTACGATAATTATACTACCTACTTTGTACATATTCTTTACTGCATATCATTTAGTTTAGGCGACGCAATCTTTTAAGTACCTAAATTACAGTTTTGGGTTACTGCCAATCAAGTTCTAGAACACAGCAAATGCGGTTTTTGGCAAAAAAACTGTGCCAGCTTGAAAAAAAATATTATAAAGAAATGCAGATATTTTCTCGGAAGGTTTATGCTGAGCTGACAGCTGGTGGGCAACGGCACTAATTGGAGAAATTAAACGAGCTTAAGTCGTATATAACCGTAACGAAAATAATTTAACGAGTTGTTTCAATAGTGCAAAATTAAAAAAAACCTGGATAAATAAGTCAAATATCAAAATTTAAAACTAAATATTGAAATGTGAGAGCTGGACAAATTGATTCCTCGACATTACACGGGAAGTGACGTCACAAATAAACTAAAACAGTAATCAAAGACAAGCATGCATCGTAAGACTGTGCTAGAAACGAGTTATTTGTATTTAAGTCATTTGTGAACGAAAACGCCATAACATTTCGCCTGACATAGATATTGCTGGCAGATATGCCATTCTGCAATCAGCATGATTCAAAAACTAAATTATATGGTGCAGTGTAATTTTGTCCTTCGTTGGCAGTGGAACCACGAGCACCACTTCCCCTCTAACCTAACCTATTATTATTTAATTACATGTCATTCAACGGGCCTCTTCGCAGCCGTTTAAAATCGACTTCTGCCCTATCGCTCCGCACAAAGCCTCGCTGCTTCTCGACATGAAAATAATGAAAGTTCGTGTGTACATAAAATGTTAATGGAACCGAGCCGGTCGTTTAAACGTTCGCAAATGCCAAGAGATCGATGTAGGCAAACAATGGTTTTATTTCGTGGAATGATAGCACTCCTCGTCGTCTTCGTAATTGTTGACAACGTTCGCGCGATGGCACATTTGTTACCGCCTCAAAATTAAAATGCTTTTGAAGCAAGTCACGCAGACACCGCGAAATGTCGCTGATGGTACGGAAATATTACAATGTTTTGATGTGTTGCAAGCCCATACTTTGTTTAAAACTTTCTACTTTTGTAATGGCAGGGTAATCAGGATATTACTGGACCATTATCAATAATATTCTCACAAAAAAACTGCCTTTTTCAGTGTTGGTGATTTTGGCATTCAGCCTTAAGTTTTAGGTGGCCATTAATCCGAAAAAGAGGTGTACCTTACTCGATTGTTAAAAACCGCAGGAAAGGTGGGATCATTATTATTGTAGTTGTGTGGGGCTAATTAGTAGCCAGGGGGTGGCAGCAGAAGCCAACCGATAGGGTTTATGCATATAATGCAGTTTTGGAAGGGCCGATTCCAGACGGCCAGCACCAGACTGAAATGCACCCACAGTGTACTACCCGTTCCTGCGTTTTATCTATGTTTCTATGTTGCGTTTTGACTACCAACCCGACTGGTCTAATTAAACATGTCAGCTTTCTCCTTCACTCAGACGAGTGGGCTACCTAGTGGTAAGAAAGGCCGTGAAAGTGATATATGAAAAATTAAAAAAAAAACTTTTAACAGAAACCGATAATGACTAACATACTTTTATCTCTATTTYGGGTGCAACACATTATCATTGTGGGACTGGTGCCTGCTATAAGTTTTGTTCCTTCAAACTTGACCATGCAAAGTAAGTAAACGAATTACTAATTAAGCGCTACTTCAACGACACAGCCCATCTTTATGTTAAACTGCCATCATTTGACGTAAACACTTGCGCTCATCTAAACTTGGTTGCCTAAACTTGAAAAAAATAAGAAAAAGTAAAGAAAGTAAGTGCAGTATGCGACGTAGTATATTTATGTGATATAATATCAATTGAATTAAATTTTCAATGGACGATAGACTTCCTAGAGCCCTCATTCAAGACCTGCGACTGCTACTAGTAGACACAACAATAAGCAGAAGTAGAAATAATCTTCCAGTTCTCTTAGTTTCTAAACGATCTAATTTTAAGAAAAAAAAACATCTTTTCGAGAAAGATTTTGGATAAACATAATATTATCTCTTCTGATTAAGGACAATTTATTGGACTCCTACATAAAATTCGGCTAAAGACCTCGGAAATGTTTTTGTCTATGTCCTTATAAATCGAAAATGACTTAGAAATCTGGCATGTAAGTTTCCGTCTGCGTGTGACTATATTTTAGCGTATCTTAACTGTGTACTTTGACTTTTTAAGCAAAAACTACAAATATATGTCTGTTGATACATTTAATAGAACTTCATCACACAACCAGAAATAAGAAATATACAGGGTGTCCTCGAAATACACCGACGACGTTTGACAGGTAATAGAAGACGCAATTTTACAAACTTTTTTAGAATAGAAAAATGCAGAAAATGCTTTGTCTTTAATATACAGGGTGTTGAAATTGAATTTTAAAAAATGATTTTTTTAAGACTATTCCTGAACTATAAAAAATATCAATTTCAAATTTGGTGGGAATCATAAGAGCATAAGGTACAATAAAAAATAAGTAATTAGGGGATTTCTAAAGCACCAGTGGCGTGCGCTGGGGTCTGTGGAGTTTTAGACAAAACTAATGCAGTTTTGTAATATCTAATCAATTCTAAATAAACATTTTGAAAATTGTTTTCCATCACTTTTCAAGCGTTATGCTTCCCAACAAATTTGAAATTGATATCTTTTATAGTTCAGGAATAGTATTAAGAAAAATTTCTTAAAGTTCAATTTCGGCACCCTGTATATCAAAAACAAAGCCTTTTCGGATTAGTTTATTCGAAAAAAGTACGAAAACAAAAAAAAAATTCGTATAATTTTTGCAACGATTTATCCTAAAGTTATTTTTAGTAAAACTACCTACCAGTCTATCTCATTAAGTTTCAACTAATTTTCACCTGGGTTTACATACAAACATGCAACTACAGCTATTTGTGACATTAACTATAGGATTATTTATTGATGGTAAAACGTACTTTACAGGACAAATTTCATTCGCGTGATCCATATCCGTATGGTGTCCTAGGGGTGAACAACTGGGGGATGTATGGTGTACAAACTCAAGGAAATCTATGGAAATATTGGGATGTATGTGTATTGTGTAGGTACGTGGATGTATGGGGATATATGGGGATGTACAGGGATGTATGGGGAAGTATTATGATGTATCTGTAGGCAATAACACCACTGCGCATACGCAATTACACTACATGATACTTATTCTTTTACTCCATACTTGGTCACGTCGTGTTGTTACTATTAGAATAATATGTACAAATTTTCTTATTAAAAACCGTAAGTACATTTTGTCTTATTATATGTATAGTGAAAATGGTACAAACTAAAGAAAGATTGAATGAATTGAGAACTGTGATTGGTTGTAGTCATTAAATTAAGTTAAATATTGCTACGGTATGTTGTTATTAGTGTATTTAACAACACCTAAACCCAACAGTATATTTAAAACACGACCAAAAAGGTTTTGGTTTAAGTGTCAGCATTATACTCAAAATGTTTTCTTTACTGTTGATTACGTATGTTGTTTGCGGGTTTTTACGTCTATCGTGAATGTTACATCGTTTTCAGACTAAACCAGCAAAAAGAAACACTGATTTTTTACGTTACTATAATTATTACCAATGCTGTGCTGTTAACTGAATCTTTCCAATTTCTAAGGATTAACCCTTGGAAATTGTTGTCATAGTGTCCAAATCAATCCTATATAAAGCCATTGAAACTAAGGACATATCGTTAATACATTAACTGAATCAACTGTCTGTTTATAACCCTAATGTATATTTGTAGCATAAATCTTGGTGCTTTCGGACTAATACATAAACAGGGTGTGAATGCTAAGACCAATGCTTATTATTCGTAAATATCAGCGTGTTTCTGTGAATATAATGGAACTAAAAGGTACGAACGCAAGAGATTTCAACTATAACACGAAATGTATGTTCTTTCTTCTGTACATAAAATAGCATGATAAATAAAGCACGGTAATGTAAAAAAAAACGAATCGAGAGGGTGAATACACGCTTATTCAAATCCCGCATATTCCTATAAAATGCGTCACCCATGCAACGATAGCATCATATGGATACCACGCTGTTTTTGTGTATCGCAGTACACTATCGAGTGGCAGAGTGTCGATGGAGCGACGGTCGCGCCTAGTGGCTAATAATCTAAACTACTGAATTTTCATTTTACTGTACAACCATTATAGACGTTTACATATTAAAAAGGAAATCATACTTAAACTTGATTTGAAATAAATGTATCAATCGACACCCATGGATAACAGTAATGTTATATCACTAAAACCTTGGTAATCATGACATAAACAGAGAACTGCGCACTCTTGAATTTGGCAATTCTTAAGGTTAAAAGATAACAAAGAGTGTTATTTTTTAAGGATGTTCCATAAAGTTTCATCTCTTTCCTGTGGCTGTAGATTACCAAACKAATTTGCAGTTCCTTCTGGCGTATAGTTGGTAGACGCCACCATTACTCAGGACTCGGTTATTTGGCTATATTTCGCGTTTCAAACCGCAACTGAGCTTGATTACTTTATTGCATTGATATTCAAATAGCTTTTGTGGTAACCCAGAAATTTACTCCACTGTGAAAGCCGCCCACTGTCATATATATCTCAACTTGCATATGGCACCAGTTCAAATACAGTTTGCATACTTATGAGTGCTATAATATTTCAAATCATTCTTCCGCTATATTTCCCAGCTAACGCTAACACATGCTTTCTCGATTTTGCCGTGTGTTCCCTGCGAATCGCAGCAGAAACAGCTTTTATGAGTTAATTACGAACACTCCTGGCTATTAGTCGTTTAGAGCCGGAAAAAGCGATTTGCAATACTGTTGCAATTTGCAGCGCCAGCGACAATCAAAGCTTCAAGCGGAAAGTTTTGAAATTTGATCCCGATTGCAATGAAAGGGAGCTCCACCTAATAAATTCTCAGGCCGCTGCCAATTATTTCCTGCAGCAATTCTGAATTATGGCTTCGCTGCAGCGAGCGAGAGGTCCCGCGGACGTTTAATCTTGTTTATGTGGGACGTTACGAAAAAGTAATACTAAAGCTACAATTTATGTTGGCCAATATCGATGAAGAAGCTAATTTGTAACTACAACTTTCAGCAACTTTAGGATTTCTTAGGATCGCCTGGTTCGCAAGGGTATTGAACAAGTCTCCTAAAGGATAAGTGGCTTCCAACGCCGAATTCTATTGGGCAATATAATAAAGTGATATGAAGTAATTCCTGAAATGAAGTATTCAGACGATTGTATTAGTATAGGCAACCAATTAGCCGTGGTGTTGTTCAAGCGCAAAACGCGATATAGATTTCAGCTTTCGTACACCTTCCGGAATGAATTTTTTGTACTCTTTTAAATCATCAGCATACAGTAAATAAGCAGGTTATATAAAAGCATATATCATTAACAGAAATGCTGAATAAAAGAGGGCCTATGATCACTGCAAACTTTCTACAGGGTTTCTATAAATGATCCATGCATCCAGGGAGCTTATGGAAACTTATCGATTAAATCAATTTGCCGCCTCTCATGAAAGTGACGTATACTTGTCATCCATCGATTTTTGAATTATATGATATATTTTAATATGAAAAAGCGCCTGAGAGTGTGTATTTTCAACATATTCTGTAGTGTTTTGTGGGATAATTAATTTTAAGGTTGCAGATAGCTTACATTTCGGAGCTGTGGTGTGACATTGATCTGCAGCCTTCAGTACTATCGCCGTGTGTATTGTAGCTTAGCAGCAGTTACAAAAAGGTGGCACAAAACATTTAGAAATCAAAGCCGCCTGCGTTKCATGAATCATTTATAGAAGTCCTGTACAATAAATACGATAAGTATAAAGGATCTCTGATACCATAACGGTGCAGTTGTGTTTTAGGCATGAAGTAATTAAGTGTACCAAAGCTTTTTGGAAATGTGTATATACAGCATAAACACATCAAAGAAAAGATAGTGTGCTGCCTTAGGCATGAAAGTGTTGGGCTGGACAGTAACGCTTTACACCTTATATTAATATCGCACGCGACTAAACTTTTAAAAATGTTATTTTTATACCCAAATTTAGGAAATTCACAATTTTCGAAGTATCTTGAAAACACTGTCATAAACTTATTAACACTAATAGCATTATTGACATGCTTTTGACTACAGATTAACTTTATTTAAATCACCAACTGAGCCAAAAGAAAAACTGCGCTGGCATCATAAACACAATAAGCAGAATTACTAAGAATGTCTGAAAAATGTTTAGCAAAAAATATTTTCGGCTCCATATTATAGTAACCCGTCCGTTTAGATAACCTAAAATTTGAATGTTGACGCGCTTGACGTTAGGTAATATAGTAATCTATATGTGTGATGTGTGCGTGTGTGATGATCACGAGACATCGAACAAAAGGCAGACAGGAGATGATTTTCGAATGTTTAGTAAATAAAATAACGACGGTAAGTGAATGACGTATTGCGAAAACGATCCGTACTTTTACAAGGTCAGATGAAACCAATTTACGTAGATTTTTCTTGCTTTAATGTGATTAGCTTAGATATTTAGGTTTGTAGAAAAGGTTTCTGATAGGATTAGATTTGTATTGATAGTTTTATGTATTGTTTTAGTTTTGTCTTAACTTGGACAGGTTTTAGTAATTCAGTTAGAATGTAAGTCTATTTTTGTATTTATGTGTTTGTATTTTATTTATATTTTTGCATTTGCATACAATCTTTGGCTTTGCTAAATTCAAATCTTGTATTCAAAAGTCGAATTTTTCATATGGATTGCACAGATACATGATGCTCACCCACTGTTATGGAGAGGTGTAAAGCGTTTGGTATATTGGTATTCATTTGAGATAGCTAAGTAATATTCTCGATATATTATCTAAAGATGGGTGAGAGAGGTCTTGGTTATTTGTAGAGAAATGGTACGACATTGTTGTGTGCTAGGGTACGGGGTATGACGATGCTTCCCTGCATGACGTATGCATGGATGGCGGATTCATGGGTTGAGTTAGTAAGGGTCGGAGGTTTTCTCTGCCGTGACTCTTTTCCCTCCAATAGTCCCAGGTGAGTCACGGCACTGTTTCAAGCTAGGTAGGAAGTTAAATAAATAAAGAACCTTTGTGTTCATTTTTGAGGGTTGCGGTTAATCATGCGTTTCGTTGTCTCAACATTCCCAGTTCAGCTTTCCCAACAATTCATCCCAAATACAAGGTAGGTAAATTTAACACAACGTAGGCCTGGGTAAAATTAACTAGACGATCACGCCAAATTGAAATATATCAGTTTTGATACATATCAAAATTGACACCTATCTATTGTGATCAGGTTTAGTTTTTTCATATATGTTTCCAAAACCTTTTACAATAGAGCGTATTGAACTCCCAGTTAAATGAATATAACGGACGTTCGTAAAAAAAACGGGCCAAGTAAGTGCGTGCTTATCAAACGAGTTTCCTTTGTAATTTGTACTGACGTTGTGTTTATCCATAGGTTACTCCGCAATTTGTAAACGTTTCCGCAGAATCGATAGTGCTCGTATTGGTCACTGGTAACAGTAATAGCGTCTTATTTACATCAATGTCAAAAACAAGGATACGTTAAATACGTGAAATGAGGCAAACCTATACGGCAGGCGTTCAGGTTAGAAAGAGAAAACCATGGCTTTCTTAACCCGTGTTTTCACGAACGTCCGTTATTTAATATACGAATTGCAAAGGAAAGATTTACATCGATCTCTTACTGCGGCAAATTTATTATCTTCTTCTTCTTCTTCTAGTGCCATATTCTACTCCAACGTAGGCAACCTCTCGCGTACCTCTGTGTTGCGTGCTATTTTCAAATACTATACCAGGCAAATTTTCACCTTGGCGGTTTGTCATTGCCTTCCACCGGGAATTGAACCTGGGACCTTCGACATAGTAGGCGAGTACGCTAGCCATTGCACCTCGACCATTGGATATTACCAGAAACTTAAAGAGATTTGTGTAATAGGCAAGATATGTAAAGTTGTAAACCATTTGAACACCACCGTTAATGTGCGAGAATTCACACTTAATAAAAATACATTAATACTATTAAAATCAGTATTGTGAAAATAAAAAAATGCCACGGAAATCGTCACAACTAGTTATTGACAACATAAAAGGTGCATAAATACCATCCTTTTTGGTAACTTCGTCGCATGCACTTAAATTGATGTTATCACAATTAGAAACGCATAAATCTAGATTATTGCCACTAGAGTTACAAATGTTAAAATTGGAAAGCTGAAATTATAAAAATATATAAATTACCTACTTATCTGTCCAGAAAAATATTAAAATATCAGAAATATTAAAACATTTATGCAATAGACAACTTGAACACCATCATTAATGTCAGAAGTATTAATAAAATCCTAGAATTAACATTTAATAAACATGCATTAATACTGTTATTAAAATCATACTGTTATGGAAATTAGAATAAAATATCACAGAAATCTTTACAGTTACTCATTGACAATGTAAATGGTGCACAAGTATCATTCTTTTGCCAAGTTCGTCGCAAGCACGTAAAATGATATTACAATCAGAAGAGCATAATTCTAGGGTATTGATGCTACAGTTTATAAATGTTATTAAATTGGGAAAGATCATATTAGGAAAATTTATCAACTACCTACTTATATGTAAAGAAATAACTATTCCGTCAAGAGTAAGTTCTTATTAATTAGGGCTAATAAAATCCATCAGATTCTGTATAACAAGTTTTATTACTTGTCAGATGCAATGTACAACTAATTCAACAAGTTTTAAAGAACTAGATAAATCATCAGGTTCGAGGCCAAGTTCTTTCAGCCTCTCTGTGTGAGAAATGCAACAAATATTTAGCACAGTATTGCTAGAAATGTATTTACTTTACCTGGATTGTAGAAATACATTCGTTATATTCAGTGCCAATTAAAAATTGCCTTTTACAGAAATGTAAATAACAAATACATATCGGGTACGTCTGATAACAAATTGACGCAGCTTTATTCCATTCTGAAGTCGTAGTCAAGCGTTTCTAGGAGTGAAGTGAAGCAGTTGATCTACGGTTGCACTCTACCTGTCTGGTTCAATATCCAATTTGCCATTTGGCATCACCAGGGGGTTGTTAATTATTGCCGGTCGGCGTGAAGCGCCCGTCCAGAATTAAGACGTTTGACATCCTCTAGGACTACAATGAATTATTGCGGTCTTAATTAATTAAATACTCAACGGTGGGCACGCGAGCCTCGACCTCCCCCACCACGCACCCTTCCGCCTTACTGCGCGGCGACACGATCATTTACATTGCATTTTATAATTCCCATATCGCGGGTGAATTCGTGTATACGTAATTGGAGGGAGGCACGACACTACACAGGCGATGAGAGTTCATGAAATAGAGAGGTTGGTATTTATATAGTATCGATTCCCTTTATCAGGGGCTTATGTAAAATGAATTAGAGGCACTTCAATACCCGGCACTTTGTTATTAATAAAGTGAAGTCAATGATGGKYTCCACGAGAGTTTGTTCCATATTGTCCACATTATTGCACTCCTAATTCTACTTTTAGCGTATTAAAATAGTACTACTAATGTAAAGCGACAAGCTGAAAAGGCAAAGGATGTTATTCCGTAGTCACCACATCTAAGTTTAAAGACAGCGTCAGCAACGGCAGTCCAAAAGCAATTTAGCTCGGCTTTTAACTACATGTCTATTCCTAAAACATGTATTCAATAAAACATATTTTTCTAGTGATGAGGAATACGGAACTGGGTCCACACAAGCAAAAATACCTTTTTATAACTGTTATAACACAACAAAATCCTGCGCAAAGCTGTAAAACTATATGTCTGCTATTGCAAGATTTTTGTGTTTGTTTCTTGGAAACACAAGTAGCGATAAATGTAATTTTTGGATAAAAGCTATACTGATCGTAACTATTAAAATACAGTTGACAGACATGGACAAGTTTGAACTCAAACGTGTTGTAATTACAATATAAATCGAGCTAAGGCTAATTTATATAATTCAGAATTAATTAATTAGATTCATATTTCTTTTWACCTCTTCGTCACATTTCGTTCATGTCACCATCCAAACAATAATATGCTATAAGCGATTGCAAAAGCTCGTATTTATTTTCGTGTAAAAGTAATATATAACAAAAGACAATTATTGCTTGAATTAATTGTAAATGAGCATATGAAATATTTTATTGTCAAGGCCAATAGTTTTTCATTTCATCTTACGCCTGCGAGCCCCAATAAAATATCACATATGCTCAAAAGTAAAATATATATTGTACATTAATAACATTTGCGGCTACATAAAAGGCGGCATTTTCTTAGATTATGAATAAATGTAATACTATACTCAGAAATATTAAGATATTGAAGAAAATCCAATGCCACCTAGGGTTTTAAAAGTAATAGCCAAAACTGAGTCGCTAGATGAACATTACTTTCTTTGAAAGTTAAACGAGCTAACATGGACGAACTTCTTGTTGCAGATCAAAACTAGTACCGTCGAAGATAAATAATTATGTTTTCTCTTGAAATGTCAAGAAGAGATTACCTACTTATAATTACCTTGTAAAATTTTGCACCATTGAATTTATGAAAGTCCCTATGTACCAACCACAGTTCATCATCGTTTTTAGATTGCGTCTTTTATATTTTGCGCAATAAGAACGACCCTCTTTTCTATAGCATAGTAACAAACTGCTAATCTCGATAATTTATTGCAGAAAAGATGTCTCAAACTAAAACGATGCACAAAATACCTCCAACAACTTTGTTGTGCCTAGAACTCCCAAATTCTACACTCCCGCATAAATTTAAAATACAAGAAGTAAAATCGTCTAAAAATATATGGTGTTGTGATTGGTATCGTTGTACTGGATACTAGTTTGCTGGAATTGAGGAAATGCAGAAGCGCTTGCAGATGGTTTAAAACACACACTGCGGATCGATCGTACACCTTAACAATTCACCTGCTGATCAATAACAATAAAAGTAGCACTGCTCTTCGGCGTATGGCGCATTCTGTTTTCTCCTGGTTACCCCATAGTAATTCTACAATGTGCTAATAACTAAATATATAATACTGATTGACGTAAATAATAAAACCAAATATTAAATGTACAATTTGCATAAATTTTTGTGTACATGCATAAGTAAACAGTTAAAGGTAGACAACAAAATAATAATGGGTAGCGCATCCGTAGTCAGTGCTGTATGCACTTATTAAGGCGTCTAGTCTTGGTCTCAATGAGATTAAGAAACTTCTGAAAAGTTTGATTCCAAACTATTTGTAGTGCACCATGAAGTGGCAATAGAGTCTACCCGTTCTACCCGTATATCCCCCACGAAGTTGTTTTGTTCAAAGCAGTTTAAAGTAACTCCGGCTACATGTGATTATGCATGGCCTTTTATTATTACAACTTTTTCAAGGGGATTGCGGATATAATGCTGGGCGATGGTGTCCCTTCTAATGAAAATCTGCTATGTGATTTAATACCGACGGGAAAATAACAATACTTAGCTGGTAACAGTTGAGAAGTACATCAGGTGCCACATGTCTAAGTTGACAGAAACTACTGGACCTACATTGACTCTAGCAAGCTCTTCAGCATTTATTTACTACGAACGGACTAGCCAAAACACTCCTTAGAAACATCAATGAGCCACTCAGAAATTCGGCGAAGCGTGACTGACCCAAAATTTATGTGAAGTACATTACATAACGGCTATGCGAATCTACATCTACAATACAACTTCAAATTATACGTTCAAACACATTCTGCATAGCTAGCTGGATCACACCAAAACGAGTTACCTTTCTTCACAAGAGATAGAATGAGACTGCCTCTAGATTTTATAGAAAAGTACATTACTTTGCCGGAATTAATACATTAAATCGGGGGTTGACCACCCTCAGTTACGCGAAACTTAATATTAATAATAAATTAATAAGGTACAAAAATTTAAGATACGATTTTCTAGGCTAACTAACAAATCAAAGAAGCTTTTATGAAGGCTACCGCTATCCAGCCACAATGTGTAATTTTCGCATAATTTTCTAAAAGAAACAATACATCTTTTTGTGTGGAATGCTGATTTGCCAATCGGGTAATGCGTACTTCTATTTCCCAATTACACTAATCGGTCATAATAGACCAGTTCTTGGATTTCTTTTGCTACAGGATGTACCAATCTTGTTTTTTTCCTCTTTGACTGTTTACATACAACTCCTATAAATAACAGTTTTCAGCAACGACTACCGTGCCAAGCAGCGCCGTATATTATTAAAAGAACAACCCCATTGTTCTTGTCCATAACCTCCCATTGCGTTTCATCCTTCACTCTAACACCTCTGCAACAAAAACGTTTACTGCCTATACTTCTTGTTCACATGAAAAAGACGGGAACTTTCCGGCGTCTCCATTAGTTGACATTTTCTGTACAAAAGCTAAAGTTTCACATGTTCCGTTGGCCAGTGGCAGCCCATGAATGAATTTGCTTTACATTTGCCAGTACTTCATTGGTAATAGAATTGCTCCTATTCACAGGCATCGTAGGCATGTTTAAAATATAATGTATAGTATTGTTATGGTATGGGAAAATTAGTTTCAGCGGATTAGGCACCCAGACTGACGATGGCTTTCGAGCGGTTGCCAGTAGGTTTGTTGTGCTAAAATGTTCTAGAAAACTTCGATGATAGACAGAGATATGGCCCTGGTCGGTATATAAGTGACCGTGAACCGACGGGCGAGAAGTCATATTTGGAAGGCGGAGTGGCACAAGCAAACAAGGCGAAAAGTGCTAGTGATTGAACCTAGTTTTTTGAATAGTAAAAAATTAAATAGTAGAGCCGTAATAGTAAGTATTTTGAAACAGTTTAGGTAGAAGTATTTATTTTTTAGACCTGTCCGGGGGACTCACCCTATCCAAGGAGTGAAATCGTTTCATTAGAGTCAATAATTATATAAATAAGAAATTGTTTTTCTTGAATTGGTTGTCTAGCTAGCTGTTACTAATAACAGAGTTGCCGATTTTAAGAGATCAGATATCGACAATCTGGAAGACCAGCTAATGCCAAAATTCTGATTATGGGAAAGATACCCAAGATTTCCAAGGACCAGCGCATGAGGTAAGGTGTACTGCAGAAGTAATCTATATACGTTCGTTCGTTCATCCCAACTTGGAGATGAGAAAAGAGCATATTTTGGAGAAAATAATTTTCCGTTAAGCGGACTCATTTAAATAAAAATTATTTTTTTTACCCTAGCAACCCATAATATTACGAGCCGCCCTTGACTGGGCTAATGCTCCGTGTCTTTCACGAGAGCTCTTAACACCGATGTACTCTCACCGTGTCGCGCGATTCCGGTCGACTACAATGGCTGCTAGGGGCCGACAAAGGGTTGAAAAATGCCAGGGGCCATTACGTAATCAAGGAGGGAATGTATGCAAACGGCATTAAAACACCGCATCGGATGAGGAGGCGAAACAAGGGAAGGCCGATGCGCTTAATGGCAAGCGCATGCAGATTGAATGGAAATTCAGGCTGCAGATACTGTTATCTCTGAATTACCAGAGGCTGTCTTACCTGTCCGGTACTGCGGGAACCTAGCACATGATGGGGCTTTAGACCGTGAATTCAATTACTTGTAATCCGAGGTATGAGAGCATCAATGAATGTTTAACTTGTATGAAGTGGTGATTCAAATAACATGATGCAGTAATAGATGCTTTATTGTTCCATTAATATATTAGGTATAAACTGGTACGAATAACGGAGATATTGGGAACAGCATGTAACCATTGTTTGTAATAAAAGATATACGTGTAACTTTAAAATAAAAATACCTTTGCATCTTGTCTATTGTTACTAAGCATAATTTACGTATCTGACTGCCTTGTAACGGGGCTTATTATTGGATATATTTTGTAGTAATTTAGATCAATCAATAGCATAAACACGTGTTCCTGTCTAGATGTATGTATGTATTCATGCGCTGTATTTCGGAAATACATGCAGTTGACTATTGTACCTCATTGGACAAATCTTATAAATTGCGTATAGAACAATATACTGCTACATTCTATTACATAGGTATCCATAGAGCTTTTAAGGGTACTTGCACTAATTTGTGAAAAATGGAGTAAGCGTAATATTATATAACGAATAAAACCAAGGTTGACGCCAGTTCATATTTAACTGAAATCAACCTTCATGACATCTGTAATGTGTAAAGAATGGTGATAAGCTCAGGGGTATACGCTGGATTGAATTGAATTGACTCGTTTCTTCCTATTCGCACTCATCGGGTAGGGATACAGAGTAAATTGGCCAAAGCGGAACTCTACCTGGTGAGACCCAATAGGGCGAAACTAGTAAAGCCTTTGTTATTTGTCTTCTACACACATCAAAATGTCATCATTTAGATGATCTATTTCTTCCATTAAATTTTTATGAACATAGGAATAGTCGAGAGATTTTCAGTTTTTTTTTTAAATCATGAGGGCATAAGAAGAGTTTAGCTTTACCTCACAGGCACCAGTCTGCAATAGATATGAAAATATGTAAAATAAGTAAGATATTATGACAGACATAAGATATATTACAATAGCTGTGCTCATACCACGTAAACTAAAACCTTTATTTTTAGTTTTATACCTGACAACGCTAAAACTACTAGCATCATTATTTCGTATAACTTTTAGGATATGAATCATATTTATCAGCTTGTGGCTACAGTAAGCCTGTTAAATAATTGTACTATGATAAACTGAAAGGTGATTTTAGCCTGCCACAAACTATGTGGCAGTAACGTTAGCTGCACTACACAAAGATTTCACAGCGCAAGGGTGTAGACTCTAGAGGTTACCACAAGCCTACTGTACCAATAATTATTGTAATTTATTTAACCTTTAAATGAAAAATACAACCGTAGACTATCAGAAAAATTTTATAAAGCCATCAATTTTGTGACTGTAACTTGCAAACTTCAGCACTATCGCTGTGCTTATTGTAGCTTGGCAGTAGTTACCAAAAGGCGGCACAAATAATTCAGCAATTAACGCCGCCCGGGTTGCATAAATCATTTATAGAAACCCTGTATTAGATGTTACCATTTACCAGAAATAAAGTGTCTCTTACAGCCTTTCACGTTATCTGGTAGTTTACTGATTTAAACAGTTCTGGCCGATTTATTCGTGATAGACAAGTCGTACGTCTTGTCGCGGAAAGATCTCTTCCGTTTCCGCAATGATTTCGAATCACAGACGGCAAGCCATATATTAATTTTAATTACGGTACGTTGCCGAGCAACCACTTGCCAATACCAAGAAGGTCAAAAGGTCCATAGACTGTTACGTTGAGAACGCTCAAATAGACGCGCCGTCAAACGATGTAAACAAAAGGTTGCTTCTGTAAGATGGCGGCTTCTTAGGAACGTGCTGACGTCACGCCGATAGGCTTGTTTGAAATCAAACTGATATATTTTTTGAGATATATGTATTAACGCGAAAATTGAGAACTGAAATGGCCGCTATAAAGAAAACATTCTAACATTCTTACTAAATTTTTATTGTCATTCGCTATAATCCATGATTTGTGCTAGAAGCAAAGTTTTCAAATGGGTTAAATCGAAATACTGTAAGTTACAAGTCGGGTTGCTTTACACAGTTATAGTGAGTCTAACGGCGGATTTTGAAAAACACGATATCGCAACTATGGCGAAATAATGTTTGCTTGAGCAGAGTCGCAAAATCTATCAAATTTAAGCTAAAATATCCGAGAGAACAGCAAATGTCACATACTAGAGACAAAATAGCTGKGATGCCATTAAGTTAGTTAATGAGAATTATGAATTTACTACCAAAATAATGTCTAAAACAAGTCGGAGCTGCGCCTTTGAAGAAGCCTGCCACGCACGCCTGCGAGACGTTAAACAGAACAATAAACCGAAATCCTAAAAACACGAAAAGTTTATAAGTAATTATTACATACATCGAAGTGCCTAATGCAGAATTAGTAGAACTACGTATGTTCCTACCACTTTATCCAAATAAATAATTCCCAGCCATCACGCGACTAATTTGTGCCCGCATGAAACAAATCGATGGAACTAAAACAACAACGTCGAAACCACCGATGGACAATTCCGCCGGGCGAGTTTGGTTTGCGGGACAAATTGCACAATTTTTGTGGCACAACCAGGCGGACTGGGGTAATGGATCGGAGTGTGCGGCGCGGGAATGCCGATGACTGATTGATTGAGAGTGATTTCATAGTGGGGCACGCGAGCCAAGGAAGCAGTCGATTACAGAGTGGCTGGCACGAGCACCACGTCCAGATAGCGACGGGCCGACTGGGAAAATTGATTTCTGTTTAAGTGTGGTTAGGGTAATTGGGGCTTATTTCGGCCCACAAGAATCGCAGGTCAGGGTGGCGGATTGTGATTGGAAGCCTCTGATCTTTTTCGCCGAATTGATTCATGCCTCCCGTTGCCGGCGCCTTCACCGAATATGTGAATTTGTTTGAAAAGCTTCAGATTTAAAAACACAAATATTTATTCAATTGTAAACAATTTGCAAAATAACTAAAATGGTAAAGCATTGTTGGTGTCAAACTGTAATAGTTGTTCTGCCAGTACAGAAATCTGATATATTTTTTATTATCCCATATAAATCGGCAACTGTGAAAGAAAAATAGCCTGGAAAGACTAGAAACTTACAATTTAGCTTGTGCACGTTAGTGTTTTGTTTAAATTTTATTTGCTGCTTTCAGCCTTTTCAGCTTCACATTTAGTTCCTGGCAACTTTGCTTATACACTTTTAAGACGACCATCCTTCGGAAATTGTCCAGTTTAAAATTGTAGGACTATCACAACATTAACATTCTCTTTTGATTAGTTTGAATAGTATATTTTAGTAGATAGATACTGATAATAAATATTTAAAGAAACTTCATGAACCCATAGTTTCAGTTCTGACCTACGAAGAAGACAACGAGTATATGCTTTCCAATCTATATGAACGAAGCATTGCGGAATTATTATTTAAATGGAAATGAAATCTTTAAGTCCCCAAAATGCTCTATATGTAGGGAGCATATACATATATCACGCATATGTATCTGGAACAGCTGGTACTACATTAGTGTGAATGTTTGGTGTTTAACGTCGCTTTGAAAACTCAAAATGTTTCAATTGTAACGAAGTATGTGTTGCAGATGCGCTCTGGATGACATGCAGTAAATGAGGTAATTTGTGAAAATGCAGGAACACCTCTTTTAATCCCTTACCTACACAGTTATTTAATGTACTTCTGGAGCCTGGCGTTTAAAAGTATTACCTTCATAACGTAAAAAAAAATATAGAAAAGACGTATTTTTCTACTTCATTTTCCATCATTTGACCCAAATATGTTCTAAAACAAATAAATCTTTAAGTAATAATCGTGAAAACCGTATCTATGAATCCGTCCAATAGAACTCAATAGGTATATATGCAATAGGACAGAAATATGTGCGATATAAATAGAAAGATACATAAGAGGGAAAAAATGCTAGATTTGTTCTAGTGCCTTTGTTGGTACCAGCATTATTAAGGCAAACTTTTTTATGAATAGAAACTGTGTTCAACGGCTATGATCAGTATATAAAATTTATTACAGAACGGGAGGTAGAATGTGGAGTATCCTTTTGGACACCAGAGTCATACGAAAAAATAATAAAATAATACTGGATTGGTACCGGAAACTAATTTTATCGGGGAGGTATATAAACTACTTGTCAGATCATTCGACACGAATTAAAATGAACTTTGTAAAAGAGATCAAACATAAAATTATTAAAATATCACATTCACAATTTATTGACAGAATTTAAAAATTTTAAAATATTTATTAATACACAATTCATACCCAAAAACGATAATAAATAAAACCTTGTATTCTACTACTGATTTATCAGTAACACAATCACAAACACGTTAACGGTGAAAAACGGTGGTATGCAGGGTGATGAGGGGCAGCGGGTAAATCATGATCATATGGTTGACAATAAACTACAAACAGTAGAACATAGAAGGTATGGATCCCTACGAAACATTACTGGATTGACTACAAAATTAATCCGAACGTTTAAAAATGATAATATAAAAATTTCAATTGAGAACAAAAAGAATGGCTCAACTCTACTCACAACACTAAAATCAAAAATACCTACAAAATATCAAGCAAATGTTATATATTGTTTGGAATGTGGGGATTATAAAGGTAAGTATACATAGGACAGACATCACAATGGAAGGTTAATAGTAATCAACAATGGACATCATATTAATTGGATAATGTCAAAATTTTGGATAAATAAGAAAGTAATACAAACAAGAGATTAATACTTGAAATGATTTCCATAAATCAAAATATCAATGCAATAAATAAAAAATCAGATATACTAAAACTGAGCAACATTTACGCATACTTGCTTTCAGAAGAAATTCTAAAATAAGGTTGGGTGAGTTTGAGTAATTCAGCAGCACTGTAGACGTCCTAACTTGATAAATTTGACCAACCAGTTCGTTTTTATATCTGTGATAAGTCAGTCTGAATTTATGGTACAAACCGATTAAGCAGTTTTTAATTTGTTTGACATGTGTATTCTTGATCTACGTAAAGTAAAACAGCTACACATTATAATCAAGCTGTGGAATGATGTCTATATGGTCGTACCCACAATTTACCTCTCGTGGATGCTGGAGCCCCCGAACACCCATGGGGTCAACGCCCCTGCTACTGGCAGGTTTTGGAAGTTAGCTTACATTTGAGTAAAACTGTGCTTTACCTTTCTATAAAAATCGGTTACTGCATCGTTTGGAAAACTCACAATTGCACCTTTAAGTACTGAACCACAAAGCGTGTTGAACAATTACCACACGTAATTTGCCAATTTCGTGTCATGTTCTCGCKCAAATATACGTTTCTACCTAATTAAGCTTTATTGACAGATTATCTATTATTCACCCTGCAGTGTATAGTTTCAAACCGCACAGCACCGAAGGTGGATCTTTAGCGTTTGGCGTTTCAGTTATAGTAGTAGTGCTTTCCTTCGTATGTGACGGTGCTTCCCAAAACAAGGCTTTATTTTCTTTTGTGTCGTCTTCGTTTGGGCCATATACGACCACGTTTTTTATTCTGTGAGTGGGTTTTGCTTTGATATCCAATGTTATCATTCTATCTGATATACGTAGTGTCGAATAAAGTATAGGTAACGTATAAAATTTAAAATTATAGCTATTTGTAAAAATTAAAAGAAAAAACACTGTAACAGGTAACTTAAAATTAAAAAGGATTTACCTATTTTGAGATGATCGAAACGGAGCTGTCTGTTACTATGACGAAGATAAGACGAGATAAAACAAAATACGTCCGTACCAGGGCCGGGCCCATAGGGGGGGCAGGGGTAGGAGGTAGGGGGGGGATAGCCTACCCCCCCCCAATGCCCTGACAGTTGGTTAAAAACTGCCGCAGTTGGCTCCAAAATGGCTTGGTCAAATTTGTTGAAAAACAATAAATAATTAAAGTTAAATAAAGAAGATGGTAAAAAAATAGTTTCCCCACGGCATCCGCGACTATGCAATAATTCCTCGTTGTCAATGACGAGTTTCAGCAATCGTTACTCGTTAGTCGCAGCTTTCACAACCTCGCGTCTTCTCATCAGATGACGATGATCGACAGTGATTCGGCAGGCACCAGTGTTGCCAGTCAGTACAGTAGTACATTATTATGTTTCAGTTGTAACGAAATTTGGTATAAGTGTAGCTGCGCTCTGATAAAGTTATGACATGTTGTAGTTAACGTATTTAGTTATTTTCCAATTCCATGTTCTTAAAAAAAAACAAATTTTTAAGGATCCAATTAATTTGTTGCAGACAAAATGATTCAAACAAATTGAAAAAATACCAGACTACTAGGTGCACATACGCAACCGTTAGTGAAAAAAATCAGTTAATTTTAATTTACTGTTTGCGTTTGTGAGATATACATTATTTCTAATCTAAACAAAACAACAACTACTTGACATACTTTCCACTATATTCAACTGCACACGTTTATTACTCATCGGTATTATATAGTGACTTACCCATCCAAGTTTAGCATTTCTATTATTATGAAAGGCTCATCAAACTGGTGCCCTTTGAGTTCATTCCTATATGTATTTTAKGGATTAGGTAATTTCCCATTAGRGCGCGGTTTGTTATAACGATTTACTCACTGCTGCTAGCCAGACACTCGCTATCTCCTATTGATTATATATGAGTCTGCTAACGTCTCTTGAGGGCGGTAAATTCATACATGCCCGGAACCAGAGCAGATATATATAAAAGGAAAGTGGAGAAAGATGATACTAATGTCCGTACTGGGTTTTATTAGTTTCTATTGATTTATAAAGGAACTTTGGTTCTGTCGTCGCCTCACGAATAAATTTCCGCACATGTTGCAGTAAGTTTCAAATTGGAAAACAGTGAAACACATAATGAAGATTGCAAATAATGATACGTTTAGTAATTAAAGTTGCATATTTCACTTGATTGGGTTAGATATTACTATGTACCGTCTGTTTTAAAAGGCTAACTTAAAACTGGCCCTGTATTGTAATACAAACATTCACAGGTTATAGAAGAAAAGACATAAGAAATTATAGATAACTTTTTAATAGCTTAATGATACATATACAATAAGCTATTAAAAAATTACGGTTAAGTTCCAAGCTATCTCTCTTACATTTGCGTTAGCAAATTGTCTGAAATATGAACAAAATGATGTGGTGGTCGTTCGAGGATATCTTAAAATTGATTATTATCATCACTTATTGACTAGCAAAAGTCCATTGCCAGGTAAAAATGTAGCGCAAGTTCTGCCTTTTTTAATCCATTAATTCTATGGATGCAAATTAAAGATCATTTCGTATTTTTCTGCAGTGCATTACATACATCTAGACATATGCGAAAGCATTCATTTGAACTTTAGTATAGGAACGGTTTACCTGGGTATAAAAAAAATCCGTCCGTTACAACTGCCGATTACTATGACAAAGAGTTTCAAGCTACGATTCTCGTGTTATGTATTATTAAAGTGTTCTATTGTATTACTTCGCCTTCGTGTATGTTGAAATGTTTTAGGCTTTTATTGTACCAAATAAAGAATTATAAAGTGTTGTTCAAAATACGTTTATTAATATAAATTCGTGCCATCATTTTTACAACTATTAGGCGTGTACTGCTATTACTAGCAAATTGGACTGTATTACAGCATACCACGACTTCTGAATTGTATTATCAAACGCAGTGTATAATTTTTCCAGCAGGACCTAAACTTAAATCTATCTATTCCTGTTCACATTCGTTGTAGTTGAAGTAAGAAGTAAGTAGTAAGGCGCTTTTAACCTGTCAAGTTGTTCCAAATAATAATAAGTAGCTACTGACCTTTTTGTTGCGCAAAAGTACTTAAATATTGAATAACAACGTGACAATGGGACTAGGGCTAGGTCTAACTATTAGTTATACAAGAATCAAAGCTTATAGGAAAGTATACGAAATAATACGGAATTGAGTAATCCAGTAAAAAAAGAACACAAGGAGTACGTTTATCTTGATAGATAGTTTTGTTAATGATTAAACTTTCGCTGTTACTACCGAATAACATGCAAAACCGTCGCATTCAACTATACAATTCTTCTAAGTAAATGGTTGTGGTACAGACATATCATATACATTACTATCTAGGTACAATTTAAATTCTTCTTGGAAGGTAACTTTCTTGCAATTGTTCAAGTTTTCTGTGGCCGATGACAACAAAAGCTGCCCAGAAGCTGATAGCAAAAATGTGATTAAGATTTGCACTGTCTATTGGCCAATCATATCTGCAAATGCCAACAATTTTTAATCGCATCCACTTATTCAGTTCCTATTCGTGGAATATGTGCTACGATATCGTCACACAATAACACAAACCATCTCCAACAAAATGCGAAACCGGAATGAATGCTTCTTGAAGCAGGAAAAAGAAGATCTATGTGTGCTTCCCCAGATCATAATATAACAACATATTATTTGTTTCCTAATCTTCAGACCCTTTGTATACCCCTACGAAATTTCAGGCAATAAAAGGATTCATGAGTAGAAAGAATTCCTTTGTTAAGGATTCCAATCTGCATCTAAATGTGCAAACTACAAACGGTTAGGTAGTAAATGCCATGTAAGAAGCTTTCGTGGAATGAGGCTACTTTCTAAATCTCTTTTTGGCAATAATTTTTCAGCTTTCAAGCCCTCGCAGTGTTACAATACGCGATCTACAGTTAACGATCTACCACTGTGTTGAGGACGACTAAACAACATTTGTCATCTTTCTCATTATCCTGATTGCTTCACAGCCACAAGTCTCTGAGTACCAGGGTCATATCACTACGACAATTCCACATCAAAACAACATCCAAGTGATAATGTTTCAACAAAATAAATAATTATCAAACTATTTTCAAAGTAAATGCACATTTATTGCACTTTATCCTAAATAAATGATGCAGAATAACACGAGGTTTAAACTTATTGGCGGCTGTATTTTAGATGAACCCATAAAACAGACGTGGACACGTCTATCTTAAATAGGTAGTAGAAAAGATAGTTAGCTCTGAGCTAAAATGTATAGTGCAGTGAAGGTCTCTGTACTTATCGGTTGTACCTGTTTCATAGTTTATAAAGCCACCGCTACATGAGTCACCGATTTTCATCAAATGACCGCGCAATCGGTAATATAGGACACTGCATCAATCCTATGTTGCAGTTCGTAAAGCTACCGCTAGATCGACTCGTTATCGATTATCATTAAATGAACCCAAAAGAACGGCGAAAGTCGTGTCCGCCTCAAAAAATAATGATTTACTAAAAAGAGAATGAAATTAAAACTAGTCATGGATATAAGAAAAGAACGGTTATCTAATAGTATTTGTAACGGAGGAAAAGCGATTTAGCAATGCAAAGTAATGAATGTAAGATGTAGTTATTGTGGTAACAAACCAATATATGTTTTTAAAAAGTACTGCTAGCCTTAGCGTTACATGTAGTAAATTTTTATGTATGCTTTGACTTCGAATCTGGGGGGGGGCTTTGGTGGTGTAGTGATACCACGTGTGAATGGCAATCAAAAGGTCCCAGGTTCGGTTCCTGGTCAAAGCTGGCATACTTCTAACAAACCATATATCCGCCTGCTATCCCAATAACGACCTTTAAAAAATCTTTAAATTTAGGAAATATAAGAAATATTTCACATTGGTCGTTTTTTCGCCGAACAGTGTAATATACAAAATCTGGTACCTACTTATAATCCCAGCATTTTCGAGAATAACTTTTTTCAACCTTTAGTTGCCAGCATATACTACCAAGGAAACTGCTCATTTCGATAAATTTTTGTCAAGGGCATTAATGGGCCGAACTTTCTATAGATATTAAAAAAACATAAGCTTACCTCTAAAAATAATCTAATAGTAATTTTATTTGTCCTCTGCATTCTCAATCATGAACACTCGCAGCAGGAACGCCAACGCACTCGATTCACCCGTCTAATTTCCGTCTCGGCCCTTTGTTTGAATCTCTTCGTCCTTAATTACAACTTAGACTTGTCTGCTGCATCTGAGCACTGCAGATGCCGTCGGGGAGGGGCGAACTACGTGACTACATCCGGCCCCAGGTACCGCAGCTTCCACATTCGAATTTCCGATACTAACTCCCGGACAAAGAGTGGATTCGGCAAGATCAACAGACAACAGAACAACAAACACTAAACAGTGATCAGAGCTAGTAGATCTCCTCGGATCGCAGTCGGCAAAGTTGAGAAGTTTCCTAGTAATTAGCGGCGGGGTCGGGGGCGGAGATAATACCGGAGGAGATGGGAAACTGATGGGGCTGCCGGGATTACGCCTGCTCAAGGGCGTAGACGGAAGCTGAGGAGTTGAGAATGGGACTCTAATTGGCATGACCAAAAACAGTATAACATCATCAAAATAAAATTCATTTGCAATGGGGCAGTGCGCGTCTACCAGGGATTATTTCGTACCCAACACGAAGGCGCCTTAAACTATCCTTAGTAATTCGTACAACTTTTTTGGAAAATATATTCCAGTTATTCTAAGCGCTAATGGTATCCTTTATGGATAAATTCTTTACTACCTCTTGAGGGCGCCCCCTTTGGTCTAATATTAATATTAATATTATTTCATTCTACTAGAGTACGGATAACTCCACCTAGGATATCGAAAAATTCGAAAGCATCCGTGTCTTTGCCCGCGAATTGAAGTCCTTCCGGCAGAACCTGACACAATTTCCTGTTTACTGGGTAAACGTGAGGTGTTGTTTTTTCATTTCAAGTAATGAAACACCAAGCATTGGGTATATCCTGATTAGTATAAAATTACCGTGTAATAACGCTTATCGTAATATAACAATTAAGAAGCGTATGTAATACCTCGTATTTATTAATTTGTCTGCTCTAAGCAACCTTAATATTCGTCAAATCGAAATTTAAACAACTGATTTAGCCAAACGCAAACTCTGATAAGTTCAAAAATGCCCAAAAAATGCATATTGTAAAATAGTACTTAACTAAAAAATTAGCATCTAACATATTGCGTATTGTATCTGCTGTAGTTGCGGCCATCTACCAGTGATATTTGAAAGACCCATCCATCCTCTTTCTAAAGAAGGCCATTTTTGTAGCATAACAGATGGTAAAGATCGTTATCCTAAAATGGAATTATCCGTAGTCATGAGTCATGTGCATGATGCTTATATCAGGGCTCCTAATAAACGATGTGAACTGTGAAAGTTAAAATAAAACACAAATTGCATCATAAGTGTAACATATATGCCGAGGGTAAAAGGAAAAAGCCTCCATGACATATGAACATATAAATAACTGTAACTAATAGAGCGCTAAAAATGACAGACATTTTAGGTATGTCCAATTCTTAAATCTACTACCTCTACATCAGTAAAGGTCACACAGGCGATGTGTATAGAACTAATGTCAGTAGACACCTACAAGAGCATTCGTGAACCACAGGGAATAACGACGATGACGCTCTTCTGATACTTTTACCTATTTATCAGCAGAAATAGCCTATTTATAGCAATTTTACTAATGAGCTTTACAACTGGGCTTATCCACTGACGTAAAAATATCGAACACTTGGTTTTACATTGTGGAGCTCCAAAAATTGATTTTAGATAAAAGTTTATCCAACCATTATTCAGGCGTCACTTCGGAAATAGCGAACGACTTATTCAGGACTAGTGTACTCCCACAAGTCAGAGAGCGTATTTTGCTTTCGTTGCTAAATTTACAATTTTTACATAAATGTTAAATAAACTAATGCTGTTCAAGTTCAGCGGTTCACCTATCGTAGAGATAGTGGCTAAATTTGATCCAACAGTGTCACAACATCTACGAAGGATTAAAGTTCTGAAAGCTGAAAACACAAGAATGCAACACATCTTCAAAATGATAAAATCGACTTAACGTCAAACAAAAACAGACTTTAAAAGAAATACTTTATTTTATTGTTTTAGAAAGTGTGCTGTGCATAACTTATTCAGCAATATAATAATTACAACTTTGTGTATAAGGTCAAACCTCTTGATGATAATAGAATGCAAAAGTCAGTATGGATTTTAACGAGTGGGGGCATAACTAATAAAATAGACCGTGTCCGTTTGTGATAACGCAACTAACATAATAAATCATTTCAATAGTATATATAGTTGTAAGATCGTCTGAATCCAAGTGCCAAATTTTTGGACGTGCCGCTTAAATTAGCATGATTTAAATAAGCTAGGCAGTTGATCTCAAAAAAGCAAACCACGATGAGCAAAACTGTAGTGCCGAATGACGTAGATAATGAAGAATTTATCTGTATGGGGCTTCGTGCTAAACACCAATCGGAAAATAAACTACACGGACCTTCGCTATCGAGGGTAATAATTGAGATTTAAACGTATAATGCTGAAAATAAGTTAATGCTATTTTCAGCATGTGCTTTTTTCAGCAACTTAGAACAAAGATGTTATACCACCACAAGAGGATCCGTCGACATGGTTGAATCTAATAACTGCAATCTCCCGTACCTAAGCTATAGCAGAAACCACACTTTGTATGCTTGCATCACCAGTTCCTTACATCAGAGAGACGAAGAAAAAACCGCAACAAATTGAATCAATACTTCCACATCCAATTGTCAAAATGACATTTACGTTTTTATTTCGTATACTATACGATTAGTAATCAGGTTTTGAGCTTTTTTTTCTCTGTACACATTTTTTCAAAGACAAACTGTCCTCGTGATATTAGCAAAAATATATAAATTCTAAAATCGGTTTTTTCCAAATAACTCGGAAATTATTACAAGAGTGTTTTCTGATCAGAAATTTGATTTTCTATATAACCAAAATTTGTCAATTTGTCAAAATTTTGAATAAATTTTCTAAAACACTTTTTGTGGGAATTTTTATTTACTATCTGATGGTATTTTCATTTTTTGAATATATTAAATATATTCGGAGATATTTAGGAAAAACCGTTTTCTTTAAGTGACGCTCTTTTGCTAATATCTTCTAAACAGTTTGCTGCACTGAAAATTTATAAGAACGAATATACTCGCATTTATACTACTAATCACATACTAAAACGAAAAAAATAGAAAATTAAAATTTGCAAAAACGGTAGTTACCCCTCAATTTGGCCCCCTTCCCGWTACCCTACTTACCCCACAAACAATAGGTCGCTTTGGGTAGTTGAGGTTTATACGTTTGCCAAATTTCAAGTTCATATATTAAGTCTTCTTAAGTTATCGTGTCCACAAACAATATCACAGGCACACAGACACACAGACAAGAAATGTTTTTCTCAAATTTTGTTTGTTTGCGTTTTCGACCATTTTAAAGGGAATGTGCAAATAAAAAATTTTGAAAATTTTTTCACGATACAATACTTCCCATCCGTTGGATGTGGAAGTAATTAGAACATATAAGGCAGAAAAGCTAGTTTTTGCCGCCTACAATAAATTCTTATGATATCCACAATTATGCTTATTAAAATTAATTCTTCTACGAGTTAATCTTTTTTAGAAGATAACATGTTTAGTTTTAATTTAATATACTAACTTTCATCTTCTCTTTTCCAGCCAGCGCACCGTCATAGTAGAGTGGTGTAATGCAGTTGCGTGTAATCGGTGATCGGCGTTGTGCTAAGCCAATAACAACTATTAAGAATAACGGGTATACATCAACTCATCAACCCATCACACATAAATATTTTTTAGGATATGTATTTCTACTATCATTTCAAGGAATGTCTTACATCTCCATTTCAAACATACTACGGCATTGTCGTCTGGGAACTTCTGAAACACATGATGTGCATTCATTGCGACAGAAGATACCATAACCTAAAAAAATGCTATATGTGGGCAACCTTACACAATAGAACGTACTTTGACTTAGGTTACGATAATCATTGAAGGAACTGCATTGAAACTGGACTTTAGTCAGCTTTATTCGTCTGGCTCCCTACGTAATTAGCTCAGCTGAGATAAAGGACCCACCAAATCCATTCCGGTTGAATTACACAATACATTCGCGCGAGAATATGAACGGGATAATATAATGGGGGGCGCTTTTCAATTCGGCGATAATTATTCGGCGTATAAGCAATCGTCCGTATAACGGAACCATTTCGTGTCTACATCTCGGAGGTTATTACTCAGGCGTGGAGAAGGGGTCCTTACAAGAATGACGGTTAAACAATGGCTTTTGTAAAGACCCCGAATCGCTGCTCGGAAGGGTCTGTTTAACGCCAGCTTGCAAACTACCCTTGTTGACTCACCTTTCCTCCCCTGCTACGTTACCTGCTTCCTCTTTGCTGCCGCATTGCCCACTTTCGCCTGATGAAACAATTATTCAGGCACATTGTTTTGTTCGAGCCTGGGGAAAGCTTTGGTCCGCCCTTTTGCGTCTGGGCCCACAGATCAGTTCGACACATAAAAGCCAATTCATGACGATAGCACTTCCAAAACACTACCTAGTACCCACACGAACTGTACCGACTTTGTTAAGCGGAACGCTTATATTTATTATATTAATTATGATTACACCGTTGATATTTAATAATTTGTGTACGAGGGGTGGGAAGAAAGCGGTTGTGATGAGGGTGAAGTCTGTAGGACGAGCGAAGTGAGTGCGACCACCACAGAACCAAAAATACCCTTCCATCTGTGGTACACATACTATTTTCTGCATGAATACATTGAAGGCACAGGATAAAATGTATTTTATCTTTGACAGCATATGACGCTCACAAATACAATATAACGTAATATTCTACGATTTTTCTATAGCAAACAACAATTGTAAAAATTGTTACAGTCATATTTTAAAATTTCGCTAGAATGCTTGCAAAGTTTTTGGTTGCTTCGGTTTTGATATGAGCAAAAATACGGAGAGCCTACCAGCCCATGCACACGGAGAAGAAACATTAGACCGCGAAAAAAATACTGTCATAAAAGCCAAGAAAAAAATAAAGCCCTCAACACTGTGTTCCTATGTTATCTTCTATGTTAAAATCTACGCTGCTTGTGAATAAAAATTGTGCCACTAGAAAGTGATAAGTCCAGTCTAATGTATGCGATGTCAAATAAAGTCATGAAAATGAAGCTGGAGATGACAAGTAAGGCTTTGTAAACGTTGTTATGATAATGGGTTTATATTGAGTTTATCGACCTAATGAATGAATACAAGTTAGAAACACCTCATATGAATGATCGAAAATCGGTCATAACCGTCACACAAGAAGTCTTTTGTTAATTGCCGAAAAAGAAGATTACTAGAAATGTAAAGTGTACAATTAATGGTGTTTTACATCAAAATCACCAAAATCACAATTAAGATTGCAATTAAAAATAAGTCACTTGCATCTAAAATATTCCTTGACCTTTTGATTTCAATAGATCAAGGCACACTTCAATATCCATTATAGAAAAACATTATCTTGCTCCTTACCATCGACCTGATTTAACCAACAGAAAACTAACTATTAGCTAACCAAAAATAATGTTTCTATAGATTCTGCTGCTAATAAAATTCCTGTATAGCCACATGGCCTTTACCCCTAGGCTGTTGTAAGTAATCTGTAAATTTTATTATCATTTCTGGGCAGTCTAGAAATTTATACGGTAATGAGATTACGTTTATCGTTTTCAAACGTAATTAAGTGGATGAAAATAGGATTAATGTTCAAACTGTACTTTTGTTTATTTACATTACCTTCAAACCAGAAAAGCCCCCTTGTAGACAAACCCCACCACAAATTTACACCAGACAAATTCATATCGTTTTCAGCTGTAACGTGAGGGTTATCTCCAGTTCAGTATAAAAATTGTTTCTATTGACGTGATGTACCTGCTCAAAAATGCATTCATGCTCAAGGACACCATTTAAATAGTAATCCCGTTTTCATCAAAAGGTACATTTATTTTCTTTAATTAGATTTTAAGTACTCTAATTTCAAAAATTTAACTTTGTAGAACGAAACATAAGTTTTTAAGAACAATTCAAAACGAGTATATGTATTTTGAAGCAACTGGTACATACTTATATATGTGCCTGACTACATGCTATTGCAAAAGTTTGGCTGAATTTGCAATCTCTTCAACTTAACCGCTGCATTACCAACGCAGAGATAATATACTTGCAAGCAACGATCTATGAGACTCATTATACGAACAGCTGATTACCGCTCACAGAATGGTTTACAAATATTACCTGAAGTTGTCGTAAATAACAGACGGGTTCGGCACGTTCCGCTGTTTCGCAGCAGAGTGGACCGTATCAAAAAATTGTGTTTAGGCTTTTTTAGATTTTTTCCGTACATATAAATCATTGAGCATTATTTGGTATTGGTATTGGTATTGGTAATCGTGATTTTAGCAGTGAAAGTGATAGTGAGTAAATGTTTAGTTTGTGACCTTCTTGTTAACAAGCTGTAATGAACATAATCGATACCGTGTATAAATTTTATTGTGCACTATTGTAGATTGTTTCTAACAAATGTAAATAATTTTCTACTTACTAATTTTTAGTTTTTTATATTAAATTTGTATAAATTTGTTTGATGTGCAAAAGCTTTTAGTTTATACATAGGAAAATTTAAACCCAATAAAGTATCACATAAATATAGGTGGCGGGTCGCCCCCGTTAGCATCCGGTCTGCATTAAATAAAATTTGTTATAAGATCTTCAATGTTTTATTGATTTGCTAAATTATCACAACTAACAAATTTCAAAAATTTATAGTGGAAAAGTTAATTTTTTTTTAATATTGCCCATTTAGGAACTTTGAAACCTGCCACTAATCCCAATAGTTTAGGTCGGCCGACCATAAGGCTGTAAAAACCCTAATTTACAATACAATAGTTAACGACGGCCGACCATCAAGCTGTAAAACCCTTTGCATAAGTCAGTCTCATAGATCGTTGCTTGCAAGTATAATAACAATAATTTTGCCCTGCTTCACACGGATCTATTCCGCACTCCTACATCGAGTCAAGAGATTCACAGATCAGAAATAAAACCAAAAAGCGTATCTGGATTAGTTCGTATAGTACCAATACATCTGCTCAAGCCAAATAGAAATAGTACATTCAGACTTCCAATTTAAATGAAGTCTTGTACACGCTCTGCGTCAGTCAGTGAACACGGGAGTTATTTCTCGCTTTTCCAGAAAGCGTGCCACTGGCTGGAAATGCCGTAAATCTTGTGATTACTGACGTAAAGCGAAATCCGACGTAGGACGACAACATGCAGCGCGATACGGGACCTACCTTTACGATGTCTCAGGAGCGTAAAACCGCTCCTGCAATACATGTTTATTTAAAAGGGATCCCGTTTTAACAAATATCAAAGCCATAAAAGGAGTTATCGACGTTTAAACACACACAATCTAAAGAATAACTGGCAATTTTTGTTTTTACGAGCCGCGAACTGCCTCGAATTTAAGTTGATGCCGACCAATCCGGGTCATTTCGCTTCGCGAGCGCGACAACGCTTCCGATCAATACGCTATACAGGCGCACATGCACCGAAAACAACCCAAAAGAGACTGCCAAGTAATTACAGGTAGATACTGTCGATGTGCAAGTGAACAAGATAATGTCTCTGTTACGCTTCGCAGATGTGCAAAGATTTCAATTGGTTTTTCAAATGACTGAATAGTAACCACGGAACGGGTTTGGGGATTAAAAAGCCTTTATGAAAAAAAAACCTTGCAAAATTAGATCACAATGTTTGCCACAAACTACCGATAATCTATGTAGGATGGTTCAGAGACGAACAAGATGAAGTGTCAAATGCAGCAACTGTGGTAGCTATAGAGAAATTATCCTACCAACAGATGTAACAAGAAATTATAGTTGACTGTTATTGAACAGAAACTTGAGAATGACTGTGATTAGGCATTTGGAAATATCTCTATAAAAGTAATATGGAAAAGGAAGGATACAAGAAGGTACAACGATCTAAGTACCTATATATAAATAGAAGGAATAGCGTTAAAAGATACTGCTTGAAGTTATCAGATATGTATGTGGAGGGTTTGAATCACAGGCAATCTTATTTACTATGATGATGCGTGACAATAACAGCATGCGCCGCTTATATTTATTGTCAAAAATTCAAATCAAACAGAACATGCTTTGGCGGATCAGTTTTGTGACCTGACCTGTCAAAAGTGGAATTATTTGATTTAACCTCCCTGAGCCGCAATCACTGTCCATTTCGACAAATAAAGGTGCCACATTGGGATTTGTCGACTTGTTAGTAACTCTTTCGATTACCTTCTAAACTCTAGACCAGAACATGTTCACGGTATCCCATAACCAGTTTTGTAATTAATGGCTGTGGTGTGTGCCGGTGCATCATCCTGTTGAAACACATATTGCAATCTACCATTTCGCTACATCTGTCAGAACTCGCATATAAACTTCTTTGGTTACAGTTTGCCCTTTCTCAAAAAAAAATATGGCGGCATGACGTCACCCTCACTGAACGTAGAGGCTGAGCCCTTTCCACGACTGCCGGAGTCGTGTCACGAGTTCACTCGAATGACTCTTCCTTGACGGGCTAGCGAAACATTCCCAGAAGCATTATATTTAGCAACAATGTTGCACACAATTGATCTTGGATACCCGAACAACCCAATCATTATTTCAGTCGTGGAACGCCCAGCGACAAGACTTCAGATATTCGTGGCTCTTCGGTTGTATTCCGCATTTGTTCGCAATGTCTTGATCATTTTGATGTTATGATTTTGTACTAGACGTGTGTGGCTTTCGTAAACGCCAAAAAGGACCTATAGGGGAACTATCATATGGCGAGAAATTCGAACTTAAATTTGTCCGGATTTAAGTGGCGTACCAAGGTGTATAAAGTAAAAGTGGGTTAGAGAAATATGGCAGTGGTACTGCCGGCTAAACGTGCATTTGCGGAAGACATTGTGATATGATAAAAGGAAAGATTAAATATTACCTTTAGAAATGGGAGGAAAAGCAGACAATCGCTATTAAAAATAAAGAAACCTAAAACAATATTTGTAGGAAACAAGATAAAGTAAATTACTACAAGAATAAATATAAAACGAATAGAAAAGCCTTAAACAACAGAATTTTTAAAGAGAGAATGAATGATAAGATTAGTAGAACTCTTAACATTCTCGTAAAGCAACAGCTGTAAGCAACAAGAGAATACATAGGAAAACCAAATTTACAATTTATACTACACAATACTATGATATGTACCAAAAGCTGATTACTGAATTCAACTCTGAAAAAAGGTTGAAGGTAGCAGACAAGAATGAACAGAGTAAGCAATAAAAAAATTCGAAGACAACTGGAGGTCGAAAATGGTTTCGACTCTTGGAAAGAATCTCCAAGGAAAGAGAACAGTAAGTAAACATCAAGAGATTAACTAAATTATAAAAAAAAGATAAAAACAGGGTCACCAAGTTGAGTAGTGGACATTTATTTAGGTAAAGAGCTTTCGGCTAATATGCCATCGTCAGTACCATATTTATAAGTTATAGGAAGAAAAATTATAACATTGTCAAAATTAAAAATCTCAACAGGCAATCTTGACTAAAAATGGAAAACTACTTTCAAACCAGTAACGTAGCAGTAGTTTTCCATATTTAGTCAAGATTGCTTGTTTAGATTTTTAATTTTGACAGTGTCATATTTTTTCTTCTTATAATTTATAAATATGGTACTGGCGATGGCATATTAGCCGAAAGCGCTTTACCTAAATAAATGTATAGTGGATTTAACTTGGTGAAGTTAATATAAGAATTAATTCAAGATTCAATCCACGTTGAGTATTATGGATCAGTTTTCAACGTTTAAAAGCAAGTGATATAGAAAAGTAGAGAAAGACAGTGTTGCAAAGTAGGTAAAAGATAATGAAGAAGTCAATAGCTTTATATCCAATGGGTAAAACATGTTGGGTGATTACTATGCATGCATCATAACTTAATTTCTGTTTTTCTATCTTTAGATATGCTGAAAACTTATTTTTAAAGGTAATTTCATGTGTTAGCGTTCGAAGGTAACTGATAACGAATTTTTCAACACAACAAAAATTTATACAGATTTTTCGAACTTACATTACAGTGCAGTGCAGTGGACTAAGAAAATCTCTGCTTAATTTGCTTAAATCCTATTTGCCTGGCAAGCAACAGTATGTTGTTTATAATCGGATGTTACTCAGGGGTCTAACCTGGGGTCTCTGTTGTTTATATGTAGGATTAGTTTAGTTTCCAAGTTATCAGATATTGTTAAACTATACTATTTGCAAACGCCTTCAGAAAGAACAAAAAAACTTGTAGGATAATAGATTGTCTGTTCCTTCAAGAAGATTTCGCTAGATTTGGAAGTTGGTGTGGAGATACTTTGTTGACACTCAATAACGGAAAATGCTTTTCAGTATCCTATAGCAATAAAGAAAAATTAAATAGATCTTTTTATATTAATAATTGTTGCAATCTCTAAGTTAAAAATGAGGTTTTAGAGACTTTTAGTATTCTATAGCAAATTAACATTTAGCAGTCACATTCGAGGTGTTGCAAGCGGGAAGTATAGATTAGGACTTACATTTTTAGGAATTCATGAAATTTTGACTTTATACTTTTATATAATACTTTTATAAGAAGTATATCGAATTATTAATTTATCATTTATTTGGGTGCCGTATTACAGCTATTACAATCAAGAAATTGAAAAATTGCAAAAGAATTTCTCAAGGTAATTGCATTTTAGAATTAAATAAATTTAGTCTTTCAATATATCTTATGCTTCTTTGTTAAGGGAACTTGCATCTCTCAATATTATCTCAGAAATACCTCTTAAGGGTATTTAATTAATAGTTTGTGTGATAATATTGGCGTATTGGACGTTATTTCTTTTGCGGTACCAGCCTTTAATGGTTGTTTGCAAATTACATACTGTTTGCAGTCGCGGAACCAATATGTTAATAAATTCTCCCTTAGGAAGCGCATGTGATTTTGTAAACAAATACAGCACGCTGGAAATTAGAGGTATATCTCTTGAAAATTTTAGAAGCGTGCTCAAGCATTATTTACATTTGACCCAAATGATTATTTACCAATTTGTTATGTGAGTTTTGAATAACTACTTTGATTTTTGTAGGGTGTTCATTTAAAAAAGTCTTCAAGTCGCCGATGACTTCAACGTAAAGTTTTTGCGTATGTCGATTCACAAAAATATTTTGACATGTCAGTTATAATTGTCATTAAATTACTAAATGCAGAAATAAAAAGTTCATGCTCAACCGGCTCAACAGTAGATGGGCAAAGAGAAAGCGCAAAAGACTCGAAAAATGGGAAACAGGTGGACAGTTGGCAACACACGAAGTCTGCCAGCCGTCAACTCATCAATTTTCGGTGATTCTGAATGGATTTTTAGGTGGTTCAGATTTGGCCAAATGGAAGTAATTTAGGTAAAAACTAAGACCGTTTAATACGTAACTTTGCGTTGGCAAAAAGACAAGAAGAGAATTTTAATGAGGAAGTTGCATAAATTTTTATATCCTGGTAATTAGTTGTTAGCCAGAAAGGGAATGAAATTTGGGGATATATGTTGGAAAACAAAATTACATCGGTCCTCAAGTTAGCTCAAAAGAACGAGTCCCCGCTTGGTGCGGATAATTCCGTTACTAGGCATAATTATAATAAGTACCTATATTCTCGCGTTTCTCCATATCAGTCATTAACAAATGTTAATCGTTGATGGAAATCAGTCAACGAGCACAAGACAAGATTAAAGGTATTGTATGTGGTAATGTGCAGGCATACAACGTTACAATGCTTAACCAGCATTTCGTCTTGTGCCAGGCAATCTTTCTTAAATTATTGAATTGGTCTTTCACAAAGCTCGACTCCATCGTGAACAACATGTATACATTAGCAATAGACACCTCGTAAGTAACTACTGATCTGACAAATACGAGATATGAACGGAACGAATATGAACTAGAAACACGTCATTTACACTTTGGTGAATGTAGATTTGAACATTACAACTATGATGGTGCAAGTCAGTATAGGAACCTTGCAATCAGAAAGACGGCACACTTTCAAACCAATTTTGACTGTAAACGTTAATGCGCACTTTCCTAAATGCCGGGAGCAGAGCAGGGGATGCAGATTAACAGAGCCTGACCTAGAAGCGCACCGCTGTGAAAGGTTAGTTCGCCACCTTTGATGGCTCGTTAAGGCGTTTCTGGAAAAGTTTGAAAGGTAATTGAGCATGAACTGAGGTGAAGAATGCCGTACTGCTTTTAAGGTACAAAGGAGCACTCGGAGGCTGATGTAAATTGTACGCGGTTAAGGAGCGCATTCAGGATTTCAAAGAAAATGATTTTAGGACATTCGTAGCGCTAAAAGAAAGGTGTGATGTGTTCCCATTATTTAACTCCCATTATTTGATACTGCTATAAGTTTTTGATATATACACAAATGATAACCAATCTTTATTTTAAACATTGAAATTGGTGACCTGTAAATTTGTAAATTCTATTTATTTAAAATAAAGTCGTAACAACGACTCAGGTTAAGTGTAAATCATAAGTGTTCATGGAAGCATAAAATCCATTCCTAAAGACTATCTTACCAGGATTGCCGTAAAGTGTACAATGCAATTTGAAGCACTTACCTGAAACAAAAGAGAAGTATTATTAGTGTATGCACACAGCCATGACAGTTATGGGTAACAATATATCAGCACAACAGACAACAGGCAAGAATGAGAAGCACATAATAAGCATATAGCCAAACTAAGTAATTAGCTATACTAATTAGGTACCCTTACAAAGGAGCTGGCTGGCTTCGCTAGTTCTATCAGATAATTCTGACGATAGTTTTGACCACATAATGATCATTTTTAAAGAGCATCAATATTATACTGCTATATAGTAGTTTGATTTAAAAAATACCAACTTTCCTCCACATTTGGAAAAACAGTCGCGATAGAAAATTGTCCGCCGGTAGTTGTCTCCAACTGCGCAATAACTTTTAAATCCATGTTGTATCACCAAATTTACAATAAAGTTAAATCGCCCACCTTGAAATGTTAACAAGGCTAACGCCTGGACCTTAGTCTATGACGAATCTAGCTCGTTTCTCACAGTATGTAATAGGAGCACGAAGGACTTTCAAAAAACACTTGTTCATTCGTTTATTTATGAAAGTTGTGGTGGTTTTTCCTTCAGAATTTGCTCCTATTAATAGTAATATGAGCAAACCTGGAATGTAACTGTAAATATTTACATATTACTATCGCTTCGAGAAGTTGGTATTTGTGGATGATTTGAAATTTTATTCGAGGGTAGAAACAGTTAAAGATTGCCTACTAATCCATCAAAGCTTGAATGCCTTCACAGAACGTTGTAGTGAGAACAAATCAGCTTTAAACATAAACAAATTAAACATTGTGTAATCACAGCATGAAATGGTCCGCTGTCAACTTTCCATATGTTGTAAATGATGATCCGTTGAAGAAACTGGAATGCGTCAAGAATTTGGAGTATCATAAGACCAATTGATCAGGAATGCCTACACGTTTTATAAATGCATTTACGGGAACTGTAGAGAATTTAACAATCCAACTACCATTGAACTACTATGCTTATTTCCGTGTAAAAGGCGTTCATTAACGTACGTCGCAGTGATAGTGCAACAAACTAAACTGTTGAACTGTTATTTGTAAGCGAGGTTATGTTGTGCATTTTTACTTGTCTAACATACTGACCCTAAGGTATTTAGCGATTTATAAACATTTTATCAGAATCAACGGTGACCGTAATAATCATAGGTCATAATATTGGGACTAATAAAATATGCTCACGTGCAGACCGTTTCTGCTTGTCAGAATGACGTCAGTCGGTGGCATTGATTTCATGATGATGATTTGTGTTCTTTGGTTGTCGTAGTCTATTATATGTGGCCGCAGTCGTAATAGCATAGACTTCACCGTGGTCAATGGTAATTTAGGCAGTATTTGGCGTTTAATTGAAAATACATATAAGTCATGTTATATAATTTACCTCAAATATACTTTAGCTTCACTTGGCCACACTCCTTCGAGCACAACCAAACAGCAGGATAACCTACAGCTGACAGCCTCGGAAATAACGGTCGACGCTCTGCCAAATATTAGTTGTACTTCAACTCAAACTAATGTCCTTAAGGGCAGAATAGCGCGCCTACTTGTCACTGTGTGACGACATGCGCCAATGCGTCCGCCGTGCGAACATATCTTATTAGTCTTAGCATCATGAGTAACAGTAATGACGTCTTATTTTAATGAAACGAAAAATACGTCAAACGGTCAAACGTCTGATGTGCATCAAATTATATGAACTAATATTTACAGGGTAGACGCTACCTTCTCATTAGAAAGAGGAAACCATAGTTTACTTGATCTGTTTCTTTATGAACGCCCGTTACTCGTATCTTATCTGTTGATATATTACCTGTACTATTGAATAAATAGATATTTACTATATTTTTATATGCTGTTGTTAAATTTTTTATATAGTTTGGTACATGGGACTTTGAACTGGCTTCTTTCATAGCCCCTCGACTACACTCAAGCCTAAAAAGTGTATTATTCCATTATCTATCAACTAGATATAAACATATTTGTTAAATCTTCCATTTATGCCATGTCGCAGCAGTTTAATTTGATCGCTGAAAATTGTGACATACATATGCGCTGATTGCAGATGTAGATGTGTTGCTTTAAACAAGCAGCTTGTATTTTGTTGTTTATAATTTTGTTAATCATTAAGGTTTACCAGCAGTATATAATTCTTTGTAACGGGAATGGGTGTTTACCTTTTGAAAATAAATGTAAGTGTACTTTATTCGGTCATATTTACCGAAAGCAAAATAAAAAAGGCATTTAGCATAAACTTTAAGATATTAACTGAAAATTCTACGCAGTGTTCTCCTGCTTCTTCTGATAAAGGATACCACTATACGAGAATATGCGATACTCAATTTACTTTCAGCCAGAGCCAAACAAGTCGTTCCGCTGAACCGAACACATACTTTGATAACAGTAACTGTCACGACGTTAAAGGGACATCTCCCTAATGGCGTTTTTTGAAAACTTTCGTGGTTAATTGTGCATGACGTGAAGTGAAGAATGTCTCATGCCGTTGGTCGCGGGCCATTATTCCACCTGCTCCCAACTTCCAAAAAGAGTTTCCTGAAGTTTGATGTACGCCGCGCMGTAACTCCGCTGAACTACAGCAAACTTAGCTTCAAAACAGAAACGTAAATTACGTGACATTTTCATTCGAAACACGGCCGTGCGSAATAATGATCGCCGCACTAGGGGGATTTTTAATTAGCGTAACCCCAGTGTTTTGCCGTCTCCGGACCACTTCAGCACTGRATAAATCTCCAAGTTCTGCGACTCTATACTCGGCGCCCGGTAATGAAGGAAATTATGAAAGTTTCGCCCGGGGAAGGAAGTTGCAGTTATTTTTCGTGTTGCGGGGCGCGCTTGATACATGGGGATATTTGCTGGCTTTAATTAGAACTGCTCCGGAAGGGATCCGTCTTGCGAGGGCGACCCCTGCGCAGGAGGGGCGCGTCCGTCGCGATTCAATTAGAAGGCGCTCACTATAGTTGAAAATGCGAGGGCAATTGGCTCGGATGGCCACGTGCCCGGAAAGTGTAAATTTGTAATTTTTACTAGCGCTTTTTACGGCTCCCAGAGTGCCATCGGAATTGCTGCGTTCTGGGAAATCCGATACCGTAGGTGAGGACGACTTCCCAATTGCCTGGAATGTGCTGTGCGTGTAGATAGGTTTTAGATAAGAAATTCGTTTAAGCTTGACGCCTTTCTGGATGGAGTTCTTCACGCACCATCTAGTTTCCTCGTAATCCTTCTACTGCTCAAACTTTATATTCAGTTGCTTGGGAATCCACGGCACTCCGAAAATTTTATTTTCTCATTGCAGTTATATTTAAGGACACTTGTAGATGATCTATACTTCTCTAGAGTAGTGAAGCACTCATAATGGTAACGTAGTCTTATCAGTTATCAATTACTTATGAATTTTTAGTGCATATACATCGCAATTTGTTGTTTAGTGAATAAATGATATAAAACTATAGTTTGAAAGTGGAAGTGTCCAAGCAGAATAAAACAAGAGTCCACAACACCTCTTTGGCACGCTTGTTACAACTCATTCAGTTGTCCGATAATTTTGCAGTAGTTTATAGTTTAATATAATTAAAAGAAAACGGGCAAATGTAGGACTTGGTAAAGAAAATTTGATTAGAACCTCATGAAGAACTTTGTAAGCGACTTAAAGATTTGCACTTTACATCTGAAGAACGCACCACGGTTATGTCGCATTTCAATCGTTTATCTTAAGTTCAACTTTGGCTAAGAGCCCGGTCCTATAACGGAGCTTTTTCATACTGTATCAGAGCTAAGTGTATAAATAGAGTGCATCATATGCTGGTGTATTTTACACTGAACAACAAGGTGTAGGTTACAGCGCTTATGATTTTCATTTTAAACGCAAACGTAAATTCCAGACATGTGGGCATATAACGTCCAAAACCGCTCATCAATTTTTGTTCAACGATATGGAGACCTAGTTATTAAATGAGCATAACATACTCATATATTCACAAACAACATAATGTCAGTAACGATACACACAGTACACAGTACGAACAAACGTGTTGGGTTCTGGTATTTTGTATTGTTCCATCAACTTCCGATGCTTACATGTATATCAAATTTCTATCAAGTTGAACCTGCGCATATCCTAACTTAAGTGGCATTAAATGCAGCGCCTTCAACAAAACTTTGATGTTCTCCTAGTGGTAGCTTTTATTCCAATTTTTCGTTCTTAAGTAAACCTGGAAACCAAAACAGAATCACCACTGACTAGTACGACTTCATATAGTTTTGAGAGTAAATCATCATATTGATAAAAGCTTGACAAATTTTCTTCTGATTTGTTTCTGAATGTCCAGTTGAATTGAAACAAGTAAAAGAAATGTACTGTGCTAAAGAAGTACGTATATGTTTTGGTATCCTATTGTTTCGATTAGAATGGCCAATCTCCTGTAACCCTGTAAACGGTATTCAATTCAAAAAGTCACCACGTAGCTTATGATTTGTCGATGCATGAAGATTTATTGCTTACTGTTAACATAATCTGTCGATGTATTTTATTGAAATTCGGTTTAATAGTTGGATAAGTTCTGTATGTCATGGCCCTTTTTTGTTTATAAAAGCAATCGTACGCCGCCTAAAGTGGAGGAATCCAGCAATAAATTCCCCGCATGGAGTTCAGACCAAGATAGAATTCGTTATGATCAATGCACTGTGTGATACCCTAACAAATAACAAATAAACGTAGCAGACAAACAGGGCGCGTTCCAAAAGCAATGCAATTAAATTGAACGCGTCGCTCCTATTGGTCGAAGTGGAATCGGACCATTTGAAGTAGGTAGGGGAACCCTTAACTTAACCGCGAAGCCGGTCTCAGCCTCAGCGTCTCACCTTCTCAGTCTCGGTGCTCTCCAAACTGTGGAAGTGGCAGGACATCGGTTATTGTGAATCTCTGCACGCAGGCCGTATCACAAAAATAATGAAATCAACGATCGAACTACGTTACACGACTAAGTTTTGTACTAAACTGAAAAAAATCTCTTGAGGAGACTTCAAAAATGATTCGTGAGGCTTACGGGGACTCTGTGCTGCCCTACTCAGAAGTTTATAAATGGCTAAAGGCATTTAAGAATGGTCGGAAAGAGCTTCACGGCCAACAACGCTCTGGGAGGCCGTCAACCAGCAAAACCGGCAACAACGTGGCTTGCGTTCGACAATTGTTGGATTGTCACCGTCGATTAAGTATCAAGATGGTTGCCAATGGCTTGTAATTGTCATCTTCTGTTGTGTTTCGCATTGTTACTGAAGATTTGATGATAAGGAACGTGTGCGCCAACCTTGTGTCCAAGATGTTGTCAGATGCCCAAAAGACCAAACGAGCGGAAATTTTAAGTGTACTTTGCAACTTGTTAAGCCTGAACTTGATTATTTAAACAACGCCATCACTGGTGATGAAATATGGGTCTTTGAATACGATCCAGAAACAAAGCACCAAGCTGTGAGTGGCACACCGACCAGTCCCCCAAGTCAAAAAAGGCAAGAATGAGCAAATCAAAAGTTGAAATAATGTTCATTGTCTTTTTAGACAGCAAAGGAATTGTCCATAAGGAGTTTGTTCCCCAAAGACGTAGACATCCCCGTTACTTGGCAATTCCACCACGACAACACGCTTTGACACAATGCGCTACGAGTCCGCGAGATCCTGGTCAAACACAAGGTGCCAACGCTGCCCCCCCCCAGGTCCTGACCTCGCCCCAACAGACTTCTTTTTGCGCCCCAAGAGCAAGGCAGCCCTGAAAGGAGCCCAACCCCTTTCTCGTCCATAGAAGAAAGTGGGTTGCCTTGAAAGCAATGAAATGATCTATATCAAAGTCTCATATTTCCATATGTACCCTTGGTATGTAAAAATGTACAAAAGACAAGTCAGGTGAGCTACAAATGATGATGAGCATAACGCCCCCGTGGATACGGAAATGCTGGGCATATAGGGTGGCATATGCTATACCGATGATTTAAAAAACAAAGGATGGAACGTGGACGGTTCTGTAGCCGTTTTGCAAGCTGATGTGGCAATTAGAGCATGCATTTTTATAACGATGATACGGAGAGGGTAGAATAATATGCGGAATCGTAATGACATGCAGCGAAAGCCCTATAAACGCGCAATTATAGCATGTGACTATGATAGTGATGTCTCTGCTTAAACCCATAATACTTCATAACATTTTACGAAAAATGGCAGATATTTTTTTTGTAACTTAAAAGAGACTGAATTTGTACGCGAAAATGCACGTACGTCTACGAAGTATTGAAAAACATTCAGGCGAATGATCAGTCATTTAAAAGAAACCCATTTTTTCGACACTTTTTAGAGATACTATCAGGTTGAGATAGGCAGGGCACAAGATTATAGTTCAGGCAAGTGCGGTCAGTAACCTCACGTTTTATTTTTTAAAGAAAATGAATTAATCTACAGATACATTGTTTTCATATACTGGTATTGTTGAGACGCTGCAGTTTAAATTAAGAAATAACTTTCAAAGTCGCATTGTACGCAATGATTGCACCAACGCATGTATGCCTTGTAAATATAGGATGCCACGGATATGGGATATTCTATAGCTTAAAGGGAAGCTGAAGAACGCCTAGTAGAATCCAAGTCCATTTTTAGCGTGACGTATCGGTCTGCATGTGGCAATTCAAGGAACTACGTATTGATAGAGATATATCGTCTTCAGTGTGTACTCGTATACTTTCGTGGGGACTCTATGTTGAATGTCAACTATAGAACTACTACGATCAAGCAGGTTGAAGCTATAAACGTTGGCGAGACGGGACTGCTTACGGAGCATTTCTTATAGAAAGAACACTTAATTGGAATTGGTGTAGCAGCAACCGTGCATGAGGGAGGATGAAATTCTATTGCGTATTCGTATTCCATTATTTTTTTTTTAAATGGTACCATTTGTGTAACCGAAAGACACGGGCTCTTATGGCGCAATACACTGCACGAAAACCACTAAATATGCAGGATTCAGTTCGTGGGTTTTCTCGCTTCACCTCGATTATTACAAATCAAGTATTATATTATCAACCATAGTGACAGGTGTTATTCGGCCAGCAGGAAAATAAAACAGATGAGGTACAAATGTGTGGTTAAATGTATCGAGCATAATTGCTCTTGACCATGCGTTAAACAGCCATCATTGCCCCAAAACCGCCTCTCATGTTTGCTCCAAGCTCGCGTGTCGCTCCTCATTCACATCAGCACATCAGCGTTCACATCACATCACACCTTATTGAAGTATCGCACTACAGGTGTGAAAGCAGGCATACTCAGAAGTCTCAGACACCTGCCGCATCTTTCCCAAGAACAACAACGCAGCGTGTGCGCCCAATTTGTCGATTTCCTCTCAACCCGTCGCTCGGAAGCGAGAAACCGCAGGAGTATATGATAGACATTCAGGCCGTGTTCGAGCGCACTCGATATTCAGCCGGCGTTCGACGAAATGATCTAACACGTGCTCGCTCTAGCGGCCTGATGGGATTAACAGACGATCTGTAATGACACGATCGAGGCAAGATGCAAAGATCACCCACACGTGAGCGGCCGCCGTGATATCGATTTGGAGTAACGCTGGAAAGCAAAACGGCGAAGGGGTGCAAGTTCCATAGAGGATGTTTAAAAACTACACTCGTACAGGGATGTTACGGGATTGTTAAAGAAATATTTCTGCACTTCCGAAAAGCTAGTGCTGAAGTGGAATTGTGAAAAAGAATCTCAAGAAGTGAAGAAGATGCATTTCAGGTGACAGATCTTACAATTGTTCATATTTAACAAATTATACTTTAAGTAAGAGGCATATTTTTTAAGTAAGTACCGTTTTGGAATTAAAAAAAGACGTGCAAAGATATCGCAATAATTTTATCTTACATGAAAGCCTGTACCTTAATCTACTTTTCTACATAATTTCCGTGCATATTGAGGCACTTGTCATAACGTGGCACCAGTTTTTGAATACCCTCCTCATAAAATTCTGCCGCCTGACTTGTTAACCACTGTATCACAAATGTTTCGACTTCGTTATCGTCTTGAAGACGCTGACCACCCAGATGTTCCTTCAAGTGCAGGAACAAATGGTAGTCACTGGGCGCCAGATCAGGGAGGATGATTTAGAGTTTTCCATTTAAGAGATTTGATGAGATCTTTGGTCCGATTAGCCACATGTGGACGGGCATTGTCATGCAGCAAAACGATACCCTTACTCAACTTGCCACGTCTTTTGTTCTGGATTGCACGGCGCAGATTGTTCAATGTCTTACAATAAGACGCTGCATTGATTGTCTCATTACGAGGCAGAAACTCCACTAGCAATACTCCTTTTCTGTCCCAAAAAACTGTGCACATGATTTTCCGGGCAGAAATTGTTTGCTTAAACTTCACTTTTTTGGGTGATGATGAATGTCGCCATTCCATGGATTGTTGTTTCGATTCTGGTGTGACGTAGGCCACCCATGTTTCGTCACCAGTAACAATTTGGTCTAAAAAAATCTTCACCTTCATTGTGGTACCGCTCAAGGAAAGTCAATGCACTGCCTAAACGTTGGGTTTTGTGCAGATCCGTCAACATTTTCGGAACCCAACGTGAACACAATTTCCGKTAATTCAAGTTCTCGGTCACAATGCGATAAAAACACTACGAGAATATTGAGGAAAGCAGTCGCACAATGATGAAATTGTAAAGCGTCTGTTTTCTCTCACCTTTTCGTTCACTTTCTGCACCAAATCTTCATTAACGACCGAAGGACGCCCATTCCGTTCTTCATCATGCACATTTGTGTGGTCATCTTAAAATGCTCTCACCCATTTCCTTACCATTCCATCACTCATAATGTTTTGTCCGTAAACTTCACAGATCTCACGATGAATATCGATCGGCTTTACGCCTTTAGCACTAAGAAATCGTATAACAGCCCTTACTTCACAATCGACGGGGCTCACGATTGTCGGAGGCATCTTAAACACTCAGTAAACAACGTATACAATGAAGAATCAAACTGTAATGGCGTCAGTGCGTAGACAAGAGATGTAGGTAACCAGCGCGCATGCGCGGAACGCCGACCGTAGCGCTGCGGCAGCGGAATCGCAAAACGGTACTTACTTAAAAAACATGCCTCGTATAAGAAAGGACAGAAACGATCCCTTTCAGACTAATCATAGATAACGCAGACAACATTCTTTGCCCGCAGTCTTTTTGTATGGTTATTTTAGTTTACATTAGGCATTCCTTCCATTTGCTTCTTCAATCAGGCGATTTATGCTTACTACCAGTAGAAGATGTAGAGGAAGCTCTCGTGAAGGGGGAGGGGGGCTAAATACAGGTTGCAGAGCAAAAGTGAGGCACTTGAGTCACTAATTACGCGCTAAGTCAGTATTTATGTACCTAAATAAAATTGAGTAGATCTTCAGATCAAGTTTCCCTCTTCCCCAAGGATCCGCCACGGCTTACACTTTGGAAGCATATTGCTGAACATAATCTGTAATGTACACAGTGTTTTTAACTTTAAGATCAGATTATTCAAATTATTGACTAAAATCCAGAAACGAGTACCAAAAAAATCTCTGCAAGTAAGTGTTAGTTACAAAACCCCGCTAGGTATATTCTAAAAGAAAATTTATTTTATTCATACCATATTCAACGTGTTAAAATTTTTGCTACCTAGTGACTATCTGACCCATATGCAATATTTCCAACGATTTTTAAGAATAATTGCAAACAATCCCAATTTTGCTGTCACATCATTATTTACTGATAAAGATAACCGCTCGAATCTTCGTATTATGAACATTCATAATAACCACGGTTGTACACGGTACGGTACGGCATAACTATTGTTACAGTCCACAACACAGTAATTTTGTTTACTTACATTCAAAGAGCATACTATCAAAAAAATAATTAATATATCTATCTACTGGCCTAATTCTTTGATCACTAGGCAGACATAAAGAAGAGAATTAATTAAGTTAGGCTACAGTAATTACTGAGTAATTACAGCATACACCATACAGCTGAGCAGCAAATGTGAATTGTTTACAAGCTAAAAATGTCAAGTTTCACCAATGGTGGCGCCACTTGAGAGTTCGCTCTACGAATAACTCCACTAAGGATGCCGCACAAACGATTCGCGTCTCTGCTTTTGCCGGTAAATTCAAGCTTTTACGGATTGCCGATAGGTGGCGCCCCCTGTCAAGTATATAATTTCAAGTTAAGCACAGTGTGACACAATTCCCTTTTTACTGGGTAAACCTTAAGTTTTATTTCCATTTCAAGTAATAAAACTACAAATACCAACCAGTCAGTTTATTGTCATGAGTATAAAATTACCGTATAATAACAATGCTTATGGTAATATAACAATTGAGAAGTTATGTACTACCGCACATTTATTTGTTTGTCTGCTCTAAGCGACCTTAAATTTCGCCACATCGAATATTTAATTACCAATTTAGCATAACTGAAACTATTATAAGCTCAAAAGCACTTGACAGGTAAATGAAACTTTTGAAACAGTACTTAATTTTAAAAACTGAAACCTTAACTTTATCTGTGTTGTAACTGTTCACAGCATATTGAAAGTTTATATTACATATTCCCATGTCACGTCCTTCTAACGCATGATCATTAAAATGTGTTTCACTCAGAATAAAACGTAAAAATGTTATACTTCTAAGTTGCCGCCATCGACCGGTGGGACTTAGAACCTCTATCAAACAGGACCATTTTTATAACATGACAGACGCAAATATCCTTTTCAGTGCAGGTATCGGTAGTTCGCTCATAACCTATACGTATAACTTTACTTAAAAGGGTAACGACCTTTGCCATCTGTCATGCTACAAAAATATTCATTAGGAAGGTAGAAAATAAAAGATTTGCTTGTCCTTTGGAGATGGAAGTATCTGTGACATTTTTGAAACATTATATTTATGCATACGACACCATATATTCCTACTTTAAAAAGGTATATGTATCGAAAACATATATTATATCTTCTTGTCCCAGATGGAGCCCCATAAAAATACACCTTTCAAAAATTAACTGCTCACAACTAGTTCTATGACCTGATCGCGTTTCGCATCGACCCCAAGTGAAGGCACCAGTTTTGATGAATGAGACATCAACGTGAGAAAATGAAGTAATAAGCTACCATTACACTTTAGTTTCTGTGGTATAGCTGTAATTTATAAGATATGTACCATCTTCTAAATATGTACTAGGAAATCAACTACCAGCTGTTTTGAAAATGTAACTCTCTGAATTAGAAGACGTTTGCGAGTCATGCATGACTGCTCCTGTACATTTTGCAGTAAGAGTGCGTGAGTTTAAACTATCTAATGTTGTTTTTTTTTCTATAAATTGTATTGCACAACTTAGTTTAAATGGACCTGTTCGCTTTAAACCCACATCATCTTTGTTTGAGGCATACACACTTTAAAGAATTGTTATGGTTTTCGAATTCATACTAGGAAACGACTTTAACATTTTTGTCAGATGAACAAAAATGCCTCTTGTTTAATTAGTCCCCTGGAGTGATGTACATTACACTACTAAACCCAGACTCAATTCTCAGTCAAAGCGGTTTATTAATCAAAACATATTAGCTGCATATTGTGAATGTTATAAATTGATAGTTGATAAACCTCTCTTAAAATTTGGTTCAGCTTGGATGTGTTTCTCGCGTTATGTTTTTACCATATTCCATACTCCTTGTTCCTGTCCTGATTACGCCCCTTAGAAGACCTGACCTGACCTGACCGTGTTGGCGGGAAATCGGTCTAGGACTTTGGTAGTGTACTGAATAACACCTAAAGGCCTGGGTTTAATTCCACTATAATTTGTATGTGTGACCGCAATATTTATAAACAACAATGTAAGGATGGAGTAAAGTGGAATAAACAAACTAGGCTATCCTACCCTTCCTTCATTGGTCATTAATACTGAATCTGACGATTTTTATCCGAAACTGCTACTATATAACAAATATACTGAATACAACTCCTAAAATCTTCACAAAAGGCATTAAATTCATACTATTAAAACTGAAGCAAAAATGTGCTCTATAACGTTTATAAAAATAAAACCAGCCTTATATTACATAAATTTTACATATAATTATCACATGGCAACATCAGTTTTCGATAGATAGATAGATAGATAGATAGATAGAAACCTTGAGCGTGCTCCGTTAGTGTATAACGTTTAGCAACTCACTTGAGACAAGGTCTACCACGAAGGCAAACTAGACGAGTTTAAGCGATCGATCTAATTAGTCGATTCCCCAAAACGCTGTACTTCTCCTGTTCCTAAACAGGGGTGATAAGCAGGTCGCTGAAAAGGTGACGAGAGGCGCTCGCGATAAAAACGGTGCGAGGGGTAATTGCGGCCCCTTCGAGGCGCGGGGGCGCAGATAAGTTCATAAGTTTCAACATTCCGTCAAACATGTTACGGGCCTTTTAAGGGTTTAACGCCTGCCGGTTTATGGCCCGTAACGCGTCCGTGCAAATCYCGGGTCAATTTCGAAGTATCGCGTCGAAAGCTCGGCTATACGGATTTTTATGGGGGTTCGGTGCTGAGCCCAGCCTGAAAAGTTGGGATGCATGTCGATTAAAAATGGAATTGGATTAATAAAGTAAAAGTTATTGATAACAGATTGAAAATGTGTAAATTGTATATATTTTTTTTTCACTTAGCATACGTAAACTGAAGTAACTCGATTTGACCTGCCTAGTGATTTTGGCACTGTATACTGACGCCCCATGTTTGTATTTCACTACAGCGCACTACGAAAGCACAAGTTTATTTCTAAATGGAATGCAATACGATTTTATATTTCGTCGTTCTAGATGTATCAAAAGAGAACGGATCGCATCGCAAATGTTTGCGAGATGATCAAACATTGTCATCATCGGCATCAACATGGTCTCCTAGTACGTATAGAAAGTAAAACAAATATACATTCGTATTACCTCGATGTTTTATGACCATAATATCTTACGATTAGAACTTTGCATGATATATATCATCTATGTCGTGTGCGTACATTAGCAATTACTTAAACTGCGTCATTTATTATAGAAGTAAATAAGTCTTTCGGGAAAGTTACCCCTCATATTTTGTGTTCAAAAATGCCGTTTGGTATGCAGGTATCTGCTTTAGATTGATATAGCASAAAATAAAATAGGTTTAAACCCCACATTTGGAGGGTTGTCTAGCCACGCACGAAAGCGGGATATTTTCATCCCCCAAGTTGACACAAAAGCCACAAATACTGAAATTTTCCAGAAATCCACTAGATCTCAATGATTGCAAGACTTAAGTACGGATAATAACTCCATTAGGACAACGATCTTTAGATAGAGATTACAAGTCAGACCTATAGGTGGCGGCAGGTTACAGGTGTATGATTTTACATTACTTTCATAGTAAAGTTGGCTTAATACCTCATTATTTTTAATACAAAAGCATCTAAATGCTATTTTCTTATTAAAAATGTTGCTATTATTTACATGGTTAAAAGTCAGACAAATCAGTTATTTATTGGAAGTGAAACACATCTGAGCGAATTAAAATATTTAATATTTAATATTTAAATAAAATACTGTTTCACGAGTTTCGCTATCTTTTTAATGTTTTTAAACTTACTTAATTTTCGATTGAACAAAATTTTGGGTCGCTTGGAGCACACTAACAAATAAACCTGAGTTAATACTAAAGCTTCTTAATTCTTATATTACCGTAAATATTGTTATTATACTGTAATTTTATGGTTATGACAATAAATTAAATGGTTGCTGTTTGCAGTTTTATTACTTAAAAGAAATATAACCTCATGATTACTCATTAAAAAAATGTGTGTGGGCTGTATTTTCGATACACCCTTAAGTTTAAGTTGATCACGTCGGACTATTGAAGGAACCTTTTTTTCTTAATAAATAGTAAAGTTTTGCCTATTACCAGGTTAGGATGTGCATCACAAACTGCTTTCGTCTACTGTTCACGAGTTTTTCATTTGTTGGTACTTGAAAAACAGTGTAAACTGTTTGTTTGGTAAATCTCCAGTTTTGCACGTTTTAGATACATACTACTATTTATTTAAAATTAATATATAATGAAAATTTATAAAACAACCGATGTATTTCTCAAATACGCCTATAAACTCATGTATGCATTAGAATTAAAACTACACACGTTATTCATTCCATGCATTTTCCCTTTTCATAGTACCTACTAATTAAATAATTGTTACTTTAGTTAAACACTCATTGCAATTGTCTATTGACATGTCTAACATTTTGTTTCCCCATTTACTTTTACGTCCGATCTGTTTATATTTCAATATCGTTGGCCTCGCCGCCACCACCTGCAGCTTGCATGATATATTTTGTGACATGTTACCTTGCGAGTAAAAGCATCGAGTATTTAGGACAATCAGACTTATATATTTTATTTGTATTGGTCGCTTACCTAGAGGGAACTGTAAAACGCTCCTTTTAAGGCTGCGTATATACAAGGCTTTACTCCTACCGGTACATAGTACATACTGGCGGTTAATAGTATTTCACAGAATGTACCCCAAAACGAAAGGTGACAGGTGTATACGTCAAAAAATGTGTCAGATTTTGGTTCAGCTTTATCAAAATTCATCTACACGTCAAGTGCGCCACCTGTAGAGAATCAATAGGAAGTTGAATTCGCTCGCAGACATAGGGATGCTACCAAATTGGTTGTTCGGTATTGTTAGTGGAATTATCTGTACTCTTAAAACCGTATTCAACAATAGATGAATACGGCTGAGTTAAAAATTTTATGTATGGTAAGTACATGTTTAATTGTAGTCATATAATTTTGTTCTTCTTGTGGGTATTTGCGAATAATATCTTAGCATGCTTTGTAAGAGGATGCATTAGTATATTCGCAGAAGCTAATGTAAGCAAAAAGAGCTGATTTTAGATACATTATACAGGGTGATCAGTTAAGGCTGGAAAGCGGCTGTATCTTAGAAACTGAATGTGTTAAAATCTTCGGGTATTTTTTTAAACAAATATGACCCCACAGATATCATTTAAAATATTCTAGGTGGCGCTTTTAATATAACATACCAAAGGATCGTTTATTTCTCCAAAAAGTTGAATACAATGTTAGTTTAAAATAAACTCAGTGTAATAAACGTTTACTTCTTAATCAATTTGTTTTAAGTATTTATTTGTAGTTGCTATAACAAAGACAACAGGAGAAATAGAAATCTCAAATCTTAAAAATGACATAACCCGAGTATGGTTTAATTGAATTCAACGAATGGTTGCTAGTTTTAAAGTAGATTTTATGATTTTCTTTTTAATCGTAAATAACATATAACTTATTGCAATTGTTTGACAACGGGAGGAGTTTTTAAAGAACATGTTATATTAAAAAAAATCAAATGCAACCACAAACGGCAAAATCGTCATTGAGTATGGTATATCTTTTTTAAATAAAATTGCGATATATTAAAAACAATACGTTTACGCATAAATTACGACTTTTACAATTTTTCTCTGGTGTGTTCAATTTTTGGTATTATACTTTCTGAAAATAGCTGACGGTTAGGTACTGAATGGCTCTTGTAGGTACTTATTTGTAAGCCTCATGACTGTTCTTTGTCATTTCTAACCTTATCCAATAACAACTTTTATTCTATATTACACATTGTTTTCGCTAATATCACATTTGCTTGTCGTACCTCCCTAGACAGATCACACGAAGTTAATAATTTGTCACTCTTGGAGTGTCACTTATCTGTTCTTGTCTTAAGTACTTATATCCGCATACGTATAGGGATAGGTGGAAGATTTAAGATTCATATTGCTTGTTTTGCTGAAGAGAAAGCTATTCAAGTTAGTAATATAATATACAATAAATTACTTGTAGTATAGGTATGAGTTAGGTTTCGGATATTGGGGTGATGCTCAATGTTCGGTACTAGACTATGGGCTTGAGGGACGGTTAGACCAGAGACATCTAGAAGAGCTTTACGTTCTTGAGACAAAGTTCCAGTCAACTTAAACATTATATGCCCTTGATGACAGATCAAGTCTTARAGAAACGTTTGCAAGAACATCCGATTTGGCACAAAAAATGCTACTTGGAGTTTTGTAAGAGTAGATTGGAAATACCGAAATACTGATCACCAGTGTGAAGGACAAGCTCCATCGCCTCTGAAGCTACAGTGACTGTAAAAAAAATGTGCATAACTGTGATTGCAGCCAAGAAAAAAACGTAAACATATAAACCCCCTTCTACCACTGCATTACATTTTGTTTTGTAGCATATTTTTTTAAGATATTTGTATAAACTTCAAGTTTTATCACAAAATGCTTAAAATTATACCCCGTTCTAATACGATCTTTAATGTAACTAGCGATCTCGAGTGAGTAAGTAAAACAGAAGATTTCGAACCTCGGTCGCACCCAAAATAAACTTCCTAAACGCAATTGGTCTGCACAACTATTCGGGAGCGATCAAGCGGGGGTTCACGAGTGCTTCACCGCAACTCCATCAATAAACGGAACGCCGAATTTCAAACATCTGACCGGCTAATGCCACATTAGGGATCGGAGTAGCCACAACCGCTACACAGACCGCCGATTCGGGCGGGTGAAAATATTTCGACAATAAAATTACCGGGAAATGCCCACTCCTATTTGTTTCTCAGTTTAATGATGGCGCTCGGAATTTGTGTTATGCTTACAGGCATTCGCGAAACAGCTTTGATCGTCGCTGCATAGCGATGTAATGCGGTGCAATTCCGTTGATATTGCCTGATTTAAAGCGTGGAGAGTTTCTCAGTCACAGGAAGCCATTTTGATGTTATTAGAGCAAAAATGCTTTATCAAAATCTTCAGTAATACACAAAGACGTGAACAGCTTGGTTTTTAATGGACCTGAATGTTTTTATAAAGCATTCCATACATATTTTAAGCTACGAAATTTGCATATCGTAGTAACATTCACAAAGTGTTGCTTTTACCAAACCATTCAGCACCGTCGTTAAGCATCACATTCCAGAAGCTTAATGAATATGTAAAATGAGCACGACGTTCATGTAATTCGGTGGAAAACTATACAGGGTGTCCCTGAACATGTGGGCAATATCTCGGGATCTGATAGCTGAGCTAAAAACATCACTATTTTACAGTATAACTTTTTTTGATATATCGTTCGCCTACTGAGATATTCACCCCTAAAGCTCCTTTGGAAAAAGTGGTTTCTCCGAAATATCTTTTATACCGCTTGATATAATTTGATGAAATTTTCGCCATTAATATTTAAAATGGAGGCGGTTAGAATAGTGCAGACACAGTTTTTGTAATTGCACGGGGAAGTTGGGGGTAAACTACCCTTCACCGTTTTTTTCTCTTAATTTTAAGGCGGGTAAGATTTTTTCCCCGAAATAGGCGTTTTTCAATTCTCCCAAACTTAAGAAGAAAAAAAGGTACTCTTTATTCATTACCCTAAAGTTAACCGTTTTCGAGAAAAATGTACTTGAATAACATGGTTCACATTTTCGCTTGCGCCCACACGAGCAATTTGATTTTTATAGTAGGCGTACTGAACAACACTTTTAGGCCGTTGTTGTAGGGAAAAAAACTAGAAATACTAAAATGGAATACATACTAGCTAAAATAGACTATTTTCAAAAAGAAATCAAGTTTTAAATGTTATTACAAGCATTATTGTAAATAGCGAATGGCATAGGTAAACTACTAAAGTATTTTATGACAGTCCAGGCACAATAATCTTTCAGACATTTAATTAGAACTTGTTTTCAAATATTACTTTGACCAACATTTAAGTGTAGTGCAGTGGAGACAGAAAATCAATTGCATTGGGCTTTGCATATAATTACTGTATTTATTAAATAATGACATAAATATAACATTACGAAGAACACTTAAAAACTACATGGAGCTACAAAAAAAAAATTAAGAAGCTTCAACTTGAGCTCCTCCAACTTCAATGCATTTTCGGGCCCGACGAATTAAAGACTTCCGGATTCTCCAAAACACGGCAGCGTTATTACGTATTTCATCACAGTAAAATACTATACGTTCTATTAGATTATCCCTCGTTTCTACAGGAGTAGAGTAAACTAAGTTTTTCAGGTGCCCCCACAAATAGAAATCGAGAGGGTTAAAATCTGGCGATCGAGGAGGCCAAGCAACAGGTCCTCCTCGACCTATCCATCGATTTGGATACGCATTATTTAAAAATTGTCGCACAGCAATACTAAAGTGGGGTGGTGCGCCATCATGCATGAACCACATGTTTCTTCTGGTTGCTAATGGAACGTCTTCTAAAAGCTGTTGTAAGTTATTTTGAAGGAACTGCAAATAGAGTTCCCCATTTAATCTTGGAGGTAGCACATATGGTCCTATTAAATGGTCCCCTATGATTCCCGCCCAAACATTAACAGACTGAAACTGGAACTGGTGTCTTGCAACCACTGTGGAATTAGGGTTTTCGTCCGCCCAAACATGTAAATTGTGTGAATTTATTACACCGTTTTTCGTGAAACCAGCCTCATCTGAATAAAGAATCGAATCCCTGTTATTTGTGTGCTGTTCTAAGACCCAATTTGAAAATTCCACTCTAGCAGGAAAATCTTCATGACTTAGAGCATGTACCTTTTGAACATATGAAAAGGGTGCAGTAATTGTTCTTGAAAAATTCTGGAAATAGTGTTTTTGGACACATTGTGTTGCACCGCAAGTTTTCTAATACTATTGTAGGATCCGCAGCCACGCTATCCAAAACGTTCTCCTCTAGGACCACTGTGCGTACTCTTCTTTGGACGCCACCGTTCAAGCTATCTTTTACAAATTTTCCTAATAATTACAAATTGATATAAACATGCCTTTATGGATAATTTTATGTCCCACCTGTCTCCCTTAAACGTCTATCAACCCGTTCAAAAGTTTTCCGATCAGGAATCCTACGGTCAGGAAATCGTTCTGCGTACAACCTCACAGCTTCTGTACTATTACCAAGGGCTAGACCATACACTAAATGCATGTCAGCATATTCAGGAAATGAATATTCCATTTTAAAATGATTGTTGGATAACAATCACACCAGGAAAATTAAATGGAGTGACAGCTAATAATATTTTTTAGCGCCTACTATAAAAATTAAATTGCTCGTGTGGACGCAAGTGAAAATGTGAACCATGTAATTCAACAGCATTTTTCTCGAAAACGGTTAACATTAGGGTAATGAATAAAGAGTACCTTTTTTTCTTCTTAAGTTTGATAGAATTGAAGAACGCCTATTTCGGGGAAAAAATCTTACCCGCCTTAAAATTAAGAGAAAAAAACGGTGAAGGGTAGTTTACCCCCAACTTCCCCGTGCAGTTACAAAAACTGTGTCTGCACTATTCTAACCGCCTGCATTATAAATATTAATGGCGAAAATTTCATCAAATTATATCAGGCGGTATAAAAGATATTTCGGAGAAACCAATTTTTTCAAAAGAGCTTTAGGGGTGAATATCTCAGTAGGCGGACGTTATATCAAAAAAAGTTATACTGTAAAATAGTGATGTTTTTAGCTCAGCTATCAGATCCCGAGATATTGCCCACATGTTCAGGGACACCCTGTATATAGCAAGACGAACAGAGATATTTTGATGGTGATTTTAAGAAATTAAGATGTTCTTACTACTTCTCACCACTCCATGCGACAAACTTTGTGTATCGGAGTCAGTGGTAGCACCCAAAACAAACGGCATACATGACGGCCATTCGCAAAAACTCTTCGGTTCACCTTTTGCTGAGATATTAGTGTTCTGTGGCAGTAGCAAAGATATCCTGAACATGCTGTAAATTATTGCTACGGTTCTGTATTGAAAGCAGCAGGGTACTATCCTGAATGATCCTGCACCGAAAAGAACCTGTTCGCCACTGAAAATCTTTTTTTTTCAGATGACCTCTATACTTGCATTACTGTGGAGGGTGTAATTTCGAGTTGTCAGGGTATTTCCCTTAAACTGAAATCCGCATATATCTCCCCTCCTCTCTTCAATTCACGTAATTGATAAATAGTACATGGTGCTCAAATTCAATGTATTTTGAAGAAGATTGAAAACTAGAAAAATTTCACGGAAGACGTGGCCGGTCTTCAGGATTGCGTGTGTGATTAAATGTAAATGTTGTAAACTTCTAATTGTTTTATTTGGTCCTGTAGGTATTAAGCTCTATCTGCTCTATAAGATATTGCATAATTTTTTAGCGCCAGCATATATTCCGTAAGTTCATTAAACATACTCTACCTCAATAGTTGCCTGATTATTGGAAAAATGTAAAACGAGCGGTCTCTTATTTCAACTACTGCACTTAGGTATATCGCAGCACTACTTTATAAAAGACCAAGGCTATTTAACAATTTTTAAACCTTTACATAAGGTTTATACAGGGCGATTGAATTTCGAAGGTAATCATGGAGATTTAGTTGCGCTTTCTCAGACCCAGCAATGATCTTTAAACAAAATAATTTTTCCAAATCTGAAAACTGAAGCTAGCATTTTTTGAGTAGTTACTTTAAACCAAAATAAAAATCTAAAACCACTTTCCTACAGTAACTTTTCTGCTTTATGTTAAGGCAATTGCGATTTTTTAATACGACCTTTCGTTCCACTTAAACCATCATCAATTTTTTTATTTCGTTTGCACGCCATATTGAATTTCCTAAAGGAATATGAAAATATTTGCGATTTCAAAAATCAGATAACCTGGCTTCATTGCTGCTGACCAAATCAAATAAATATATGTTAGCAATAAAATTAATAATGACTGCCAGATTACAGTAATAAAGTGAAACTTAAAAATTGGGCCAAACTGGAGTTTGACGTTTGACGTTTTCAAATGGAGAACAAACTGATATGATGCAAATTGTCAAACTTATCTATAAACGTACCCTGAGGGAAGAAACAGAATGAAGCCTATTTTTAAAGTTGTATAGAAATTAATCACAATGTGGAAGTTTCCATAAAAAGCGAAATGAAAACAGTTCTCCAAAAAATTCGAGATGCCAAAGCTGAAGCGCTAGTTTTTTGTCCATATTTCGTTTCTTTATCTAATACAGGTAATATTATTAATTCTTTATTTAAAATTATTAACAACCCGCCACTTTCAACTAGAGAAATTTCTACAAAAAATTGTACTGCAGTTTGGAAGGCATTAAGGGAAACAAATTCTAAGCCTTACAAAATTCATGTCATCTAAACTTCACACCCTGGAGATAATTATAAGTGCTTCAATTTTTGCACCTGGTTGATGAATTAAATTAATGAAGATAGTAATTTTCTGAACAAAGTAATTTAGATCGCTGAATATTTGGGTATAACAAAGAAAACATTTAATTAATTGAAAACCCTTGACAAAATAGGTGAATTAGAAACCAACATAGGTTAGAAGTAATGTGCCGACCATAGATTCTAAGGGAATTCTAAATGCAAACAGTTACCTCTAGTTTTTCCAAATAAGTGATTACGAAATCGCTGTGTAATTGAATACCCAGTCCGGTCGCCAGATTTAAGACCATCGTACTATTTTCTGTGGGGCAATTAAAAATGGTGTTTATAAGCAACGCTATGCAAATGTAGACGAACAGAGTTAAACTATTTTAGCAACCTGTCGACCTATTTCTCATCGTACATTTCAACAAGCCATATATAAACAGCATTACAAAAAGAACTGCGCTATGTATTCAAAAATGGGTGCTTAATCAAACATTTGTTGTAGCATTTTGATTTGTAAAGTAGTTTTATTATTGCTCTTTGTTCTGTAGTTAATAATTCAATAATTAATTAATTACTAAGTCTTACTAACTACTGAAACTTCATGATAATGATTCGCAGTCGTCATTATTTAGAGCAGAGATTTGCTGTAAAAGGGGGCTATCAGTTTTTTTAATCAATAAAAATGACAGTTTTCTATTTTTTTTAATTTCAGAAACAAAAAAAGATTATTTTCAACGGCACTTTGCTGGGCTTAAGAAAGCGCAACTTAAGCAAAATCCCCATGGTTGCACTCGAATTGGAATCACCCTGTATACCCGTAACTTTCGATTTCTTTTTCCTGTAACTTTCTCTGCGTTTGTACAGGAAAAACTACCGCTGCTTTCAATTAAGTCAATTATCACAAAAATATGTTTAAAGTAAAAATACGTTTATCCACGCAAGGCATGCCAGATCAAATTCTGCATATTATACTCCTCAATACGTTCTTTCTATTCTTATTTCAACAATACACACTAGAAGTAGATTACGCAAGTTGCTGATAAAACTAGCTTTAGTACACTTTCTTGGTAGTTCGTTGTCCTTTAGAAATGGCATATAGCACCGTGGTTGCAATAATGGTGTTCTAAACGTACAGTTCGTTTCCTACATCCTCTAATTAACGTACAATGTTGCAATCGCTCACTTTGCAAACCTTGCCTGCGCGCTTCTTTGTGGACATTTTTTTCAGATCGTATCTCGTATTATCAATCATTTCTGGTTTCTGTATGTAGTAGTATTTCTACATGTTTCGGAATAATATCATGAGTTTTTTTTACATCTAATTCAGTTTAAATATATCTACTTAGTCTTACACCTCCGTTTACTTCAACCTTTAAATATAACAAAACTTACTTTCATCTAATAGGTACGTCTGCTTTCTGAAAATGATTTAAGCGTAGATACACTACCCGAAAATTTTGAAACAAGACTTCCTATATTAATTTCATTATCTCCTTTCGGTTACTAATTGAACTCGCAGCTGCCTTAGTAAAGCAGGGGATTTATTGTATTTCATAATGAAATTTATCTAAAATAACTTTTGATTGTAAAAAATCGATTACACCCTAATTTATAAGACAACAACTTCTGCTTAACTTTATCATAGATTTTCCAATTGTCAAAATATTATCAAATGTCAATGTCAGGTAAACTTGTAAGCGCTATGCCATGATTCTAATTAACCGTCGTCTTTGCTGCCAATTCACCTAATTTGCCTGTAGCAAGGTAGGCTAAAACAGAACAGCGTAACTTCGTTGCATTGCATGAGACCCGTGTATTTCCCCACAGACACGTACGATTTATTAAAGTTTCATGTTACGTAAAATACCGCATACTGTTACAGCTGTAAATTAGGTCATGAACGGTTTTATACACGGCTAGCACAATTTGTTCGGCTTATTCTGGGATATATTACACGTTTCTTCGGTTCCGTTTACACAAAGCATGTAATTTCGCCGGCACTATATTGTGGCTATGTGTCTTTAAAGCTGATAAATTATTGGTACATGTACTCAACTGTATTAAAACGCTGCTAGTTCCTGGAATCTCCGTGGGAACATTGCAGCAGGAAGCCTTTCAGTAAAATTAGTTTTTAATTGAATGCTCAAATGGTGTATCGCGCTGCTTAAGCGAGCTATGTATATATTATCTGTTCTGCTTGCCTTGTTACAGTAATAACTTTCAGCATCAATTACCTCCAGTTGACATAATATTAAACTTGCGAGTAAATTTGTTTGCACAGACTGCTAGCCTAAGTATTGCGCATATCACGTTAAGAAACCTAACACATATCCACAAATGGACCTCGTATCTATGCATATTCCACAATTTAAGTGAAAATACGTTATACCTACACCAATAATAGTTAATGTGTGTAGTATAACTTACCACTGTATATAAGCTATGTAGGGAAGATCTGATTTATGTGAAGGTTTTTCAATGGCCCGTAGAGCGATTTGTAAAATTATAAACTACATATCACATATTTTTGAAACATATATGTAGATACATTCAGAATCAATTCATAATACGCATTCGGTTTACGCGAATTAAATGTCTTGCTTCAGCTTCACTTAGTCCTCATATGAACATGTCATTCCTTCCAAAGACCCATACGTCAAGCCCACAAAAGAGTTAAGTATAAAAATTAAATAAAGCATTTATGACGATTACGTTAAAAGTAAAATTTTGCAGGCGAAAACCAAAACGCTTTTCTTTCGTGCGTAACGTGTGAACGTATTGGAAACGTTAAAATAATTGTAAGCAGAATAAATCTATTTCGTCGGCGCCTCCACCATTTTGGCTTATTATAACATTACTTATCACTTATACACACAGGCGTGTACTACTTGTGTCTAACCGTGAGTTATATTTTATAATGAAAACAAAAAAAATAAGACTTACTGATCTGTACTAAACAACTAAGCAGGATCTACTCAGCGGGGGAAAAGCTCCCTTTAATTATGATCCATTCTTTAAAACCCTTGTGTATCAATACAAATTATTTACTTCCTATTCATATCCTAAAGCATGACGGATTACCCTCGCCCAACCAGGTGTGGTGTCATTTGAACAGCACGTAGTCTAAATATCTACAAGTACCGATCTCGAAGAAGTCGCGGATATAAATGATAAGACACGGAGATAAGCGGTTTAAAAATAAAAAAAAATGCACACATGAATGGCGTATTCAGGAAGGACAAAAAGGTTAATAAGGTTAATTAATGCATTCGTGAATACATATGGTAATAAATACACATCTAAGTTTAAAAAATATTTTATTATTAACAAAAGTGAAATATTTAGTTACCAAAGCTACATTCTTCCTCGAATTATCGTCATCCGCAAACTGCACTACAATAGCGACGATTTCGTTCTACCTCATTTATGTGATAGGAGCTTGCAAAAAAAATCTCGCATTTCAAATTAAATTAATTTCGTGAAACTCGTGAAAGAGAAGTTCATTAAATTAATCATTTCCTGAGGATTTCTTCTTATTTTATAGTGTTCCCTTCTCTTTCTGTCTGCCTGCCTGTGAGCTAGGTACTATGGTACAAACCAGTTACATTACTTCTTTAATTGGCAGACAGCGTATAGTGTATCCTTTATACAATATATCCCAGAACTCGTAACTTGCTGAAAATGTCCCAAGAAATGTAGTCGAAAAGGTTCCAACCGCTTCCGTAAGCATGTCATTTGTTACGCATCAATTTTTCACTACACCACTGACCACTGCTATTTATATTATTACTCTATGGACATAGACCACCGAGCCCGGCGACGGCGTGTAAGTTATGTTTCATTTAAAAGTTGTCGTAAAATGCTATTGAACTTTGTAGGTTTTCGCCAAACGACCCGTCGGTATGAAGGTTATTTTTTAGCTAATTTTTCTGGACCTGTCGCGACCATGAGGCAGTTCGCTCATAAAATTGCATTTTTTAACAGTTTTATTATGGGTATTGCTTATAACAAAATAAAGTTAACTTTTTGTTAACTTACATTAAAAAAAAATTAAATAAACATTTTATACAAAACTGGTCATTGTTATGTTTACACCCCGATGGTCCAGAGGTTAGGGAAAATGCTTACTTTACAGGAATGTGAGCCTAACATTTACCGAAAATCTAAGTAACTACATAGTATTTTATTTAAGCTTTGAGTCCCCCAGGGACGTGATACCGGGACCGATGATGCTGAAAACATTAGGCATCATCAGGACTTAATAGCCGGGTATCACCAGGAGACGAAATAGATGTAGATTTAAACACCGAATTTCGTTCGTTACATCAACCACCGCACAAAGAGAATGAGCACTTACTTTTTCAGGTGCTTACGTTATTGGGTAGGCTTGTACCAGGTGGTTTCTCTACGCAGGCTAACATGTCTCCAGACAAGTTGTCCAGGTTCAGCTACGTCACGGAAGAGGCTTGCACCTTTAGTAAGGTAGCTGATGATCTGGCGGACCACCTGAAGCGACGGGGTTTCGAGATCTGCACGAGTGGGGGTGCGCAAGCCAGACATGGTGGCCATCAAGGGACATATACCCCACGCTACTGAAGTTCAAGTGGAAGCGTCGTCCTCAAACTTGGAAGCCGCTCACTATTCAAAGATTTCTAAATACCGTGATGATACAGACATCATATCCTGCTTGCTGAGTAGACGAGGACACTTTGGGGGTGCCGTGGAGTAAGTACGCCAGTTTTACGCTGTCCTGGCGCGGAGGGTGGAGCGCTAAATCCGAGCGAAGTCTCATGAATTTGGGCACTTCGCTCAAACTCATAGGCCGCATTACAACGATGGTCTTGAAGGGCAGCTGGCTAAACTGGGTGCGGTTCAATCAGATTACGTATCGAGAATGGGCAACATCTAGGCGATGAGAAACTGGTATGGGCATAAATTTTATTGATACCATGGCAGACGCTTGCAATACTGCCGCATGGTTCATCTCGTCTCCCATTATCAGGAGTCGCCAACCATTTGTGGGAGTCGTCTCCTCTACTTGAAACAGGACAAACGTGTGTAGAACTTGAACATATGCTATCTCCAGTTCTTGTTCATCCCGCCAGTAATTGGATGTTAGGCTAAATGATGAAGATCGTCTACCCGTCGACCACTAGTGGGGATTATCGGTTGCTTTGCGGTTTGTTTATGTTAGATACTTCTGATAGTACAGAAGCACTGCAGGTATTACCTTCGCTCCGGGGGTAAGCTCTACGTCACGACAGAGGCTTACGCCAGGTGGTTATTATCCAGGGTCGGGTGCTTGCACACACTTAAGACTCGTTTTGCTAACATTTTAATTCAGCATAACTTATTCATTACTTTTGTTTGGCGGACTTCAGGGGAAATAAGCCTGTTTATGAAACACGCAAACACGCTAGAAGGAGCACGGCGGCCACTGTAACTTCTTCTTGTTGTGTATAGTACAAAGATCTATCCAGCGTTTTCAGGTTGGCAGGAGAAAATATAACAGCTATAATTACGTTCATTTCAAATGTTCTGAACTTTCCTTAAAAGCTAATTCTGATTTTTTTAAGGTAATGTTAGTTAGGTATGCCTAATACTTTGAAAGTTGTCAGTGACATGTGGTTTTTTTCCCTTATTTTTTCCTGTAAAACACATAAATAAAAAATAAAAACTCATCATCAGCGTAATTCTAGGAAATGTTAAGCTGATCCATCTCGTCCCGACGTTTACTTATCCAGTCATTTACTTTCCCCGACAAAGTTACGTTATCTTTCACAAAATCGCCCGCCCGGAAACAATAAATGTTTAGTCTCCTACTATTCGAGTAAATCCCGATTACCTTGCGCCATCTCTCCTCGAAATTACTTTCTCCGCGGAAAAGGCAGTTTATTGTCGCCCTGTTGCATGTTCCCCTACGCTGCCCCAGCGGGAGCCTCTTCTTAATTACGCCCGTTTCTTATTTCGCCGCGGAATGGACGCGGCGGCGCTGCAATTCGCGGAGGAATAAATTTAATTAAAGAAAAGCTGCTATCTGGCATCTAAGTGCCCATTCACGGCGCCGCAATTAGTAAATGCAATTATACCCTGCACTTAACGCAGGCGTTTGGCAAGCGGCGGGCCAACGGAGAGCGTTTACATTAAGTAGGCKTCCATTTAGCGCTCAAAATTACCGCACTCGAAATCTCCCATTGTGGGCCCAGATACTTTTCCTTATTCTCTCTGGCAGAATTAGGTTGCCGTGTTAAGACCGGGGACGGCTGCAATCGCTGAGCCGGATTAACGTTGGCGGAAGTGCAGCATCCAATACGGCTTCGAAATGCTAAACAGCTATGTACAGAATGGCTTATGCCTGATAGACGACTCTATGCATGGGGATTTCTGGCAAAGAAATGAGAACCGGAGGAAAAAAGCAGAAAATAATTTCAAGATGAGTGAAAAACTGTTAAACGTACTTGGATATCTTGTGTCACATGAAATGTGAAGCTCCCCACATAAAATGGGAAATCAAATGTTTACGAATACTGTACCACATTGTTCGCCGCTGTGTTCTTTTCTACTAAATAATCCCTTTTTAAGGAATCAGCATAAACAATTTGGAAATATCTTCAACAAGAACTTATTTATTATGCTGTTACTGAACTGCCCAGTTTTGAAAAAGCCAACACACCACTATAACTCACTCTTACACAAACTATATGCAATTCACATTCTCATCTGCACAATGAAATTTGACTCGCATTTGTAAGCAAAAAAACTTAATCACTCTTCTTCAATTTCGACGACCCTTTAACGTTTTGACACGTTATAGTAAATAGGCTTATTATCTCCATATAGGTCTCTATTTTTACTTGTACTCCACATACTCCGTTATTCATATGAGGCTAAGCCGTTTGACAAACACTTGAGGGCTACATTTTGACATCCACACTGTCATGTACGAGAGCTATGGCTTGAGGCAACTACTGTGCTCAACACTATGGTCTAGGTAGTATAGCGTCACAATGTCACTATTGACAGACAAGTACAGCAAAGATGCAAAAATATACGCTTTAAATATTATTAGTCAATATTCACTTTTTGTCATGCACTGATTCGAAAGCAACCGATTCACATTGAATGCATTAAGAAGACTTTTTACTGAAAGGACAAAGTGTCAATAGAGAAATGTGTCCTGCAGAGTTGATTGAATACTGGCGCTCCTCACGAATATCCATCTCATGAACAACAGCAGAGATAACATCAATATCTAAAGAAAAAAAGCTCACAAATGTGAAAACTATCAAGGCATCTGTGTACAGCACTGTGTTAACAACATTTATAGAATAATAATAAGCTTGAAGAACTGACGGCATTCGTAAAGAAGTGTTCATGCATTGACGGTATTTCCGCAAGCAAAGGAATATTATAAAAAAGACAAGAAAACATGTTACTGTATTAGGGGAAAATACAGATGTAGTTCGTGTGTTTAGACAATTGAAAAACTTAATAAAGGATGGTAAGCAAATAAACAACAAAACAATTTTAAATGCAAGTGAATATTTAGACGGAAATGCCACCTATCAGCAACAAACTGACAAAACCACCTAACAGCTATAAGAGTAACTACTTCTTAAAGGAAATGACCTGAATTCTTTCCAATTTGGCATGCACTTGTATAGGTACGTCAACTTAATAGCACCTCTACAGGACTGTTTGCAAACGCATACGAACTGACACACTTTTATACTGTTTGCACTGCAATCAAGTATAGACAAGTCTGTTTCGCTCTTGTTAAAGCTCATGAGTGCTGTTTAGCTCTTCTGCAAATAACGTGGCATAAAAATGGTTTTGCCTGAACATGAATATACAGCTACTGATACGACGTAAGTAAAAATTTTGATGAAAATGATGGCAACTATCAGCTGCGGAAACGAAGACAAAGCCACCTAGCCAGCAGTAGTTCCCCTTGTGGCATTTAGGATGATTTGCTACCTTTCTAGTTTGTTTTTAATACTAAATTTGTCAAACACTTTTTTGTCGTTGTCTTTTTAATTGGTTTATTGAACCTGTCAGCTCCTGACAATTAGCCAGCTCATTAGGTGTTGTATTCTTTTATTCGAAAATTATATACAGTATACAATACATATATTAATACGGATACAAACAACACCCATGCCCTAGGCGGTACTCGAACCCGCAGCCTCTGTAGACATGGATAGTCGCGCTTAGCCTCGCTGCCCACTGGCTTTAAGGTATGAAACAATAAATCCCGTGGTATGCATAGGCGCAGTCAAATTTATTGAGACACGCGATAACCTATTGACGCGAACCTAGCTTTTTTGCTAAAACACCATAATATAATGTACCCATCTAGACAACTAACCGTTTTTCACAGCTGTACCCTAATTGACTTTGATAATTCTTCAATAATTTAAGGAACCGTAAATATATTTTATACAATAATTGGGTATTTGCCATGTATTTATATTTTATTAAATTGCATATTAATAGGTAGCATCTAATCCACAAAACAGCTGTGACAGCTTATAAATTCGAAAAAATGGATCGTAACGTGTATTTTTAATATTAAAAATGTGAATATCGAAAGGGACCGCCAAAACGCAAACATATTGGTCGTGACGTCAGATGTCTTGTAAATGGCCGCTTGTTTACATCTGATGTCAGCGCGTCACGCATCAGTCTCAGTCCGTCAATTTATCAGTTTGTTGTTTGCGTTCATTTTGTGACAAGCGAATTAAAATACGCCAAGAAAAAGTGAAATACTTATGAAGTATGGCTTCTGAAGGCATGTTCATTGTTATGGAATTTGTGTACAGCGACGAGCGTTTCAACGCGGCGGAGATGAGGAACGTAAAAGCAACAACATAAGTGAACTCCTTATCAAATTAACGTAGCATTGATAATTTGATCACAGTGGGTTGTTGGACACATACCTATTATTTGTAAACATAAATATGTAAGAATCAAAAATATACCCTATACTTGACATTTATTTTAGAGGTCAGAATAAATATAAATTGCCATTTATTTTTGGGGCTGTTGCGGCTCGTTTCCGGTCTGGCTAACAGTCGAATATATCGGAAACAATCCCTCTATCAACTTAAAACGCATATAATTTTCCATATCCTCTTTAAGTTATAACAAAATGGAAACTGAATGGTAAACACCTATAATCCCAAAAAGAATAATAAAACTTACATTAAGAACAGATGATCTTCACAACAGGAAAACAAACTGCGATTTCGGCATATCACGTCTAGGGACCTTAAACAACTTTTTCATACGTTGATAATCTCGAGGAACGGTTACAAAAATAATTTTTTAGCTGTGCTGACTGAAGTACTTTTATAACCATGTACAAAACAACACTTGTTTTGTTTTCCATACATAATAGATGCTTGTAAAACTACACAAATCACTTTTTGGTGCGACCTCTTACACAGTCCTTTCAATAAATACCACACAAAAGCTTTTCCAATACAAGAATAGTACTACACCATTAAACAGCACGATCCTCGGTAATGTTTACGTGACACTTGACGTCACGAGTTGTATAACCTTGGATAGAAACGTTTTGGCGGTGACTCCTAAGACTCAAATTTCAGACCTGAAATTCTCTACCTACAAATATTTTTTTATTTTTTTTTGCGTACGATATATATGCACTTCAAGATTTATTTTATGTAATTTTCAAAAAAAGTGATAATACCCAATTCATTGTTTCAAACATACTTACTGCCCTACACCACTGACAAAGCGGAAACAGTAATCAGCCATATGTACGCTCCATTCTGGTCCCACGTATCATATAATATACTCCTTACTGTCAGTTTTATATAAACAGCAGTGGAAGTTTAACTTACACTTTATAAAACTATGACAGTACCAGTCATTACGAATGTGGAAACGAATCCTAAATAATGAAAAGTTAGCTAAAAGCAAAATCAGCAAAACAGCCGAAATGAGATTCCTAATAAAACTAAAAGGATGAAAACTGGACACAATACCTAGAGCAGATAATGGATAGGGMTAGATACCCAGTAAAAATAAAACAATACATTCCTACTTGAAAGAGCAGAACAGGACGACCACAAAAATGATGGTCTTCATCTGTGAAAATGAATAAGCCAGACAAACCTAATCCCTTATAACAAAAGGAGAACGTGTCGTGTTAAGTAACTTKCAAATTATGACATTATAACATCGGTGCTCGCATGGCAGTGCGCCTAAATGGCCAAATAATTGCACTTCATTCGGCGCTGTTGTACGAGTGTTCGGCTGCATGGCAGCAAAACAAATCTTGCCGGTTGCATAACCAAGCTCCTACGTTCCTGGGTTCTCTGGACTGACAACATCGACATATTCGTGAAGGTCCTGCGTTCAGTATCACTCTGAATTCAATTGAGACTCTGCTAGCCCTGCGGTATAATGGTGGAGTGCGCGGAACGTGCATGTGCCGTTGGTAATGGACCCGCGCGGGGCCTAATGGGACAGAACAACCGGGATTGCTGACCCGTTATCGCCGAAGCCCGGCTTAATAGGATCTAGTCCGAACAACCCTTCCATAAACTACACGGCAAACTGCGATTTACTAGTTGAGGCGAGTCCGCAAAGCGAATTTTCACTTCGGTATACCCGCAGTACTAATCCATCTGCCCGACTAGTAAGGGGTCTGAAATCACGGACGTGCCCGGACGATCTCATGTAATGCATTAATTATAGGATTTGGATACATAATTTAGTTACATGTTGTCAGCTTAGCCTAAGTAATGCCCCTAGGTCTGATTCCGGCACTTTTGGTGTAGAATGCCGGATTATGCAGTAGACATGCTTCTTTAGTCAAAAATGTCCGTTGCTTGTACCTTCCTTGAGCAGTTGTCAATTGGATACATACTATTAGAATTCACAAGTGAAATTTATACACCACAGCTTAGCAAAAAAGCAAAAAAGCAAAAAAGAAGGCAATAATTAGATCCATTATTATACAAAATCTTCAATTAACAAATGGCTATCACTATGGTCAGCGACAGATTGTGTACAGAGGCTGCGGAGCTGCAGATTACATTATAGTTTTGGTATTTTTGGGTATTGCAAATCACACCTTCATGTGTCTTTGGTCTAGTGCTGTCAGAATTTGAAAACCTGCTATTCGACACTCGAATATGCGGCAAACCGAATATATAAGATTATTCGTAAATAGAGGAATATACCTTTTATTCGAAGACGAATAAACTAATATCCGTATGCGTTTTATTAGAAAAACGTATAGTCGATTCAGTTTTAATCGGAAACGAATTTGAATGAATGACATATCTTATTTTACACTGGACAATGCATGCACAAAATTTATGTAACTGCTCCTTTCCATTTTCTTCCAAAACTGTCAGCCAGTTCCTACTTCTGGGAATAATTAATTGAGGTTTAAAGTGTAAACTGTTGGGGTTGCTGTTGCTTTTTGGTTAAGGTTGAGGACGAAAGCAGCTGCTGTGCAGAAAATTGTTGTTTCGAAGACGTGCATTATTTAAAAATAGCATTGGAAAACGTATCTGAAAACTTTAACCATGGAATTTTCATTTCTCTGTACCCGGTTACCTTATCGCCATTGCTTGTGCAACCAAAGTAACACGAAGGAACTGCAGCTCCTAATTTCAGTACTCTGACGTTCTTATTACCAAGTAGTGCATGTAAAATAACACACTCAATTCAGTTTTACGAGATCACAATAAAAATAAATTAATCAAATGCAAAGGCGATTAATCAGGCCAAACGGCTAAATAGAGTGTGGTGTTCCTTCTTTGGCAAATATATATTTTATAATTAATGTAACATTTCTTAGGGGAATTCGACCTGGTGGTAAATAATCAACGAATACTCTTTATTTTTGCTGAGCTTTCGACTGCTTTATTAGTTTTCATTAAGAAATTTGTTGATGACATAATTTTAGTATTACCTGAAAATGCTATAAGAGATATTTTAGAAAAATTTAATGATTTTGATCTACATATTAAATTTACAACAGAGAGTCAGATGGGGGTGTTCCATTTCTTGAAACAAAAGTTATACGTTGTAATAATAATTTTAGACTGGTATCAGAAACCTACAGCCTCGGGTAGGTACATAAATTTTCAGTCTGATCATTCTACGAAAATAAAGAAATCAATTTTCTTACACAAATTAAAAATAGTAGAACTAAAATATCAAATCCTAAACTCCTTAATAAAAGTTTATTAAAGTTAAAAGCCTTACTTACTCAAAACGGATATCCACCTGGACTAATCAATAAGCTGCTTTATTCCGCTCCTCAAAATGAAATTTTAAAAATTAACAATAATGAAAATGAAGCCCAGGCCTCTAAAATTGTTAAGTTTGGACCATTACTCAAAATTACAGAATTAACAAAGAAGTTAATAAAAATTTTCCAAAATGCAAACATAAAAATAGCTATAAAAATTTAAAACAGGTTCAAGTTTGTTTATAAAATTAAAATCCAAAATTTCATTAAAATTTAAATCGGGGGTAGTTTACTGTTTAGACTGCGATACATATGAAGACAAGTATATTGGCCAGACTTCACAATGGCTATATAGTAAATTGGYACTGCATAAGAGTGATACACTAACGTACAAGATGTGCTCTAGCAGAACATGCATTAAACAACAATCATAACATACATTGGGATAGTGTCAAAATTTTAGAAAAAGAGCAGAATACTAATAAAAGACTCATTTTGGAGATATAACAAATTAATAAAACTAATAACATTATTAATAAGAMTCGGATACATAAAATTTAACAAAATCAATAAAACCTAAATTTAAGTTGTTATTGCCGATTTCTTTTAAAATCCTTCAAAATTGATATTACACATAGGAATAAAAATCAAAATTAAAATAGTATAAGTGCTTTGTGAATTTGACTAAGACGTTATATGTCAATTTATATTTTTTCAAAATTCTGCATTGTGTTATATGCGAAATGCATCTAACATATAAGTACTTGTTAAATTTCCAAAGATTCATTTCCTACATAATAGAGCTGCCTAGTTAAAACTCAAATTTGTAAGTAACATGTTGTAATTATTGGATTGTTGTTGTAGAAAGCCCCGACAAAGACTGTAATAAAGCAGTAGAAGGCTCGGCAAAAATAAAGAGTATTCGTTGATTTTTTACCACCAGGCCGAATTCCCCGAAGAAATCTAACCTTAATATTAACATTAGATGACCGCAAATAATGTTATTCAATATTGTATATTTGATATAAAACATAATGAATCATGTACTTACTCAATTTGTAGGAAACACACCTTTATAACTAAACCATTTTATGCAAAAATTACTACATTAAATGTATATTTTCAGCTTAAAAGTTCTGTTACATATCTAATTAAACAGTGGGAATTTAAAATTCGAAAGGAAAATCTACACTGTTTTTAGTTATAAGCTTTTCACTTACGTCCGTGATTAAAGCAAACTCATTTAAAGTAGAATTAAACTGGCTAATTAAACTTATTTGCCAAACTCACACAAAGGCATTGGGTACACAAACACCAGAGGCGTTGTCGAGTTCAGCAACTGTAAATTCGTTTCCAATGAATTGCTTGTAGGCATAGCATTTATATCGCCAGCGAGGTTGTGCAAGCATCGTATGGTCACATCAGGATTCAAATAATAGAATCTAAACGAAATATTTAAAAAATTGTTATCTAAAGAGGGGTATAACTAAACAGTTGTCAATTGTATAGTTGTCGTTGCTAGTATATAATGGTACAATTAGTATGTTTCGTGGGTGCAACTTACAAATTTCTGCTCAAAAATATCTTTGCTCTCACCGAGATTCGATCCCGGGTCTCCTGCCTTACGCCCATGCGCGCTAACCGTTGGGCCATGAGAGTCATTTATATGAGTACATTGTATGAATAATTAAAGTGCAAAAAATTTGTTTTGCAGAGAAAATATAATAGATCGTTACAAACGAAACATTAACTTTCACACAGACGCTAAAGGTTAAAGAGAGATACCTTAAATCATAGCATTCTTTATCTCTACATCAGAAAGACTGACAGTATAAAGTTCTAATTAGGGAAATATGTATACATGCCCATGTAGGCTTACATTAGAATTAGAGAATTAACTTAATTAGGTACATTATGTTATTAGAAACTAAAGATGCAACCCTGCCGATGCATGTGGTGTACTGCATTTATGGGTACTGTTCCATAGCTGCAGTGTAATTATCTCATTTAGTAGCAGTATAACCACAAAAAAGATGATAAAAATGCCTTTAAGCCGAAACACGTAAACCGAAGAGTGTTGTTTGTGGTAGTATTCCAACTTCAGTGTCAAAAAGCTGCAAACTTAATAAGCTTACACTTGTGGTGTGCATAACTAAGTTTCTATTTCTAAATTCCGTTTTCGTAATTCTCCAAGGATAAAGAGATACCAATTTATTATTTAATAGTCTGCTTGTGTTTATCGTTTATTGTTCACGCAGCTTGCAGTAGCCATCTAAATTTTGTTACTTTGTCTGACTTCGGGTAAATTATCGACTTTAGAAAGGCACAAAAACAAACGTCCACGTAGAGCGCCCTGTGTGGCAAAAAGGGACGCAAAAACTTAAAGTAATTTAAATCTCAAAGGCGAGGGTCCGCACCAGGCCGCATTCAAAACCAATTAAAACAATCGCCGTGTTTCAAGTTACTCATTCAGTTCCAACATGTTACTTTCCCTCTCGACCGTCCATATGGGAATAGGCTCTTTAATTAAATTTCCACAACCCTTCCCAAAGTTTTATTAGTTGCAGGACCGTACTAACTTTCCGGGCCGCGGTTTATATTTGGATATATTGTGGCAGGCATAGGGTAATAAAGTTGTCGAATGATTAATGCTTACGTTGGAGTATTAAGCGCATTAAACGTCAGGCTATTGCACGTTTGTTCGAATGCAAGTTTACAGGGGCGGCGCAATAAGGGTTATAAACCTGAGCATTAAGCACTTTTTAACTAGACGCATAGCTTCACAAATTTCTACTAAACGCTATATATGCAAATGTGCATGCCGTAAAAATGGAGGGACATCAAAAACAGAGGGTAATTCTTCAAAAAAACAAAATGCTCAAGAAACACTAAAGATAATCTATAAGTTCACCTATTTGGGGCGCTTAGTATTTTCTAGCTTTAGAAAAGTTTATTTAATGCAACAATTGCTGGTTTATTTACATGATAACACTGCCAAGAATTGAGCAGCGCTCCCTCATGTCAAATTGCACTCATAGGTTATTTAGCCTCTACTGTGGGTTCAGCTTCCTTGTTTATTAAATTATGCATTAATTTGTTTTTTATTTATTTAGACGTCAGCTCTGTTCTTCCTTCCTAATATACGAGGGCAAAAATTAACAAACAAACGCGCAGATTACTGAGTATTAGGTACAAAATCAAGAAGCAGTTGGTGCTAACAAATATATAACTAAAGTATTAAATATTATAAGGTTTGAGGTTGCATTGACCACCGAGCAAAAGCTCACGAACATATCGTAACGAGTTTATATTATACTGATGCAAGAGATTTATAATTGTAGGGGCAATATAAGAAAAATAATTTTGAAATTGTGAAGTTCTATGTTGCGGGACAGAAGCCACGTTAATTTAGATCATGTACTTGAAATCTCCTTATAATTTTTAGAAAGTATAGCGGTCGCGGGCCATAGACGAACTTAACGCAAGAGTTTTGCAAGCGCTGTAAACGTTGACTATCAATATTGAGTCAGTGCAGGTCCATATACAGCATCACAGTAGTGTAGAAACGACAAAACTACAGAATTACATAAGGTTCAACATATTGCGACTATTGGATATCAACTTCAAATTTGATATAGATCTTTTAACAATATATTTGACATGTGATGTAGGTGTCAATGAATACTCCAAGGTATTTAACTAAATTTATTTAGTCGATAAAGAAGATAATTTATCTTATTTATAATTTATCTTATTTTAACAAACAGTATGATAAATATTTAATGTAAATGCCACACATACATGGAAAATATGTCTCCTTTCTAATTTGCTAAATCTTTTGAACTAACTGGCACTGGGCTCCTGATTAGATTGATGAATATACAGTTGCATGTAAGCAGATTGCATGTATATATACTTCGTAATAATCTGCTGGTTTACATGAGTAAAAATGCAGCTTGTTTTTTTAACAATTTAAGTGATTACAGAAGAGAACTGTGAAAGAACTTCTTATCTTACATGTGTATATGTGTTCGCTTTTCGTTTTTCTGCAACTGTTTAAACGTCTTGTAACATAACCAGTAAAAAATTAATACCCGAGCAATTCCACTGTAACCATAGAAAATACCTGGTAATTTGTTTGTGATAAGCGACTCACTATGTAGTAAACAGAAAAATAAGTAAAATGAGCGGTAGGGTTTAGCTTTCGTTATAATACTATATTCCACTATTGGAGACATATACATACATAGGCTCTGTTATATGTATATTCTATTTGACATGTTTTTGCTTATTTTAAAGTTTCAGAGCTACTTCTGAGGAAGACACCGACATGAGTGTCAAAACGTCAAGGTCAAATAAGCAACGTGGGAAGCAACCCAGAAAACAACATGTCGTCGATAACAACCACGGAAGCCTTCAAACCAAAATGTATTGTATTTGTTATGCTCATATAGAAAGAAATAATCTAGAGTGTATCTAAACTGAAAGAAATCAATGTGAAAGGCTCTAGGGATAGCTAGTATGCAATATGTATTAATACAACCACAAATAAGAAACATTTTACATGCATGCTCGAAAGGAAAGATTATGCCAACGCGTTTAATACACACACATTGAAAATATGTTATGTTTCGTATTGTCCGCTGCAAGCATTTTAATTCAATAGCAGAAAAAGTATGACCCGTGTAAAACTAAATTTAGTCGACAAACAAAGCGCGCCACTGGCAAGGGGGCGGCATAATTTATTTTTAATTAGTTGGGGGCGTGGGCTAAATTAGCCAGTGGTACAATTATAATCGAATTAGGTATACGRAATCACACACAAATAACTTACAGGTTGTAGTGGACGTCGGCCATGTTGGGTCTGTACTCGAGCGCCTTCCTGTAAGCCCATTCCGCCTCCGCTATTCGTCCCTGGGTATTGAGCACACTACCCAAGTTACCAAGGGCTGAAACAAAAAAAACGGAGTCATCAGCCTCTTAACGATAGCAAAATTAACTTGTTTGCATTTTCTAGAGCAGATATTTTACTTCTGTCGGATGATAATATTACTTTGTATTCTATTTACAAATAAACGAAAAAGAACAGGAAGTAATATACTCGTATTTATTTGCAATAGCTTTACCACGTTCTCGTTCTCTTCTTAGATGCGATATGTAAACTGCAACGCCATTTGCGMTAGTTTTGATTAAATTAAATAACAGTTTTGTAACTAATATAATAATAATAGAGAAAATATAAACATAAAGAATGTCACTCTCCTTTGACGTAGCAACTCTTGAACTATTAACTGTGGCGAGTACACAGCTGGCAGTAAGTAAATTAATGTTTAAGTAACATCACCAGCACCAAAACGCGTTTCCAGTACATMTGCATATATAACCAAAATGATTCTCGCTAGACTGAGCAATTGTTGTTCGGTTGATCMATAAACCAGAAAAACGAATATCCAGCTTGGTAATCAGACACTGAGGCAAAAATTAGGCAACAGATGGCCGCGCTCGCACGAAGGGAGCGATGTGAAATAATTTGATGTGGTACAGCACTGTAATGGAAAGCGCGTTACAAAATTTTATGTGGGCGGTTATATACACAATAAAATGTCGATTAAACGAATCGTAACTCCGGAAACAAAACAATTGAAGCTTAAATAAATATAAAATTCAGGCAGTAAAATATATATTTGCAGATTGAACGTGTTTGCCTTGTGAAAACACGGAAAGTGCCAAAGGTATTTGCAAAAACTGGGTATAATGCAGCTGTTTCGTGGAGCTCAAATGGAATAGATTCGGTTTGAATACAATAACGAAATAAAAACGTAATAGACAAAAATGGGAAAAAATATTTATATATAAAAATTCAAAAAGGCATCCTTAATATTTAGATTTTATTGATGTACAGCCGCCTATTATGTACAGGGTTTCTATAAATGAGTCGTGCAACGCGGGCGGCGTTGATTTCTGAATTCTTTGTGACGCCTTTTTGTAACTGCGGCCAAGCTGCAATGTGCACAAAATACTGCAGAATATGTTGAAAATAGACACTAGCAGGCGTTTTCTCATATTAAAATATATCAAATAATTCAAAAATCGACAGATGACAAGTATTCATCACTCTCCTGAGAGGCGGCAAATTGATTTCTGTTTCTTGAAAATTGTCTAGTGTATCACACGTATCTTCTTTAAAACAAGTTCATCTTTTATTGTCCTTTACCCGGATTGTATCTACATTCTAGCAGAACGTGTTGAAAAGTTAGTCTTGTCTGTGTGTCTGTATGTCTGTGGTATTGTTTGTGGACACGATAACTTTCGAAAGAATTAATATATGAACTTGAAATTTGGCAAACGTATAAATCTCAACAACAAAAGCAACCTATTGCTTGTGGGATAAGTAGGAAATCGGGAAGGGAAATTAACTAGCCTTTATGCAAATTTTTAATTTTCTTTTTTTTTCGTTTTAGTATGTGATTAGTAGTATAACTGCGGGCATTATTCGTTCTTACAAATTTTGGGTGCAGCAAACTGTTTAGAAGATATTAGCAAAAAAAGTCATTTAAAGAAAACGGTTTTTCCTAAATATCTCCGAATATATTTAATATATTCAAAAATGAAAATACCATGAGATAGGAAATAAAATATCTCACAAAAAGTGTCTTATAAAATTTATTCAAAATTTTGCATTTTCGAAATATTTCCAAAAAACCTATTTGGGGCCCTGCTCGTACGTATTTTTTTTTGTATTATATAGAAAATCAAATTTCTGATCAGAAAGCACTCTTGGAATTTTTTTGTTAAGTTAATAATTTTCAAGTTATTTGGAAAAAAAACTATTTTAAAATTTATATATTTTTGCTAATATCACGAGGACTGTTTGTATTAGAAAAAATGTGTAGAGAGATAACATGCTCAAAACCTGAKTACTAATCGTATATTATAAGAAATAAATGTCATTTTGACAAATGGATGTGGAAGCATTGATTCAATTTGCAGCGGTTTTTTAACTGAAACTGTGATGGAACTGAATGAAGTTTGTTACTTAATAATAAAACCGAACAATTAATAAATTGGTAAATTGCTTACATTGCTAGGTTTATTTTTAACAATTTTGGAATTATTCAATTTTTTTAAAATAATTTAATCATATTTTACGTTTACATCCAGGAGGCAATGGAATAAGAAAACACACGATATAATTTATATTATTAAGTATAAATTTTAATCGTTTAAAAATAATATATGCATATTTGAATACATACATAAGACTCCTAAGAGCGCTCATGCATTTTTATCGATAATCTAGGAGACCACGTAACTAATGAAAATGATTGTTTATTTTGGAGGTAACTACCTATGCATTGTTTATCATCAAGTATTTACATCCATTTTGACGAAAAACGTAAAATCTCATTAAATTATTACAAATATAGAAATAGTACCAAAATTAGTAAAGATAAACCTAACAATGTATACATTTTCTTAATGACAAAAAATAGTTATTTTCAACAATAGCAAAGCCATTTAAAAAAATGCAAGTTTAAGTTATATCTCAAAAATGTGACCCCCTAAAATAATTCTGAGTACGCCACGAAAAACCTGTACAGGGTGTCCCATTTTCGTTGTTATTGTAGTGTATCTGCTAGAGCGTTGCGGTTTCAACATTACTGTATTACTTTTTTGTTGTGAGTTGCGCTGTACCATCACCATTATTCTATCGTCTTTTGTTTTAAAGCCATATCCAACTTTTGGAAAATGCAACATTTCTTCAGTTCTCAATATCTCCATTGGCTATTGTAGACACAAAAAACTGTAGAGACATTTTTATAGATATTTTGTATTCGAATTTCGGCGGCGTACTCAGAATTTTATTAGGGGGTCACATTTTTGCGATATAAAACAAACTTGCAATTTTTTAAAATGGAAACCATAGTGGGCTTTGCTATTGTTGAAAATAACTATTTTTTCTGATTAAGAAAATGTGTATATTGTTAGGTTTATCTTTACTAATTTTGGTAATATTCCAATTTTTGTAATAATTTTATCAGATTTTATATTTTTCGTCAAAATGGATGTAAATACTTGATGCATTAGCGCACTTAGGAGTCTCATGTATGTATTCAAATATGCATACATTATTTGTAAAGGATTAAAATTTTTACTTAATAATATAAATTGTGTCGTGTGTTTTCTTATTCCATAGCCTCCTGGATGTAAACGTAAAATATGATTAAATATTTTAAAACATTTGTATAATTCCAAAATTAGTAAAAATAAACCTAGCAATGTATAAATTTGTGTTATATCTAAAAAAATGAGACCTCCTAAAAAATTACGGTGTACGCCAAAGGATTCAAAATAAGAATATCTATAAAAATGTCTACAATGACATGTTGTTTTCCGGGCTGGTTCCCACGTTGGTTATTAGACCTTGACGTTTCGACACTCATGTCGGTGTCTTCCTCAGAAGTAGCTCTGAAACTGTTTCAGACAACAACCACGGAAGCCTTCAAACCAAAAATGTCTACAGTCTTTTTGCATCTACATACCCAAGCGAGAAATTGAGAGCACATTTTATAGTTACTTTTCCAAAAGTTGGCTATGGCTTTAAAACAAAGGACGATACAAAAATGACGACGGTACAGCTGAACTCAGAACAAAAAAGTAATACAGTAATGTTGAAACCGCAACCCTCTAGCATTAATAGTTACCGAGATACCCTACAATTACAACGAAAATGGGACACCCTGTACAGTAGATTTAGCAAAGATAAAATACTCTGTGCTATAATATGGCATGGAGATACTCGTGGTAATCCACTATACCTACATACAGAAGAATATCCGAATTGCTTCGGAACCACCATTAAGGCGCTAACGCCCTAATACCTTTAACGCGCTAACCGCAAACACTATGCAAATGTAAAGTGCACTCCTGCGTGGCAAAGACTTCAAAGAGCCGCACGTTTTTGCCAAGTTTACTACACTCTTGTTTCGCAAACAAAACATACACCCCACACTGAATAAATCGGGAACAAAGGCGGACCAACTTCCCGTACCGCATTGTTCTTTAAGCAGGCGACAATGCGATGAGTTTGACGTGGGTCGGGCTCTGATTTTTTGCCCATGTTTTATGGCCCATCCGCTGGGTACAGTAATTAGGATTGGAGTTATTAGTTTTTGCAATCGTGTTATTTGCAGACTTGCCGTCTTGCTTATACGCGTAAAGGTTCTACTTTATTTAACCAGAATCACCAGATATCCATCATTACATTAAACAGCCTTTCCCAAACGGCGTTTAACTTTTTGCTCTATAACGAAATGGATAGCATTCACAGGTAGCAATGAAGTGAACCTGCGGGTGCGGCAATTAAATGCGGACAACTTTAAATTTCAATTTCTAGGTATAGTCCGAGGCAGGGTAAGCATGATTAAAACAAAATGTTTAAAACACAATGTTTTAAACTTGTTTAAAACAACGCTTCTGTTTAAAACCTTGTTTTAAACAAATGTTTAAATCATTTGTTTTAAACATTGTTTTTTACTAATGTTTTAAACTGTGTTTTATAACTACTATTGTATGTGATTCATTAATTATTACTATTAGGCTCGTTTACCCTCCACAAATAGATAAACAGGATTATTAGTAATGACATATCTACATAATGTCACCTTACATTTGCATAAAAATGAATTGAATTAAAAACCAGACCGTTTTTTATCGATACAACAGTTACAAAAATTAATAATAAACTTAACATTTTTGCTGTAGCTATAAATTACGAACATTTTGAAACTACAAATAAAAATCTTACGCTTATCATAACATAAAAATTTGTATTTCTGGTCCAATACAACAAAACAATAAGTAAGACGTTCATTAAATACTTACTAGATAATTATATATTTAGCATAATAGAACAAATAGTTATCAGAACTTGGGAATATAAAAAACAATAAACAAGAAATAAAATATTTTTACTAGTGCAAGCATATCTTTTTTGCACTTCTTGCATCGAGTACGCATTGTACTATTTTGCACCTTAATTTTGTCGAAGTAATTCCACCCTGCATTATTTCTCCTACTGGTGATTGTAATTGTTGAACTTTAAACTTTAAACATACAAGGTCGGTTCCTATTCTCTTTGTTAAAGTTGATATTAGCTAAAATCCACCCAGTAACTAGTATGTGATTGGTCTGGATTTTAAGAACAGAGTTGATTTTAGCTTAAAATAGAAAAGAAAAATCAGCCCATAATAACTAAAATTGTCGCGTAAACGCCGTACACATCGAATACAAATGACAAATGTCAACAGGCAATCGTAGTCACCTAGGGATTTTTAGACAACTGCTACGCTTTGAGTCATCTACTCGTATTTATTTTCACTAATACACATAGTAATTTGCATGAGAGTGCATGTTTAAAACAGCGTTTAAAACGTTTTAAACATGTTTTCAACTAAGTAAGAAAAAACATGTTTAAAACAATTTAAACATGATTAAATGAAATAAAACTGTTGGTTTTGTTTAATTTAAAAAAAAACATGTTTTTTGTTGCCAATCCTGGTCCGAGAGCTGGTATAAGAAAAACTGCAAGAGTTTAGTAATTGCTCATGTTTTAATATTTTGTGGCGGAACACCTGGTACTGCCTAACGAACAGCCTCGCGCCCTCCATATTCTGACTTCAAACCACTGCTGACTGCGAATGTTGCATTAGACAGAAGCCTGACTGTTTTTCTTTAATTATATATAAAGAACCGCTGCAAATTGAATCAATACTTCCACATCCAATTGTCAAAATGACATTTACGTTTTTATTTCTTATACTATACGATTAGTAATCAGGTTTTCAGCATTTTTTCTCTCTACACATTTTTTCTAAGACAAACAATTCTCGTGATAATAGCAAAAATACATAAATTTTTAAAATCGGTTTTTTCCGAATCACTCGAAAATTATTAACTTAACAAAAAAATTACGAGAGCGCTTTCCGATCAGAAATTTTATTTTCTATATAATGCTAAAATTTAAGAAAAAGTCGTACGAACAGGGTCCAAAATAGGTTTTTTCTCTAAGACACTTTTTGTGAAAAATTTTATTTTCTATCTAACGGTATTTTCATTTTTTGAATATATTAAATATTGGGAGATATTTAGGAAAAACCGTTTTCTTTAAGTGACACTATTTTGCTAATATCTTCTAAACAATTTGCTGCACCGAAAATTTATAAGGACGAATAATACTCGCAGTTTATACTACTAATCACATACTAAAACGAAAATAAAATAAAAAAATAAAAATTTGCAAAAAGGGTAGTTACCCCCCAATTTCGTCCCGTTCCCGATAACCTACTTACCCCAAAAACAATAGGTCGCTTTGGGTAGTTCAGATTTATACGTTTGCCAAATTTCAAGTTTATATATTAAGTCTTTCGAAAGTTATCGTGTCCACAAACAAAACCAGACTCACAGACAAGAAATTTTTTTGTTTTCTGCGTTTTCGACTATTGAAAGCGAATGAGCAAATAAAAATTTTTGAAAATATTTTTACGCGACTATACTTCCCATCCGTTGGATGTGGAAGTAATTAAGTAAGAAATAAAAACATTTTACCGACTTCTCAAATTGTTTTTATGTATTAACAAGTATAGGGCCAATTTTGCATTATTACCAGGTGTTCCACTACCTGACTTTGGGAGTGGGTACTAACTTATATGTAAATGTATAAATATGAGCCATTACTTAGCTCTTGCAGTTTTTTTTGAGCCCATCTCTCGGATTAAAACGTCTAGGAAACAGTCATAATCTCAAAATGATCAAGATGTTGCTAACAAGTGCGAATAACTATCGAAGTAGCGTTTGCGAACTCGACAGCCCTGCTTTAAGAGCGGCGTGGAGGCGGTCGTTGCTACTTTGGAAGATTATATCAAATAATTCTCTGGACATGTCACAAACCTGATATGGAAAATTATTTTCCTCTTCATTTGAATTTTTTGACAATACATTTATTTGCAAAAAGTTTAATTTGTCCGGATTTAAGCGGCATATTATGTATATACAAATTAGTCCTTCATTCAGTTCGGAACCGCTCAGAACTCCAGTGACTGTGCGCCGTATAAACCAAGCAATCCGACAAACTGGACTGTTAGTAAGATACCACCATTTACCATTCTTCTAAACAAACGATTGAAATTTTTAATTCCAAGTCTAGCCAGCAAATTAAGTTACTGCTTACTAACTGCAAATGTGGTTTTTAGTAATGTCGTAAGAATATGTGATAAAAATGGCCACACAGGTTTATTGTGTTTTCTTGCTTATTATTGTCAATGTATAAAAACAAACATTCCGATAAATACAAATGTTACGTTTTGTGACATAAGTAGTTGCTTTCTGTTATACTCGTACATTATCAATTATCGCATTACATTTAAAGAGGCACGGTGATGCTTACATGTAATAACAGTGAACCCCCAGGCTAACACCTTATACGAACTTAATGGAAGATGGTGACTTGCTTTATTTGTTGTCAGCTTCAACTGAAAATCAACGAAGGAATTTTTCTATAGCGGAGTCTGACAAAATAATGAAGATTACTACTGAATGTCACATTATCTCACTACAGTGGGGAAACTCCTGAATATCATCTAAGTGTGTGTTTCAAAATTGAACCATACTTATGTTTGTTTTTATCATTAACAAAGGCAAAAAGACGTTTGATATATCGAGGAACAAACGCGCGCAATATCTTAATCTGTTGCGTTGGAACAAATCTATAATTTGCTGCAGCTCTGATTTAAATTTGTTTTGCAATTTTACTATTAGTTTAGGTGAATTCCTAGAGTCTACTATCACTTGAAAGAAACATGGTTAGTGTATTTATCTGTCCTCGCATACCAATACATACAATGTTATAAAATTAGTTTTCTTTTCTCTGGCAACGATATACATATGTCGCTTATTATATGTATCAAAAATATCTCAAAGTTATATCCACAATATGGTAAAGCGCTTTCGGATACGTAAAAGGCATCGTCAGTAGGTACCAAAATAATCAAAATGAAGAGGAACTTCTAGTTTAATAGCTTTTTGTAAATCGTGTTGCATTTTACACAAATAGCAATTATGACGTACATAACAAATTATTCAAAAAATATGCTTGACCACAAATGCAATTGTATGCATCATACATCGTACATGAAATAGTATATTATGTTATGAGGAGATACAGTGAACTTTTATGTAGCAAGGCTGGAGTTTAACTGCCGAGCTTGCGAGGCAGATAGGTCCAGCCGCGCTACATAAAGTCACTTTAGCTCCAAATAACATATGCTATTTTTTTTAAAACGTCGACAAAGAATCTAGCACTAATTAAAAATTTGAGTAATTATAAATTTGCGTATCGTGCTTCAGTGATTATTTTAGTTTGCTCTGGGTAAGGTTTCTCTAGTGACGAAATGTAAAGAACCAGAAAAATAATTTGATGTGTCACAAACCTGGCTGCATTTTGTAAGTTTTACCGAATATTCTAAAAAATTTTTCCATTGGAACTAATCATTTTGCAGTTTTCGCCATGTCAGACATCGAATAATTGTACTTTTAATTTAACTTTTAATAACGTTAATAAAACTTCATAATTTTAATCAAGTTTCCTTAATATTTGCCGCCGTGGCTGCAAATGATTTTTGCTGCGTATATGCAGCAAAAGTGAGTGTCATTGTTGCTAAGATATAATTTGACACTTTGGCTCCTATGCTAGTTGCAGAAAATTGCCACTTTAATAACGTTTGAAAAAAAAATTATTTTATGGTATTGTCTTGCATATTTGGATACATTTTTCAGATTACGGAAATGGAACACCTGTACATCTAAGAAGAAACAACTTTATGCTGATGAACAAGTGAAATTCGTGCGGCAGTGGTGTCATAGTGGATTTAATAGAGATAAAATTATATAATGATCTCTAAAGTTGTAACTGATGGTAAATAAATGAGGTGAACGTATGTACAGGAAAAGCTCAAAAATTAAAATGAACGTTTGCTATTGTAGCAGCATTGCAGATTGAAAAAAGTTTGCAATGTCACATTATTCATTCAAGCCCGAGGGCTCCATAACATTAATCAATTTAACTAGATGCAAGGGAGCAATTATAACGCATCTACTAGTACTCCTGCTCGGAGTTAATTGAACCCCACTAATTAAGTTCCTACTCATTAATCAATCGAATAGACCACATTTGGACGTACAGCAATATATGTTAAGCCGTAAGTGTGATATTACAACCCGGAAGTTTTTAACTAGATGGATGTTACTAAATATGTAAATATCCTATAATTTATTAAACTGTCTTTTTTAGTCAGTACTGTGGTAACTTTCTAAAATACGCTAATGTATACTTCGCTGATGCATAAAACTTTCTTGTTGTCTAATTTTGGTTATTACTATAAGTAGGTCTCAGAATTACTTCTACAGAAAACCGTAAGTTGGCTTATTTTTGCGAGAAAATCCACAGTTCGTGTATACGGTGGAGTATCCAAAAATTTAATTTGGGAGAAAACAAAAACCTGGTATTCCTGTTAGTGCTACGATAATAATAACAATAACGATAACAATAGCAATAACACTGAGACTAAATGGCATGAGATCAAACAGAATCTAAGGAATCCTATCCCAAGGCCAATTTTGAACCTAATACTTTAGCGTGTAGCGTGTACTTTTACCGTCGCTAGTAATATTTAATGTACCACCAAACACCATCTGTTTAGAGAACCCACAACATATTTGTTGTAAGTTATTTTGTATTTTCATTCGGCACTAGCCTATCATTGGCAAAAGTGCATTTGAACAATTTGCTAAAGATTATCGAAAACGTCAAACTATGCCTGCAAACTTGCAATCTTTGAATAATACTGCAAGTGCATTTAGCCTCAGTCAGAGCAGTACCGAGACCGCACACCAACACATGTATATATTTTTTCTCTCACTTAAAATTTCACATACTTAACGTTTGGTTTTATATGCTTAACACAGGCCATAAAGTCAGAACTAAGCTCAAGATTGGGATCGAACCCATGTTGGCCTCAAAATCAGGATCGAGCTCAACTCTACCTCAAATTATCAGAATCAGACGCAAACCACTCGGGAGCCTTTCCCTAAGAGTAATGCAGAACAAGGCGCGGAGCTATCACGTGGAGGAATTAGCATCCGGCTCGACTTTTATCCAAGTTTACTGCTATTATCGTTCTATATTAATGTTTAACGTATCAATTTAATGCCACGTTAACATTGAGTATCTACATTAAAATCTTGAATGTGATGTTGCTATACATATGGGCTCTAACTCCGTTATGTGCAACATTAAATACACTTTTGCCAATTTACTTTGAATATATTTATTGATTGGTCAGTGTGTGCATGCAAATTTTGTTTTTTATAAAGTCATTGTAAATTTTCATTAATAATAGAAAGTAACCAAGAACAAGCATCGCACCTCATGTCTTCCATTATTTTCTCTTAAACATATATGTACTTTAGTAGATCTGGTAGAAAGGCACTCCTGAACCGTATTACGTAGCCTTACTAAATGCATGTTTAATTACTTACAGATTTGGGAATATAACCAAATGCTTTAGCACCAATATTTTTTATTGATTAATAAGTGCAAAATATTTTTATGACATGGGGAAATGAGCGCCTGCGGATTAGACAACCGGACTGATGGCTAACTACGCATGACGTTACCCCTGTCGATCGAATCCAATAACGTTCTCGAATTAACGCAAACATGATAGATCAGTCGCAAAGCTCCCGTAAAAAAGCGAAACGACCATAGGGCGCGAAGTGAAACGACCACAGCGAACTGACGAGCTACAACAATAGCGAAACAGATCTGTCTGCAGTTGGTTCCGGTGCAGACAGCATAGGACAAGCATTTCTGAAGCCATCCAAGGATTTATACAGTACAGAGTTACTCGGAGACATGAGGCCATATCATAATAAAATATGGAACAAAATAAATGAATAATGTAAATATAGCGGAATTAACAGCTCAGGTATGTACTGTGGCTCGTCATCGGGAGTGTAATGCACGGATTTAGTGCAAGCGCGGTTACGCTTTCGAACTGCCGCAGGCTGCCGCGCCAATATACTGCGAAAACCCGAGCGCTAAAGGGAGATGTAACAATCATTCATTTTCTTCCTCATATTCCCGCGCTCGCGTGCAGCACATTAATCTATTTACTACTCGAGGAACGTCAGGAACTGTTTGACTTGCCGCACATAACCCCGTGCACGAACATTTTTATCTGGCTAATTTTCCCTAAATTGTGAAACTTTTGGCCCGTAACATCTTGCCGCCGTTCGCTCCCCTTTGAAGCAGGAACTATTCCAATTATGTGTATAAATGATATTTTGTTGCGGTTATACGGTCCATTGTCGGAACCAGTATGAGCGCAAAACGAGCTGCATGTGGAATTCAGCAGGAATTTAATATCGCTTTGACGATATGTATTTGCCTCTAAGCGTGCAGAATATATCAAACGGCTCCGCGCTGCCTCTGGTGTTCTTTTTTTACGATAGTTGCAAAATGAAAACGCCCAATTTGTCGATAGCCAGAGTAAAATTAGTTTAGTAATGCAAGGGGTGATTAGCAAACATTAAATGTGTCGCACATTTGTCCATTCGTCCGCACAGACGGCAACCATATACAGGGTCCGCCACCTAAAACTCCCAGGCTCGTATTTCTTTGTCTTTTGAGGTACAACCTTATGTTATATGTCAAATTGTAGGTCTTTTTGAACTCTTTAAAAATAGCATAGTGAGTGCCCAATTTTTTTTGCAGATTGTGATATTTTGCAAATAATGTTAATTATTGTAAATATTTTTTTAACCTTATCCCGTATAATAATTACCCCGTAAATAATTGCTTCATAATTGGATGCCGATTTTTGTCTTCTTCAATTTTTGTCATTACCATGTATGCGTAATTTTAATTCCTTCTTAGTGAAAACAAAAAAACTAGTCGCCACTATGTTCTGTTATAGGACTGTTCACAATGTTTTAAGTGTTAGTTTAGTAGCTTATTATGGTACAAATTATGCCTACATAGCCATCGCTAAAAACCCCAAAATTTTGAGTAACTTAAATAAAACAAGTACAAATTTCGTTGTAAAGAGAAATAGGCTAGAAAATGAAACCTTGCGATGAGGCTAGTTTGGTTTTCTACATGGCGCACTAGCCTCTCTTTAGAACGAATTTTGTACTTGATTTGTTTAAAAGTTACTTAAAATTATGGGGTTTTGTGTGCAGCGATAGGTATGTAGGCACAGTTTGTGCCGTAATAAGCTACTACACTAACACTTAAAAATGCTGAACAGCCCTACTTAAAGAACATGGCGGCGACCAGTTTTTCTTGTTTTTCACTAAGAAGGAGTACAAATTACGAATACATGGTAATGACACAAATTGAAGATGACAAAAGTCGGCATTCAACTATGAAGCAATATTTATTATACGGGGTAAGGTTAAAAATATTTACAAAAAGTAATTTAAATACAAAATATGATAATCTGTAAAAAAAATTTTGGACACCCACTAAGCTAGCTTTAAAGTGTTTAAAAAGACCTACAATTTGACATATAACTTAAGGTTGTACCTAAAAAAATAAATAAAATACGAGCCTGGGGAATTTTAGGTGGCGGACCCTGTATAGTACATCGCTTGCTTAAATGGTTAATTATAAAACCCAAATACTGCAGTGACAAAGTGCTCAATCGGGAAACAGTTTTATAAACTGATGTGTAATAGGCAAGATCGGTCTTGGTTATTCAGTAGAATTTTTAAAGACTCAGAGCCGATTGATTCAAGGGGATTCCAGATAAGAGCTATAGCCTTGATTTAACAAATTCGCAGAAAGATGTTTAGTAATAATTCCTTGCACCGAGCTTCTTGTCTTCCTAGTTGAGGTAAACGACTTGAGTCAGACAACGGGCGTAGATTTTGCAGGACCTGTGGTAATACACATGGGTATATTTAGCTCACAATCCACACGTCACGTCATAATTTTCATAACTCTGCACATCGAGGGTTATAGCAGTTGAAATCTATGTTGAGACACAAAGTTTTTTAAAATATTGTTTCTTGTACTGATGTCATCTCTGTTTTTATTTCTATGTGACTGAGGTTTTGTAAGGATAACCCTAAGTTAATTTGGAGTAGGGTTGTCCTGATAGGGAATATGGACTTGGAAAGAGTCACACTTTCTATAATAGGATGAAAAGATCGGTCCAAAAAATTCGATTTTTCAAAGCTTCCAGGCAGAGCAAATTTCTTCACGTATTCAAATCCTTGCAGACAATATTTGATTGTATACAATGACACAGAAATACGAGTAGAAGCATCCAGTGATACTCGCTATATTTGAATTAATTTAGGTACATATTTATGATTTAGTAAAAAAAAATCGATCACCATTTTAGTATTATCGCTACATGTTATTTAACCCAGTAGGCGAAAATTACACTCTGTGGCTGGATGCAGCAGTACTTCAAAAAATTTTCTTTACATTTCAGTATGGCTAGAGCGAGAGGACTTAAGAACTTTAATAGAGGAAGTATGCTATAGTTACGAAAAACGGCAGTGGATCGTAGATCTTATGCTACTGTTTTACCTGTTTCATAATTTGCTTTCTAACAAATCTTCCTTTTATCTGATTCTGAAAGTAGTTTTGTTCTGATAGTAGTCTGTGTCGCCAACAAAGCCATTTACGGATTGCTCACCAGCATTTTAATATTTTTGTAGCGCTGTCCGGGCTGAAAGAGCTCCTAAAAGCAATTTACTACTCAGAGACAGACAAAGGCTCCTGACGGCAAAATTATATTTCTTTGATGGTCCCTAATCCGTTCGCCCGAAGTTGTTTCTTACATCCACTACATTGCATTAAGTGGCGGAGCTTTCGAGACTCAACAGTATTTTCCCCATTAAATGGACATTACCGAAGGATCCATTAGCATTTTTTACGAGGGTCAGCGACTGGCCCAATAAAATCCGTATATCTCATGGCCGACTTGAGCTTTATAAGGTCCCCGGTCCTGCGATAAACTTTTTCGAAGCACGATGACGTCCGATACGATTAATTTTCCGTTTTTGTCCTTGCAGAATCTTTTCGGACCAGGAGAAATATTTATAACGGGATCTGGTATTATTATTTTGATTTATAGTGTCGGGCGTTTTTGTTTTGCGGATTAATGGGACGAATTCCTGCTTACATATTTAAAGCTTTGCAATCATTAATCACTGTGGGTGCTTCCAGGCGTCGGCCAAGCCGGTTGCTAGTCACATGCTGGTTTATATTGCACAAACTGCCTTATTCATGCCTTATTCTGAAGGCAATCGAAGGTTTCTAGGACGCGAAACAAGTTTAAGGACACGAGGCTTGCGGAGTGCTCCTTAATGTTGTAAGTTCGTTTTCTTTAGCTGAAATTACGATTAATAGCAATAATTGCCAATCTAAAACGAAATTTGCCTTCCATTCACTGTGTGTCAAAAATGGTATCAACCTAAAGGGTTCCTTGCATTCACTATAGATGAAACATCTAAATTCAACTTCCGCAATTTGTGCCAATTTTAGTTGCTGCGGATGGAGCAAAATGTGCTATTGTGTAATTGGTTATATACAAAAGAAAGATAGTTCTAATTAGCGCAATCATCCAAAGGTGGTAACGGTTATACGCTTGATTTTCCGTCAGATCGTCCGTAGATAGTGAGATCTCGGTTCCTAAGCATCAGATTGACCTCGAGTTTTCGCTAGACAATAACTTACGGTATGCAGGCGGACCCAATTCTATAGGCAGGATCACTAGGATGCTGCCTACTAGCGCTTGGGTCAAAATGTTTATTTTTCATTCAAAATTTGGTATATGACTTCATAGGTGTGTAAACACAATTTTTTATGGCAGTGCTCTTATAATTTTGGTTAAGACCAAGAATGACATGCTAGCGAGTGTAATTTAAAGTGAATTTTGTTGCTGTGAATGATGTTGCATATTCTATTAGGACTATGTAAATCGTTTTATGATATTAAATATTGATCTGCGATAGGTGGCTTGCTCTAGCAGTACACATGCATGTGGGTTTTGATAAATTTGGTTTAACATATACCCTCTGAAAGCTGACGGGACGAAAATTTGCAATAATTAATGATCGGGTATGGAACGATGTTTAAGAAGTATTTTTCTCTACGATCGGATGGTGTTGTTACAGACAAGGTGTTCCTCAAATATAAGAATGTAATGTTTATAAGAGAAGAGGTAGGGAGAAAGGAATATAAGTTCTCGGAAGGTGTCCCGCTCTAATTGCAGGTTATTTGAAATTATATTTGAATAAATATCTGGATGTGTATTGAGCCGCACACCTGCAACATTGAAAACCCACTGAAAACGTCAAGTTGGTTGAAAGTCATCCACTGTGATTGTTTGTTGGCTATAAAGGCCTTATTTCGCACGCTTGTTAGGACTATTTACTAAAAAAGAGCAGTGTTGCTACTACTTTCCAATTTTGTGGTAATGAAGTATTAGCAATTTTAAAACAAAAATTTATTCCCATAGCTACTAAAGTTGTAGTCATAGAATTAAACGCCATCTAAACAGCATTGCTGAGCGAGAGGGACGGTAGCATCGTGCTGCCCTTCCGTCCGTCCCTGGATATACGTATGAGGAAAATAAATATTCATGTATGTTAAGCTTTACAAATATAGACTGAACTGTAACGGACAAACACAGAGTGACAACACCAAAGAAGAATGGAAAAACATAAAACAAACAAGACAGCAGAGAAATGAAAAGACAGGAGAAAACAGGAGAACACGAGTAACAGGTCTGTCGCCAGCAGCACCAGAATACCAAAATACCAAAATGTTCGCTCCAATTGCACCTTTTCAAGCAAAAATTTACGCAACTTCTTCTTTAAGTTAAACGGTGGCATAAATTTGGAAAGGTTGTAAGAGAAGCTTCGATATAAAAACGCTTTTGTGTTGAGGCACAATTTTATACGATATATGCTATATTAGTGCTGACGTAATGACGGCCATTTTTCTGCGGTACGTCAAAGTCCTTGATCCTGACAAACCGAGTTGTCATAACGGGCATAACGGACCTCAGTATTAGGTGCAATTTTGTGACTGAATATTTAAAAGTGGTACTGCGCTTATTTGAGTAGCTTACACTCCTTCGCTTTGCTTCATAAGTGTTACAAACCGAAATTACATTTAGTTTAGATCCTGGATCAAAACAAACCAAGTTGTCATAATGTGCATAAGGGTGTTCAGTGTTTGGTGCAATTTTTTAGTGTTAAAAGAATATTTTAAAGTATTACTGTGTATGTTTGAGTAGCTGACACTCCTTCGCTTTACTTAGCAAGTATTGCGAACGGAAATTACATTTAGTTACAATGTAGGTATTGCTGAAAAGCTTAACCTACAATAAGTGCTTGTGTAGAGCATTACAATTTACATGTTGTACCAGAAGATAGTAACGTGCTAGGTCCCTGGGTGTTCTTGTTATAATGAGAGAGAAACGTATAAACTTTAAGCACTTATTTTATATTGTCTTTCAACAATAGATTGCAACTTAATGTAATTTCGATTTGTAATACTTAAGGAATAATACAAATATATGTAATCCATTCAAGCATACACAGTAACACTTCAAAATATTGTATTATACTATAATTTTGCTCTGAACAATGAGTGTTACTGTGAATTTTTAGTGGTTTACGTTCCTTAGTATAATTTAGTATTATAAAGCAAGATTACATTTAGTTGCAATCTATTGTTTAAAAATAACCTAAAAGAAGTGCTGTAAAGATTACACGTTTCTCTCTCATTATAATCGAAACATCCAGGGACCCAACCCATTACCATTTTCTGGTAAAACTTGTAAATTGTAATACTCCACTCATATACTTAGTGTATGTCCAGCTTTTCAACAATACATTGTATCTAAATGTAATGTTTGTAATAATTGCTATGTAAAGCGAAGTAGTGTAAGCTACTCAAACGTACACAGTAACACTTTAAAATACTCTTTAACACAAAAAAATTACACCAAACGCTGAACTCCCTTACGCACATCGTGACAACTAAGTAGGTTGGTTTTGATTTGGGATCTTGACGTATCGCAGCAAAATGGCCGACATCTACGTCACACTAGTATAGCGTATTGTATAATATGTGCGAAGAAATCACCGTTGTGAGCGGGGCCATCACAAAAAAAAAAAAGTTAAAAAGTCCCCAATTTGCTGACGGATTAAGACAATTGAAAAACTGACGGGATTTATTGTTTACTACTAAAATAATTTGTCAATGCCATGTCAAACCATGGCAGACAAATGTTATTGACCTCGAATATTTTACCTGGACAGACGATTCCAGAATGCCTATTCTTGAACGAGCTTTGCTCATTGTGGAGGTGAGAAATCCGCGACCTCATTTGTTTTTGGACACGGAGCGTTTCTCTCATATCATCTTATTTGTGATCGTCTCTAAATCGTCAGTTTTCGTCCACACACGAAGTGTTTTCGAAACAAATGGGCATTACTAACGGACGCTTGAATGTACTAATATTTTTGAGGCGGCATATACGCTAAAATGTTATGTCAAGTCATGATTGACTCGATAACTTTTTAAATGAACCCCCATTACAATGGTTTTACTGCTATTATAGCAAAGAAGTAGCTGCACCCTAACAGGTTTGCTTCGGTTTATAGTATATTCGCACATTACGTATAGAAGAAATCGAGAATGGCGAAAGCCATTTTTTGAATGAATGGCGGGATAATACGACAATAACTCCACTTTCATGGACGATAAACTCGACCCTTAAGGAAATATCGCCGGAACTGCGTGAAATTTAGCGTGATCGAAGGGGAAAGCACTAATGCGATTTTGGACAAGGACTCAATGGCATATTCGAACGTTCCGTTGCATTAGGTATAAAATTATCATTCTTAAAGTACTAAACGATGGTGCAATGGGAAGAATTTTAACTTTTTATTATTGTTTGATATTATCCTCGTAGTTAAAGGGGACAGATCTTACACGTTCACTTCACATGATGCAAGCATGCCCTACTACATCTGGATCGTTTAAGCTAATGGAAGCGTGACACACACACACACACACTAAGTGGAAATTAATAATGGAAAATGTATTGCACAGGTATAAATGTAGCAAAGAAGCAATTGCCATTGCCTTAGAATCAACAAAAGTGCATTGCAAAACGCTTGTTCTTTTTTAACTCTGATAAATTATTTCATTTTCAGTAGTTACTGATTTTAAAAAAAGAGCTCTATTTATATTTTCAAACTATTCTGAAGGAGACAATAGAAAACTAAAATCAAAAGTTCTTTAACGCTGCAGGTAAAGCACAAGTCTCGCAGTGGCGAAAACTTGCCCTTTTTTCAACTTGGCTTATTCATATACCAGGTTTGCAGGTCGAGGCAAAATTACATTTCGCGCATAAGCGACTGCGCATCGTTGTGAGTCTATTCTCAACGGACTTGCGTCGGCCAGCCATCGGCGACAGCACTAATCGCTGTAGGATAGCAGATGAACGCAAGCAAAGATTGACCTTATGTAGGCCAAGTTTCGCTTGTAGACAACGCCGGTACATGAATAATCTGTGGCTTTATTTTACGCTCAAAAATATTTATAAAAGTCTAACTACCCGATCCCTTGTAACGTAAAATATAATTTTACTTAGAAGGTAATTCAGAAGAATGAAAAAACTGAAGAAATGTCATAACACATAAGTACTCCATATGAAAATGGAAAACTCGGTGTTAGTTTCGACATGAATAGACAACTAAACTTTATCAGGGCAGACACGATACTTTTCGTGCGAAATGAAGCTCAATACTCTTCCACAACTGATGGTCATTCCTGATTCTACCCGAGGTTATAAATTTCACCACTAATATAGGACTTGAAAGACAATACTGCTTAGGCGTGCTCAATTCATTTTGAGAGAGGTGAATGAGGATAATACCTCGAGAAAGAACGTGCGTGCCTAAGACAACGTGCGTTTACCTCACTCCCATTAATAAATTGAAACACCGCCGCGAAACGACAGCAAAGGTAGCAAACAACGCGTATCGGACATTCTAAATAATTCAGGAAGAAAGCAAGAGTAGGAATAATGTGAAAGGCCTGGAAGGAACGCCGGTATGACAAATTGCATAGAAAGGTGGCCATAAATAATTCTGCATCAATTTTCTGTGTACCCCAAACAACTCTATAGACTCATAAATTATCCTTCCGAGGAAAATCAATGCCTACGCAGTTTACACCGCCATCATCGGCATAAATATTCCACAAACAGAGCGTAAGCCACCCTTCAATAAACATGTATAAATCTTACCTTTAGGCGGGTTGACGTGCACGGCGGCTCGATAGAGCGACTCCTCGTTCAGCCAATCGCGATTCCTCAACACGGTTCGCACACCAAACACTAGAAGTACTATAAACAAAACAAACAGCGAGTGTTTCCTGTATCTCTTCGCCTCCCAAACCTTAGCACTTCCTAAACCTAATATTAAGCACAACCCGGCACTTGGTAGATATAAAACTCTTTCCGCCACCACGAAACCCACGTAAAACAGCAGGTTTGTCGCAGGCAAGAACGGCAGAGTTAGAAAAGCTAACGCAAGCAAGAAAACCGCACAGCTTCTTGGCGTTTGTCGCTGCTGACTCTTGCGCAGCACTCTTGCGGGTAACTTTCCACAGACACAATTCGAACTAACGCTGTTGTTATTATTACTCGTCCTGCACGACTGCGAGTGCACTTCCGAAAGGCTGTGATGGCACACCGGGCAAGGACAAACGAAGCTTTGCTCTTTGATTAAAAGAACCTGTTTCCTGCCACCCCACGGCTCCTTCTTAACATCCCCCGTCTTTCTCACCTTGTCCACGAACGTTTTCACGACGGCCCCGAACGAAACGTAAAATACGACGGTCAGCAGGAAACGCGGATCTCGCAGCGATGTCACTCGGGGTACGGCGTCCATGCCCCAGTCGAAGCTTAGCGTGTTGGGGTAGAGCAGCAGCCATAAGTTGAATACGGGCAGATAGGAGAATGTGAAGAGCCTGGTGAGGAAGTGCGGGTCGCGAGCTGTCGGATTATCTGCCGTTGAAAACTGGGGTGCTGTCGCCTGTAGGCGGAAAAGCAACATCGCCGCAGCCGCCGAGCCCAGCACGAATATGCTGCTCCACTGCCTCTGAAAATAACGAACAGCGTTAGGCTTTAAAGGAGAATGATGGGTTTTAGATAAGACGCGGGATTTAGTGGGTGGTTTTCAGCAAGAGGTTTTTCAGGCGCATAAATATAGATCACTGATACTACGTGAAAATCTTTAAGTCTATTATGTACTAGTGGAAACCGTGGCCCGTGTACTTTGTTGTCATAAGAAGGTAAAATACGCTGATGAGCTTCTTTTACACATCATGACAGCTAGGGTTACTACTGTCTTCAAATACAAGCCCTTGCATAACAGATTATAACTGTGTCTTGCCTGAAGGATTGTGTTGTATAGCCTAACAATACGAGAGGTAGAAGAAGGCTGCAATACAATTTTTAATATGGTTTATCCGCTTCCTTAAAGGCACACGAGCTGGTTAGTTCGTTTATCTTTTAGTTAGAGCAGGGTGGATAAAGATGTTATGTGATGTTACAATAAATACAGTTTTCCAAGGTACATTTGCTGAATAGTATTATTAAGTCCATCTTGCCTCACTTGTGTTATTATTATTTTCCTAAAGCGGACCAATGATTTGGACATGAGAGGACGTGCTTTGGGCTCTCTGTATTGACTACTTAAATATCTGTTTGTTTTGTGATTAAAACAGAAAAGACTACAATCGACACACACTACTTAAATATGAATGGTGGCTCAGTGATTAGTGCACGTAAGTGCAGTGTGTCGTGTGTTGGACTGGCCAGCAAGAGGACAGGACACACAAGAAAGAGTGACGCAGCATTAGCCGGTGTTTTGATACGCAGCCAAGTCTTAGTTAAACTGTACATAATTTATCACGAACTAATAATAAAAGCTTTTCAAAATCAGACATCTCATTCTCCCTTTAGAATAAATATTTTGCCTATCGCTTTGACGCATGGCAAATACACCTCTAAACAGGTATAAAGTTGACAAAATGGCTCCGATTCTAAGAAACCTTTTGATTAATAGCGTAAACCGGATATAAGCTGTTTTATGTTCAAGAGGGTAAAATACAGAGAAACCGGCATGTCTAAAAATAGGTAAAATGCAACTATACCCACCTGTTTCAAACGCGATAATAGGTCTTTAGAAAACTAACAAAGCATACAGGAAGCTTAAAAAACAAAAACGCACCGTAGTATATACAAGTAGAATGAACTAACCAGCAAAACAACAAAAACGACATTCGTCTTTTTCAACGAAAGAAGACAATAAGACAAAAATAAGGTGAAGGCGAGGGTAAAGCGGAATATGCTGGCAACGTATATAAGACTAAAAATTATTATAACTTGAGGTTAGCCCACGACCGACGACCGATGTTCTAGTTACGTTCTTGTGCTGTTGCTATTGCTGTTATTGTTTTTTTTTTCGTTACAGTAAACTAGTACTGTGTGTATACAAGAAATCACACAACTGTGGGTGAACAATATAGTACAATATAGTATGTTTAAATAAAGTCCTATTATTATTATTATTATTATTATTATTAACATTACCCAACAAGTACAGAAAAAACGCGCAAGCAAAATAAGAAGAAACGCTGGAAGAAGAAATCATAGCGGCAACAACAGAAAAAAGGCAGTAAGAAAGAAAGCTCTATGACTGCGAGAAATAATTATTGTACAGAAACCAGGAAAACAGGGAAATAAGTCCAGCCACAGATAATTGGGATAGTTGTAAAGATGCTCCAATGTACAGAGAATACATTAATATATAAGACAAGATAATTTCCCGTAGAGTAATATCATCTCATCTAGAGATCCAGCAAGTGAATGGATAAGCTTATATGAAATCACGAAACAGCAACCTAAACAGAAAAATTAATTAAGTGTAGAGGGTTAATAAAGTAGCTTCGCTGCAGTGGGCTTACATCACTACAACTCCAATCAATAATAATAATAAAAATTATTAATAGAACTCACGTACTCGTGTGAATCACCAATATGTAGCGAAAGCGTCGAGGTCTTCTCCGAGATGATAAAGAATAGTGATGTTTCATCGGCCGTAGATATTAGAATGCCTGTTTTGATTACTTGTTACTACATACTGACACTTGCAAGGACATAATGCACTTATCCACATAATTTGCAGTAATCAGCTACGATGCGGTTAGGGACTAGAATAAACCCTATGTTTGACATGCCACATTCTGTTCTATTAATAAACAATTTAGGTCAACCTACTTGTCTACTAAAGAATGAAGTTATCAAGTGCAAAATTTGCCACAAAGAACATACCTATTTGTTGAGCTTTAATGATAATAGTTACTGTGACACAGAAAACCAAAATTCGATGTCATATTTTTATTGTAGGAGCGGCGAATTTCACTCAGTATACGACCTGACCCGTATTTTATAACCCATATCTAGAGGCATTAAAATTATGAGTCTTGTAGGAATGCCTTTGAAGTCCACACGGAACTGACAACTCACAAACGCTTTGCGTGCTATGCTGAAAATTTTCTACTCTGGAAGCCAGGATTAATAAAAGGGACGACAATAGAATCCGTGTGCATAAAGAGGTTGGCCTAAATAGAAAGACAAATTTAAATAAAAATCAACTCTGTTTACTTTATACCTGTCAACAGGTCATCTTAATTTTCGATTACAATTTCATACAAACTCAGGTTAATGTTTTCGATAACACGTATGTTTTCTAACAGCGGAAAAAGATTGTGAAAAACATTCTCATTGTCTAGTAACCGAATGGTGCATTATTTACAGGAGAGCGGTAATTAGACTTCAACTCCATAAACTGCGTTTTGAGTGCATAAATGTGTACGCTAGCAAGTAAACATTATTCAAGTGAAGCTTGCCGGGTTGCCCAAACGTAACGCAAGTAGTTTTCATACTGCACGGAAACAATTTATAGAACCTGAAATGTTTGTTTCCAGTAATAACCTAAAGTCTCTTTCAGTCTCTTATGGTTGTGTTTTTACATTACTTGTGCTTCCCATACCTCCTTCGGTCATTCTTACCAAATGTCCAAATGAACGCAGTCCTCTTCTGATGATGACTGTGCTGATTCAACTGCTAGATCTTCACGACTTCATTTGTTCCTTATTTTGTTCATTCTCGTTTGCCTTCGTGGTACTGGATGTATGATGTACATATTTGATAAGCTTTACGTATATTCTCCTGCATATCCGTGTTCTGCAAAGGTAATGATTTAAAATGATGCTAAATCAGTTCTTTGTTTGCACTACCACTTGTGCCATTATTTTGCATCGTGTATATAGGCTTTGTACTTGTTCCTTTTGTTTTCCATTCACTCTGATTAGACTTTCTTGTTTTCTAATCTAATCAGAATCGTTTTTTAGCTATTTATATTGAATCTACGTTTAATTAATGAACTTTTAAGTTTACCTCCATTAATATGTCATCCAGCAATAGAGTGAACGATATTGGAATCAATCGATCAATTCTTCAGGAGGATTCTAAGAGTTTATTCTTCAGTAATTTTCCTTGTTTTCATATACGCTTTCTACACTTATCAATAGCTTGTTATTGATAACTGTTGCCCACAATACTTTCATAGAGCAAGCTTTTCAAAGAACGTTAAATACAAAATCAATTTATACACCGTCTACTTGCCTCGTTTACTTCTGGACGTACTTTATGGTTTTTGAAGTTCTGGTTTCCATTTGTCTCTACTCGTAAGTTTTCCTTCAGTTTTACACACAATTATGTCACAAAACAGTAAAAAACTTAAATATTCTTTAGTAGGTATCAGGAGCACCCTTGGAAGAAGCTTTAGTACCTCCACTAGCTCTCACTAACTATTAATATTTCATCTTGTATTACATCGTATTACTTTTCCAACAGCTTTATTTGACTAGTCTACCCTTTCTGTTAGCATATCCGCGCGTTCAAGATTGCAACCTGCCTATTATRTTTTTACGGTTTATAATTATTACAAGCCTTTCTTCTTTCTTGTGTTGCTTAGTAACGTTCTCATTTTTCTACTGTTTGTTTCCTCGATCGTTTTTCTCACTATTGCGTATTCTCTATCTCATGTGGTTTTTCGCCTATTCTACTCGTCTCAATTTGCAACTTCCTGTGTACCACCAACGTGTTGGCTTTCTCTAATGTGCTTATTAAAATTGTTTTGTATTTGTTCGAATTTAAGCCGTTTGTTCTACACATTATCTTCGTTTTCTTCTTTTTCCTGATATAAAATTCTTGTATAGTAATTTTCCGTTATTAGCTACTTCTATTGGCTTTTTTTGTACACCTTACTTATTTATTTATTTCTACCCCCTCACTGACAGGTATTTCTCCTTAATTATGTCCTTAATTTCAGTTTTCCCATCACCAAATAAATAAAGATCGCTATAAACTTCATAGTCTCTTTTAGCTTGCACATTTAGTAATTCTGTCTTCTAATATCAACCACAACTAAATGGCAAAGAAGATACGGCTTCAATAGTTAGGAATGACTTCATGTTAACAGCAACACACTCGAGTTATTTATTCTAATTGTGTTTCCACGGTAACCTCCATTTGATAAATCAACTGCTGAATGATACGAGAAAGTCATGACCTGACAAATCTGTTATTGGTATACCACCTAATAACCGAGTGTTGATTATATACTACCAGTTGGTTGAGTATTCCTTTAGATCTATCTATCTTCTGCAGTGCGACCCCGTAAATGGGCGGGGCGCTGCACTTAGACCTTTCGATCTATTGTGCCCGCACCGTAGCTTAGAAGAGTCCTGCCTTCTCTAGAAAGTGCAGTATCTCTTTCCAAGGTACCCTGTAAAGATCAAATTCTCCAAACAATTTGCCTCCCAGCAGTCCGCAGTTGGTAAGGATGTGAATACGAGTTTCCTCCCCTTCAGAGCAGACCCTACAGGCACTACTTTCCGCTACACCCATATCACATAGATGTTTATTGAGCCGGCGGTGTCCCATAAAGACACCCATCATTAATCGCAATTGAGAACGACTCAGGTTAAAACCATTTGCGTTCCTGATCAGGCGTAGCTCCAGTGATGAAGGCCCTAGATTGCCTCAGATCCGGCGCCTCTTTCTAATACAAGTAAAACTGACAACCAAGCCACTTTGTGCACCCGGCCCTCAGTCTGCTTTCTGGAATAGCAAAGAAATGTTGCCGTGCGAGAAAAGAGGCGGACGCCACCATTTTCGCTAACCTATCAATGCCTGCATGATCAGGCACCCAAATCAAGTTAACCCGATAATGTTGGGCCAACCTTATTAATGTGTTACGACAGTCCAGTAGTAGGCCGGAGAGCACCCTAACACAGGTAAGCGCCCGAAGTGCCGCCTGGCTATCGCAGCAAATGTAGATATGCAATCCGAAATACCTTCTACTGAGGTGTACTGTGTATCCCAACACAGTCATGTTAATCCTATCTCTCGTTATTGAGAGAATAGCTTTATCTCCGTTTGGTACAGAGAGCGCCATGCGGTGCCTTCCTCCCCCAGATTTCATACTCTACCCTTACGTGTAGAAGTTTCAAGTCCCAGAAGCATCTCCCTAGATGCAGTAGTTGTCGTTCTCATACCATGGGTTATCAAAAAGCCCAGTCGTTGAATTTGCCCTAATGCTGTCCTGATACTGCGTTTCGCATTGGAGCGCCACCATACCAGGGCGTCTTATGTAATAAGAGGTCTCACCATGGTTGTGTACAGCCAGTACGCGACCTGTAGTTGAAGTTCCCAACTGTTTCCCTAAGGACGTCTGCACATCCAGAGTGTTGCACACGCCTTTCGACTGATTTCGTTAACATGATCTGTCCAAGCTAGTTAGGAAACCATCTAGCTAACTGAAAACTGAAATGCATTCAAGAATTAAAAGCACACGTGATTTTGTGCTTCCTGAAAGTAAATGCCTTCGTTCTACACCCCCTCCTAAAAGTCGGCGATTTTCCCCAAAAAAAGAGACGCCCACCCTTTCATTTTCAGCAAAAGTCGTCGTATATCAGGGACATCTGATACCGTCACCGATCGAATTTCCTCGCGCGTTCTTCCTACCTAATGAGTTATCGTAATCCGATGCGGGCGTAAATATGAAGTGTCCGCGCCCGTTCGTTGTCGGCCCGCGCTCCCTATTTACATGTTTATCAGACCGGGCGGCGCTGCCAACTGAATTTATTGGAGCCATTCGTGTAATGTAATGGCGCGAAGAACCGGAGACGGATACGGGGCTAACTTGTGTTGACTGCCGCCGCCTCCTGGCCTCGGCCCCCGCCGCGGCGCGAATTTGTTACTGCAACTGTCACTGGAAATTTTGTGACGATTGTTCCAGCTACTGCTGCCGCCGTCCGTAAATCAAGTTTATCGCGTTTTTCTTGCCGTTGCTGGCTCTCCTTCGTCTATTATGTAGCGGGTTAACAAGGACCGGCCCTGCAATTGAACGTAATGCATACGGAACGCCAAGATCCACAGCGTAATTCCACACGAGGAGGGATAGAATTGATCAAGAGGACTCCGACTGCACGAAGACGGGATAGGTAGAGGATATGTATTATCACCTTTTTTAATGGATAACTGCGATCGCGTGGTGTGTAAAACGTCTGCCTAGGTATAAGCAGGTTCGAGTTCATGGACTTACTTCGCAGTGCAGCCGATTGAAGTTGGGTACTAGACTGACAGTCTAGATTAAAATTCAATAAATATGTCACTTAATGCAGCCCTTATTCTCAACAAGAGCTGAGTGTCACGTGCCTGTTTCTATAAACTGCAATTAAATCCATACTCTTGTGACATATCGGAGTACCCTGCGCAGCTTCACGTACGTTATTGCGAGCTGTAGGTATATCAACCGAGCAAGTACGGTTGTGTTTTTTTTATATTCGCTTTCTTACGCGTTTCGCATTGCTGCTCTTGCTTTTGTTGTTTGTATGTTATTTTTATGATCATTTCTATACAATTTGCAATATAAATTTCCTGTAATTGACGTTCTTTGATTGGACAGCGACCCAAAAACCCCGATAAATATATTCTCCTACACTGCACAGAACGCAGCTTTAAATTTCTTTAATCTTTAACTTTAACCTCCTAAAATCCTTTTTTTAAATCTCTATACATTTTTGAAGATTTACCAATGTCAACGGGTAAATGTTAGGTGATTAACCATTTGTATAATGCTTTTTAATATTTTCCTTACTTTTTAGCATTGGTGATGGTCACTGGGTGTCTAAAAGTGCGAACTGCTTTTATTAGATAAAAGATAGTGGAATCAGTTTGGTGGTTGTTTCATTTGATATCAACTACTGTTGAAGATTTGGTTCGTACAAAACTGTCCCAGGTTTCAGGTCAGTTAGGACTGGTTGAAGTTAGATTATATCTCAAAATTTGTTTACTTTTAATTTTCGCCTTCGCTACACCATTTGTAATTCATTTCTTTAGATCATAAACTTAGAGATATAGCACTTATTAGATCAGTAATAATGTTTCCTTTGACTTCACTCAGGTCATGCAACAACTGCACACCCGTTTTAAACTTTTTCATTTTAAATTGTAATATTGCTGATCGTTCCGGAATGTTGAGTGTTTTTCGTTTTCCCTCCATTCTATCCTCTGCGGTAGAAAATTATTGAAAAGTATTGCCGGGCCCCGATCAACAGCTTAATTTTAATTATGCGCATCAAAATTTAAGCTCTTTTTTTCCATTCCAGAGTTCTAAATTTATTTAGTTCCTACTTTTCTAATAATCAATTAAATTTCCTTAATCTAAGTTTAAAATGTATTTCCCATAAAGAGTTTAGTCCTAAAGACTTACATCTATTAGACGTAGATTGTGAAACTGTATGTACTGATAAAAATACGTTCCGAATTCTCTATAATTTTTGGAGGAGTTGCTCTCGTCTTCGTGCTATCGAAACTCACAAGATACCTACTTAAAATGATTAACTGGTAAGGGAACCAAAAGAGACATTCTATTCTATAACGCTGATAAGGAAAATTGTGTGGTTATCTTAAACCAAACGGATTGTAAGAAGAAAGTCGTTGAATTTTTTATGGTGGTTTCTACAAGTTATTTGATAACCCTACAACTCCCTTTAATAATAAATCTTGAGTCTTTAAATACATATAAATTGTCAACTATGAACTCAGTCACCCCTAGTTTCTACAGTTTCCCAAAGATTCACAAACAAAATTGTCCAGTTAGACCTATAGTTTCGTGCTTGAATTCGCCTTTATGCCCGCAAACTTTTAACGTTTAGTAACCCTTTATATATATAAGAAATGCCAGGAATTTGACAGAAAGGCTTGTGAACCTTTGGGTTCCTTCCGATCAGTTTTTGACTTCTTTTAAGGAACACAGTTTGTTTTCCTTAATTCCTCAGGAAAATTGTTTAATGGTCCTTTAAGACTTTCTTGTACAACATTCCAATTTCCCTGTTATCCATATATGGAGTAAAATTGCAACAGATCATTTTTTTCTCTTTTAACAATAAATTCTGCATCCTAAAACTTAGTTGCCTTTGAGTTCATCATTGAGTCCATCCCCAGCAGAGTACAACATCGCATCCTTTTCTCGGCACATTGTTTTTTGATACTGTTATGTTGATACTGTTATATAGATAACATCCTGGACTATCCCTTGAATCTAGTAACGACCTTCTTAATTTCCTTACTTTTATTAATTCAATTCTCTGCACCCTTTAACCCGAGAAATACTTTGCTCGAATGTAAGAAAAGAACTGCAGAAGAAATTAAATAGTCGGAGACAAGAAGTGCTAGTGGTTAGCACTAGTGTAAACTATACGGCACACGATAGGGTGTCAATGTTACTTGGAATCTTCCTTGCGATTTAGTTCAGTTCGGACGTGTTCCTCGCGTCAGGTTTGCACCTTAATTCATACACCTTATTCCTGTCCCGATGATGCCCCTTACAAGTGCGGGCAAAACGTCGATCTTATTCCTAAATCAGAAGCGGTCTAACCCCAAAAGGCTAAAATTTCGATCACCTTAATTATGTCGTAAATCACGTTATTTTTCTCATCGACAAACAGTGATCGTGTCCGAATTCAGCATCCATATTAACAAAACCGACAATTATCAGTGAACAGAAGATACACGAAGGGCAACGTGGGTAATCCAGAATCCGTACCAATCTATACCTCTACCAGGGTATACCATACTAGTGCACTTCACGCTAAAAGATCAACGAACTACGGAACTCCTCCATGGTCTGCTTGGCTATTTTTAAAGCACCATGTACTTTGTAAAACACCTGCATATATTGTCCATATTATATTGTAGCTTCAAAAAATCCACCCAACTTCTGTACTGCCTACACAGGTCTTGAGTACTTAATCTGTCTGAGTGAGTAGTTCAATCTAGGAAATATGTACTGACAACCAAAGAAATAATAACACCCACTAATAATTACAAAAAAGAAAATAATAGGTGGTGACTCCACGGTGCTGTGTGCAGTCCACACATATTTACATACGAGTCGATGAGATCATGGACTTTCTCCTTAGGTGGCTTATTTAAGGCTACTTGTACAGGTCAAGAACTGCAGATGGAGCACGGCTTGAAAATTTGTACCAGTTAAGTACTAAATTTGTACGGTGTTAAAAAAGTGGATTGGGAACAGTTACACTTCCTAGATGTAACGCAGGGGATCACGTTACCATGATGAAGACCAAAGATAAAATGGGGATCGCGTTTGTTATTTCTTCACATTTTCACTTGTTCGGACATCATGAGTATTCAGATTGAATCTAGATTTGTTAATACAGACAGTAGTATACCATTCCCCATTCCACTATGCTCATTTTCTACAGCACTCCACTCGGTTAAGCCGGTGTTCAATGGTACGGGGCGACACCAGACAACGAAGAAAAATTCTTATTGGGCGGTAATTGATCCTCACCCAATAGACTTTCCATCATATTTCATAAATCGCTGCTCCGCAAGCGCCGCCGTAGGAGTCATAGGGTCCCTTAGAACTAAACAATCTTGGAACCACGACCGGCAGCAGCTCAGTACCAAGTTTAGACTCATGTTAATTCTAGCAGCAATATATCTGTATCTAAAGGATATAAAACCCACTATTCGTCCTATGCCGAAATCGTTGAGTTAGCCAAATGTTTCACGCCTTCTCGCTCTAGGCATACTGGCGAATCCAGAAGAAGCTTTCAGAAATGTCAATTCAGCAAGTTAAGAAATTTTGTCTATTTTATTGATTGAAAAACCTACAAAAATTCCGATAATAGAAAATACGTTCACAAAAACAGGCATATGCATCAAAGTATTTCATGTGAATCAGTATGAATTTGTTCAGCACGGTATTAGGTAGCAGTATTTATACTGGTTTTATAATATTAAGTTCACGAAGTATCTTTTATCATAGTCTTCAATAATAACTGTGGATGATACGATGGTACCTATTGGCAATTAAAAGAGCTATCTATCCCGCTTCTGTGGGGAACCTGTAGCCTGAACGGTATCCCAGCCTGTAGTGGGCTTTTAAAAACCGACAGAAGTCCCCAACGATGGTGTCTGCAAATAGTGCAGTTCTCAGCATAATAACAATATTATCAATACAATACGGAAAATATGGATCTGACTTTCCGTTATAAACGACGAGGTAGGTAAGTAAGCTTGTCCAGGTAAAATTGAAAATAAGCCGTCTAGACGAAACCTTTTATAAACGATCCCTCACTAGAGAAATGAGCAGGGGGTTCTAACAATTAAGGTCGCTTTGAAATTACTGCATAAGAGTTGATTAATCCTATTTATACTTACTAGCCACTGCTATTGACCGCTATAGGTAGAAAGTAAAGGACAAAAGGAATTAACCGATCAAACCACATTTTCTTGAGATACGTTGGAAGAGAACCACATACTGCAAAAAGACTGCAATGCTGAATTGTAATAATCTGTTAACATTTTTTATTTCTATGGAAGGTACCACTCTGTTTTTACGCGGACCCATACTTTATTATGCTGCATCATAGAACGTAACAAGATAGGTCGGACATTTTTAACGTAACGAAGCTCGGTATCTGGTTACGTTGATTCATTAGGAAGGAAAAAATTCATCGAGAACGCGAACCCTGTGATATCAGATGTTATTGAACTACAACGTCGACAGCGTAGGCGCGCGAAATCAATTCGAAAACGTAAGAACGATAGCATCTTTCAACACATTAACGTGAATGCCGCAGCCGAAAAACACATGCTCTCCGTATATACTTAAACGGTTCGCGTGTTTCATATCATAAAATGTAGGCGTAGATTTCAGTTCAACATGCCTCCACAACAATTTTATTCAGACTGTATGACACAGACATTTGTCACGAAAAAAATTGATAAGTTTCACCGTAAAACATTTCTAGTTCAGCGACATGCTCAATGATTAGGTTTAGTGAGGTATCCTTATTGCGTACACCGCTACACACTTGAGAAACAGAATTTCGATTTGTATTAAAACGAATTTTAAACGAACGCATCAAGCGTATGAAATCGATACTATCTGCAGTTTGTGACAAGGTCCTATTGGTAATACCGAGAATTCGGAGTAATTTTGTGACACTACCATCGAGTAGACAATATTTTATTTGGAAATAAAACGCTTTTAAAACTTATAATTCCATTCTCAACTATTTTAAACAGACGGTCCATAGTTAATCGCCACGATACTTAGCGGGAAATATAACAAGTATATTGAAATATATTTTTTCTTTGGCTGTGACTTTGATGGTGTACTGGATTAGTATATCCAGGCGTAAACGTGGGTATATTTGCCAGCGTTAACTATAAATACCGTAGTTTCATAAGCAAAATACGTGTATAATTGCTAAAGTAGCTAATAATGCTATAAACGTGCAAACCACCTTCCAGTGCACACGAAGTCGTACTATGAGCACGTCTCATACTCTTTGACCTTCCATTAACGCCTTCCATTCAACTTCAGACTCAAACGTGGATCTAATCCATCAAGAAGTGGGCTCAGTATCGATAGCAGCGACGCAGGATCCACATCCGAGTGAGGTCGCATTAATAATACAAAAACCTGGGACTTCAAAGAACGAGGCCGGGTGAAAGCCAGGACGAACGTCAATACAGCTGCACACGATATTTTCATTCCATTCATTGGCGAATATTCCGGCATTCTGACGGATTAGGGGCTCGGAATCGTAAGTTGGTCATTCTTTTCGCATCAGCGCATATTGGAATTCGCCCCAACTCATTCGCAAGTCGGGCGAATATCCCCTGCCGAATATAATGCGTCGGAGTTCGGTGTTTCACACAGAGGCGACTCGTTAATCAAAGCGACAATTAATATTTTCGACGGGCAAATTTCTTATGGGCTTTTTCTACCCACGGGTCCTAAACTTCTTGTAGATACAGCAACTGGTACCAAGAAATGGCTAGACATTTTGCAGTTTAACTTCTTACCTATCAAGCAGATTTGCTGAATTATGTAGGAAAAGTTCTAATTCTATTAAGAAATAGAAACATTATATTGATCCTTTGCGAAAAGTGTCAAGAAGACGAGACAATTACCATTAATTTCCAAGCAGATAATCATTAAGGAGTTATGTACTCGTATATTAAATTTAGTTATACATTATGCATTCAGTAACGCGTCACTTACATTAAACGGATATTAAACAAATTACGAACACCTCAGGTTTTTCCGTCCTAATTTTAAACCAAAGACGAGCTGGTAACTACAATTAAAACCATGGACTGTAGAGATATGTTCACACCGTTTCCAAACGGAGAACAAAATGTTAGCTACCAAAGCAAAGCTTGGACACGAACGCGTGTATACATAGAAAGTTTTTAAACTAAGAAACTTCGTAGATCATAGAAGATCTTTTACAGCCTATAGATTTGATCAAACTAAGGAAATGTCCGCTCCATTTTTACCGGAAAAGCTCCGTATCAAAAGAAATGCAATACACCGAGGCTGTATTCGATGCCGGTAGAACACTAATTTTCTCAATTTATTTACTTTGGATTACGAGCGGTGGCTCATTTGGAAGCCTACGTCAAACAATGGACATTATGTGCTCAAAAGTCCGTTCTATGGAGCTTTTGACTAGCATTGAGATATCTGAAGTCCTGCAATTGTCATATTAAAGCGACCGTAAAAATGATTTTAGTTTTGTTTAAAGGTTTTGTTAAAACATGTATGTGTAGTGGTAATCGATCTATATTGTTCAAAATTGATCAAATTAAGTGATAAATATTGATTATTCAGCGAAACAGTCCGCAGCAGGTCGCGACCGTTACGTATCGGCGTAGAACACATGGCAGGCAGCTCGAATCGAATCACTAAATTGACTTGATAAATCTACACTGACAAATTAATATATCTTATTTAGTAAACACAAAAATCATCCAAGTCATAATCGATTCATTCTAACTTTCTGGCCACGCACTTGTCAGTTCAACTTTCACAGGTAGCCGTTCATCTATCTCCGCACCTGTCGTTAATCCCTATCTATTCGTAGCCACTTTGGAAGTAAAAACCTAAAAATATTCATATTACTATATTTTGTTCATTAGGTCTTATCTTCGCTTTTACGAATCACTTTGTTTTGTTTTAAACTTTTCCACAGTATTAAATTGTCGTTCCTTTGGTAAATATTGAGCATCTGTTAAGAAGCTGCAATTCATTTTTTATTATTTTTTTTGTTAGGTACTTTTCAAGTTTTGTATTAATGCTTAGTTTTTTAATACAATTTTCCTTTCTATTGTTTCTTAGAATATATACTACTTTATAGTTAATCTGTATATGCAATGAAAAAAAAGAATAAGAAAATTTATTACTATTATTTTATTATTATTAATATTATTATTAGCCATAATAACCCACATTATATCTTRATAGATGACAATCACGAAGGAAGCAAATGCTGTTTTAACATTTGTAGGAAAAAAAACAAAAGTGACGACGTCTTGACACATCACATTTTGAACGAAACTGTCGACAAGTTAACATTTCGCTTTACAAAGTTGATCTTTCTCGTGATTATTTTGTGGTATTTTGTAGAAAGTTTCGCCTGTTTTCACTGTGGCCATTTGAATATTAACTTGATTTCTAGTAAAAAAATTGTGCAATTGCCGAAAGCAGCTGTGGTCAGTTGCCTGAGGTCATTTCCAAACTAAAGGTATAAGGGCTAAGGAAATTACTTCTCACCGGTAAGTAATTTTATAGTTTTACTTAATCATTAATCAGTTGACAAAAAAAATATCAGTAGTTACTGAAATATGTTTAATTCCTCGTTTTTTTTTTCGTTCACGCAAAGGAAGGTTTTGTAAAAATCTTTCTTGCAGTACCGCTTTTATATTTGTGTTAATTAGTATTATTTGTGTTAAATGTACAATCAAAGAAACTTAACCGGTATTATCAAAAAAGAAATTTATTTTCTACTTGTATTCTAGATAACAAAAAAAAAACTGTTTTTAATGGACAAGCCACTGAGGAAGCGGACAGGTCTGCCATTTTGATATTCCTTCCCATCGTGGTTTCAATGGTTTTCAACTTTACACTTTCAAAGGTATACGCAGACTGATTTTCGCTAATCGTGAAAATATATATTCAAAAATAACACTGCACTACAATCTCTAATTTGACAAAATTTTAACTGAAATGGCATCAGCGTTTGAGAACTTACCTTCACGGACATAATATTCTTTGAGATTAGTATGTTTTACAAAACATACGCTACAGCGAGTGCTTTTAAACATGTGTAAGCTTCAATTTCTTAAGGGTAGTATGAACAGTGTTACATTCTATTAAATTTTTCATTTCTTCAATGGTTAGCCTCCTAGAAGAGGGCATCAAATTTTAATCATCATTTCATTAGCTTTACATAGGAAAACTATTACAAAAAATCTGTATAGTCTTTATTTGCTTGTAGTTACTCTCAATGTCAGTCAGTATATTCAATATACATATAGCACATAACGTAAGAGCCGTTAAAAGAAATTTGTTAACCAAGCCACGGTTTCCTTTTTCTAACGCGAGCGTAGCGCCTGTCTTGCAAATTGATACATATAATTTGAGATGCATTATACGTTTAGCGAGTTTGACGCACTTGTCGTTTATTGCACTGATGAAAATAACACGCTATTATTGTTGTCTGTAACTAATATGGACAATGTTGATGCACGGAATAACTTATGGATTACCGCAAAAGACAAGCAACAGTCATAATAGTTCAGTTTATTGCACCAGCACTACGACGTACGTTCACGATGCGTGTTATTTATCATTATTTTGTTGGGTAGTTTCTGCAGTTCTAACCAGTAAGGCTTATTTTAAACCAGTGCCGTCATTTTTGTAGTTAATCCAAAGAAGCTGTGTCGCAAATGTGCATGCATAATTCACGTTTTATTCAGGTGGAACAATATCCGTCTTTGGATCACTGATTTGCGATGAATAGTATATTAAAAAACTATTTTTATAAGGCGCCATATTGTCCCAACGTTTACAAAGAAGCCGAAGGTGGGTTTTGTAATGGATGAGTGCGACAAGGAGCCTTATGAAACGGGTTTTTAAATACATTTTACATGGTTTCCGTCTTCTACACAAGAAAATGTAAGAAATTTAATTTAAAAAAAAGAAATTTAGGGAACTTTATCCTCTATGCTTACGCCGTCATTATTGTAGATATTAAGTTAGGTTGGCTATCTAATAACAATTTGTTGATCTAACAGTATAAAGGACTATATTATGTTCAATTTAATTCGAGATTCTCTCATGCTTGCTAGGTACAACGCCGTCATTAAGTTGGCTAAGTGTTAATTTTGACAAGACCAATGCAGTTACGACGTTAAGAGTTGGAGTTTGTTCTCTCAGAGTTATTTAATGATACTAACATTGGAAAATAAAATAAAATCCGTTTCGAAATGGCCCTATTACAAAACGCAAATTGTGTATCGTAATGACTTCATTAAAAACGCAAAATAGAAAAAAATACTTTAACTTTTAAATTTACAGCATACCCATCGTCGCATCTATAGCGACTGAAAGCACAGCTGAAAGATGAATGAACAATATCAAAAGCACTTTACTTATCCTCTAAATTACTAAGCATTTTAGAGCATAGTGATATTAAAAATGTTTAAAGTACTGCAAAGGATTATCAGCACCTCGACTTCAAGCTTGAAGTGTATGGTACCTAATGCTGAAGCTGAACCGCCCCTGCTTTTCTCTCGCGGCCCGTTGCCACCGGTTTGCAGGAATCAATTCGTAGCTCGGCTCCAGATCGTTCGAATTACTTTTCCTTAGTTTATTTCGGCCGTTTGGGCGCCCCCGTTCGACGGCGGCCAGATTGTGTTGATATGTTTGTGAAGTCGGGATCCCGCTCGGTGTTGACTGAACAATTTGTTAGGATTACCGACGCACACCATCCATGTGTAAACATGCGTCGCAAAACGATATGGGGTATACTGGWTTAATATTTTACATAAATTTAAATTGCACGAATCGCCTCGTGAATGATTTTTAGTGTTCAGTTCAGGTGCATGGAGAGGATTGCATTCAAGACAACGTGGCACCTTTGTCTAAAATGTGCTAAAGTCGTCCCGATTTGATTTTCAAATATTTATAATACGCTGCAAAAGAATACATGTTGAGCGGCCAAAATTGAACCTGCAAAACTTCATTAATACCAAGGTGAATACAAAACAATTTAGACAAAGATATTAGGCAATGTCTGATATTTGAATATTAGAGCATATAAGTAAAGAGGGAGCTGAGTGTGGTTTTATTAAGATATAAATGATATTTCAAAAATCCTTACCATGTTAATTTAGAATAACTAAATACATATATCTTCATTTACATTGATTAACCGGAGGATATTCTCCTCACCAATAATTCGAAGAAATATGGATATTTTAATGAATTCAAATTTAGGTCCAATTCCGAGATCCACATTGTTCTTGTCTTGTCTTCTTCTTGTCATTTCCTGCAAGTCTTGAATGAACCATCAGTGGCTTCAAATTTTTTCTCCTTTACTTCTCGTCATAACTTTATTTCCTTAATCCCATGTTTTGAAATTATTTACCAGACTTTTTTTGCATGGCGTTCGCGCTCCATTATCCATAGAAAAGTGCCATCCGCAAGGTGATTTTTAAAGATTTTTTTTTTACTATAAATATCTTTAGCGCCCCTGATTTCATTAAGTTTTTTGAAATATTTAGAGACCTTCTTTAAAGTTATACAGTTCCTAATCTTCTCGCAGGCACCTTACTTCTATTGTTTTAAAAAGGAGAGAAAGGAATTACCACCGACTGGTAAAACAACGACAACAATTTGCAAAGCTGCTGCATTTCCATTTTTCCAAGAGCATCCATCAGAGAAAGCCTCAGTGTGGTGGTGTCATCTACCCAAAAATACTTAAGCAAAAAGTGGTTCATGGATGCCGCAATTTCGTTAGACCCTCTCATTCAGGGGTTTTTAATTGGTAAAAACGTACAGGTAATATAGAAGTTACAAAGCAAATTGACTAACATAAAATGCTTCCTGAATAGGTAGCTTGCACTTGCAATTCCGAATCAAAATAAAGTGCATTCATCACACCGGTCTGTCGTCATATTCTGTAATTGTTTCGTAGAAAATTTTGTAAATTCTATTTTTGTCTGATCCTACTCTCAGGAAAAGTTGTGTACTTTAGGTGGTTAGGTACATTCAACTTTGAGACGAGTGTGTAAATACTTTTAGATTTTTGTATGTTGTAGTGTGATTCTCTAGCCTTGAAGTTTCCAACCTTCCCGTCTTCTTGTTTTCTTTTTTTTTTGTTAACAACTATCACCGCCTATCTTTTCTTTAACTTCTTCATCGCACTAATGTTGTCTTGAAACTATTAAATACGACGATGAGAAACGTTTAGAGCTCGACAGAAAAACTTTTTACATACAGGCTGCGACTTTCGGGTTTCGTGGTAAATTCTGTATTTTAAGTACTCTCCTTGAATACCTTTAAACACTCTCTTCTTTTTATGAAGATTAATTATTAAATGAGCCAATTTATTATTGTGGACCGTGCGATTGGGTATTTTATAAAAGTGAATTCTGACGAGGCTGATGGCTGTCGTAATAATAGAAGGACAGTTCACAGTTTTTATGGTAGCTTAAAGACACTGTGAAATCTTCGATGGATTCGAAATGATGACTATGCCCAGAACCGCCTTGTTAGCCGAATCATGGTATGATTCACTTTAGCTACTTACATCGTTCCCTCTTGTGAGGCTGCCTCTCTCCTCGTTTCCTGTCTCATTAAGATATCTTTACCATTCATAGTTTTTATCAGGACGACAAAAACAAAGCAGTATACTGTACTTTTACATCTCAGCTTGTACAACGCCATCGACTAACTAATTAAACTACGTTTTGCAACCAAAATTGTAATTAAAAAAACTGCGGTTTGAAACGATATATATCTTTGCCATTGCGTTATGCGAGAAAGAACGCAGTTTGAAGCGATTTGTATAGCCCATTTGATTCGACTTGCAAGGGGTCTCTAGAACCAGGTTTGGTTCAAAAGCCATGACTGGGTTTCTGGGTTTAGGAACGTCACTCCTCGTACACAATAAGATAAGGGGGGGGGGGTTCAAAAATTCTGAGCGAGAAGTATTATTCCTTCAAAACAATGGATATCGGTTGACCCACTAATATTGATGCATCGCTTTGGCCGTTATTCTGGTCAGAGCTTCAACTGTACAGTGATGACAGAAGCCATTAAGTGTTAGGTTCGGTTGTCAGGCAGTTAAAAATTTGTCTGATTTCCCACTAAATAGCTTTTATCGTAACTTTTGACGATATGAATAATTCCGAAACGTAAATATCAAACGCGTCAGCTACAACAGGCTATTCAATATAGAAATGCTTGACGACCGATATGTTAGCATACCGTACATCATAGGAAATCTGAAGCTCCAGTGAAGATGAAATAACCTTAAAGCAGCAAGACTAAGAGATCCGCCTTGTGCTATATCTTACGATTTAGAAAAGCAATTTTATTGTATCGCCACTATTACACACTCAGGTACATTACTGTAAGGTAGACACCAACATTCCTGTGTTGACTTTGGCACAAGCCAGTCAACTGATATTTAATATCTCTGTAACGAAGCTACAAGAAAATCCCATGCATCTCTAACTACATAACTGAACAGTTAAGATGTCGAATAACTGTTTAGTATTATGGTTTGCTAACTGCGGTCTAATTCACTCTCTTCTCTAACTGATTGTTTTTAGAGAAATTATTTATAAATATCCACACAAACGCTACAGATTCCGTGCGTACGATGAAAACCTTAAGTTAATACATGAAATATAAAATGCAGCAATGTTATTTTATGAACATTTATTATAAGGTTTTGAAGTTAAAACTGATTACAGAGAAATGTAGGTATTTGTGAGCGCAGAAATCTTTAAAACTTGGATGTAAAGGTTTCTGTTTTATACCAAAGAAATTGTGTGCGCGTTCTAAAACTAGATTTCAGGACAGGTATTTTAGATAGTTTTCATTAAAATTATTGTTTTTAATTTTCAGAATATTCTTTATTTAGCGCCATAATGTGCTACAAGCTTTAATTCTGAAAATTTCGATATCGTAATATAATTTTGCAAAATGTTTTATGTGTGTCTTCAAAACCTATGTAACAGCATTCTGCCATTTTCGATATTCCGCCTTCAAATATTATCTTGATATTTTTTAATAAACCATTATCAACGTTGCTAGAAAATTAGCTTTTCTACAAATACATTTATTTAATAGTCGAATTAAAATACTCGTTTGTAGAAGAATCTAATCTATCTACAACAGTGCAATTTATTTAGGTAWGACTATTACTAACTATTTTTAGAAACTCTGGAATTCCAATTAGTTGCCCAGCTTCTTCATATTATACATTACTGGTAGATGCACGAAAGCTTCAAGTGCCTTCAGCCTTGCGGTTCTGTTGCGATGATAAATTCATTTCGGCTGCGGTGCGAGACGGAATTTCATTCAGACATTATTTCAGTTCCTCCATTAAATCGCGTTTCGGTACGAAATGAGTAATGGCGTATAAATATATTAACTGTCTGATTAGGCTAAAACCGGGTTAATCTGCTGGGATATGTGGAATTTAGCAGAAGGATGAATTATCGCAGTCGAATGTTTAGCGCACAGCGGTATGCGGCAGATGGAAAAGCACATGAAGCCCTTGTAACTACATAAGGATTTGTGTTATTATAATTATGCTTATGCTTTTGAATAAGTTTGTACCAGATGTTTTGTAATAATGAAACATGTTATTTTAACAGTAAATAATAATAATGATGATAAGTAGTGATAAGGCGGTGAGATAAGCAAATCGTAAAAATACAGTAATTAAAAAATTAATTCTTAAAATAATTTCATCAAGTTAAATCCACTACACATTTATTTAGGTAAAGCGATTTCTGCTAATATGCCATCGTCAGGACCATATTTAAGAATTATAGAAAGAAAAATTATGACATTGTCAAAATTAAAAATCTAAACAAGCAATCTTGACTAAAAATGAAAAAGTACTTTCAAACCAGCAACGTAAAAATTAGCTTTCAAATAAAAAATGTAGAATGAGACAAGTGAAATTGCAAAAATCATTTAGTATTGTCCAATTTTGGTCATTTAAAATTTTGTGTATCTCTAAAATCTCTAAATAGTTTAATTTTGACGATTTATTACAAAAATGTAAACTTTTTAAATTGTCCAAAGTAGAAGTATGTTTAAATGATAATAAATGATTCGCTAACGAAGAATTGTAGTTACAATGTCTGTATTTTTATATTTATTAAATTGTTTTAGATCTTTAGGATCTTCCCGTTTATCCAATATAAACAGAGTTACAGTTGTTACAAGTAAATGTGAAAATACGAATGATTTAAAACTGAAATTTTGTCTTTCTTATGGACAAAACGGGAACAGACACTGCCTACAGTAGAAAAGGCAATAGACGCAAATAATTTAGAAAGGTAAATCGAGACCAATAAACCCTAGGGAATACCAAATTTTAACTTTATTATCACATGTGATATATACAAAACTTTAAATGACAAAAATTGAACAATACTAAATGATTTTTGCAATTTCAGTTGTCCCATTCTAAATTTTTTATTTAAACGCTAATTTTTACGTTGCTGGTATGAAAGTAGTTTTCCATTTTTAGTCAAGATTGCTTGTTTAGATTTTTAATTTTGACAATGTCATAATTTTTCTTCCTGTAATATATAGGTATGGTACTGACGATGGCATATTAGCCGAAAGCGCTTTACCAAATAAATGCATAGTGGATTTAACTTGGTGAAGTTATTTTAAGTATTAATTCAAGATTCAATCCTGTTGAGCATTGTGGATCAGTTTTCAACGTTACAGTAATTAAAGAACCACAAGCTAAACGTAATGATTTATTTGAAAATTTCAATAATGTATTACATCCTAAAAAACAGGTGCAATTTAATAAAAAATGATACATCATCATCCAGTGGTCTTAAGTGGTTTTTTTTCGTGGGATTTCCAATGTTATATAATAGGATGGTTAAAATTTCGTTGGGCACGGAGTATAACAGAAGGTGGAGATAAAATTAGAGACCGCAGTAGGTTCTTTATTAATCTGAGTTTGAATTTTTTTCTCATACAGGGCCCGAATTTTCCTAATTTCTTCCTAATCCAGTTTCAGCCATTAATCACAGTGTCGTAACAGCTTCTTTAACTTCGAAGTCGATAAGCGGTCTCACCAGACAGCCGAAAATTGTTTAATGTCAGAGAAGCATCGACATCCATTTATGGTACATTGTTTTTAAAGAAAAACATATCAGGATTAATAGATTCATATGCAACATTTGCATATTAGTAGCGATTCCTTTTTAGTTAGTAGTACAGAAGTTAAAGAATAGGTGCGAGTATTTTAACACCGTTAATTGGTGACGTATTGGCCAAATATTTGCTATATTCACCTTATTTATAAGTTGTTATTGTAAGCAGTTACAATGGATACCAAACAGTTCCAAATACTGCAATCAGTTCCAGATAATGATGCCACGAGAAACGAGAATTTCGAGACGATACGAAAAATACAGAAACATGCGACGGGAGACAGTAATTTTCTCGTGTCAACGAAATGAGTTGTGAAGTAAGACGAGCGGGACGAGAATTTCTCATAGAACTCTCGTGAGATTCTCATGCAAATTACTTGTTGATTATATAGGTTATGAGAGGGTATTAGATTGGATTATCTTACCTACTTTAATTCAGTCATAGTCACGAGATTAGAGCACGTCAGTATTTATTGTTTTTATTATATGAAAAACAAAAAACAAAATCATTTTGAGCAGATTAAAAATTAAATTTATTTGAATTTTCACTTAACAAAAATTGCATTTTCGCAAATCTTAAATGTAAATCTAAGCAATACAAAGTAAACGGTAAGTCCACATTTTACATTTTTCATTATCTAAGTACATGAGGCGCTCTCTCCTTGTTTTTTTTTTTTGCGGTAACTACCTTAATAATTTTCCCAGACAGATTACAAGTATACGAGGAATGTAAAGATAATAGAATCTGAGCAAATGCTACATTTAAGCAGTTTCTATGTTTTAGGATACTCAAACCTGCCCTTGAAAATAACCGCTCAGAAGGTACACTAGTAGCAGGTATACAATACCTAGATGTTGTAATTTATATAAAATTCTCGAACAATTCTTAAGAAGAGTCCAAACTATCGAGAGCTACACAGTACACAGGCTGGGATAACGTGTATTGTGTTTTTACTGAAGTTTCTTTTAAGCGTTTATATAGAAAAGAATAATTAATTTTATATTTATGCTTGTTTTTTATTCCAAAAACATATGAATACATTGTATAACAAATTTATTTTTTATGACATTTCTTGAATTTGTTTGTTTTGTGATGGTTTCTGCTGCCAATTTTAGTGGGCAAGGCTTTCATGGAGTTGACAACACTGCCGACGAGCCTCACCGCCACCACAAAAACAAAAATACTGGAAAAATTCGAGAAACGAGACGGGACGAGAATTAGTCGACTTCTCGTCTGATTTCGTCTCGTGGCATCAATAGCTACACATTCTGCGGAATGAGGACTTTGTAATGTTGCGACTTACAATCGTAAACATGTCGTTGAATCTGGCATGAAGATAATAATGGAACTCAGGTATGTGGATTTATCTCATACCGTCCATTTTCTTACAAATTGTGATAAATCAAAAAATTTTAATTGCATACATTTTTCAATGAATTGAGCACGTATACTTTTTTTAATATTAGATTACTCCTACTCGTATTTCTAATTGACACATATTTGTCGAACACATTTGGATGGAACAAAACTAAATGGGGTTTTTGTACTTAGTACCCAGCTTCCATTTCTGTTTCATTTTCAATGTCTTCTCCGGTAATATTCTCGCGAGAGGCACACTGTATTTTTTTCATAGCCACAAAAAATATGTAAATACTAAAAAGTAGTCACCTATTATTACAGTTTCTATACAAGCATCCTCACAAAATTAACTATTTTAAAATTATTAATAATATCTTTGATGCAACAGTAGCTTCTACCCGCATATTGCGGTAAGTTTTAATTACGAATGAGGTATATATTAAAAGATACAAGCGCAAAACCATTATGAATCATATAAATGTGATGATATGCTTGAGATCGAAGTCATTTATGGGAAGAAGTTTCCATTTGTTTTACTTTAACTTGTTCACATTCACACACGTGGGTAGATTGTGCAACCTTGAAACTTTTATAGAATTGCAACCAAACTTCGAGCAAAAGAATGTAAGTGGCAGCAAACTTCTTCAGCGAGGCATCATTTGTTACAAACAGGCTTAAAGAAATAACTTCAAATTACAAAGGGATTAACTTGGAGCCCTTTCACTTTGGCCGCGCAACGTGTAGCAACGCAAAACGGATTTCCCTTCAATTCTATCTGACTTCTTCCCCTAAATCACGGCGTTGTAAACATAAATAAAGATAAATTCGGCCATTAATAACTGCCCGGTCGCATCAAAAGCTAAAACCGTATTTTCCGTGCCGATATCTCCGCTTTTTTATGTACTGGGTAGGCGCGCGTCTGCACCAGTTCGGTAGACGACATATTCATATATCATCCCCGTGCACCACTCTCACGGGGAAGTTCTCGCCCTTTTCGAATAACGTCGGGTTGCCTTTAACAGATTTCGATGTTCGCGCTGTGTCGTCAGATTTGTAATGATATCTCCAGTTACAAGAAGCGCCTTCGAATATATTTCTACCGAGGCTGGGGGAGCCCTAAATGAATAACGGCGGCAGATGTCGTGTTATAAATTATGATTTGACGAAAGACGGGAGAGAAAGTGTTAAGCTTACGGCGGTGTTACATAATTCCGAAGAAATTTTAGATATTCGTTATTTCGTTGCGTAGAAGATGGAAATTTCTTGCGCAACTGCCTAGAAGGAAACTGTGAATAAAAACGAATAATTTTTGTACATATTGTTACCCTCAACCTACCGTTCACTTACTAAATATGAAGGCGAATAACCGTGTAAACGTTATGTCATCAAAAACATATTATATACATAAATGCAAGTCTTGCAGCGCAAAAACTTATGTTGCTGGGAGATTGCCAAGTCATTTATTTATTTATTATAGAAATAAAGATGCTTAATATTGATACGGTCATTATAAACGTTGGTAGGTAACTAATTAGGAAACAATGTATGATAAAGCTGTTGAATATAGTTTATATGAATATAAATTATAAACATGGACCGTTATGCATGCTACACGTTAAAAACGTTGAACCAACCGTTTTAGATTGACAGCCATGTACGTGTTTGCCACGGTTTTGATTTCTACAAGTTAAACCACGCGTGCTAGCGTTTGAGTTATGTTTTCTATTTGTTAATGACCCAGTCAACTTTCTGACTATTAGCCAGCTCATTACTCTTTATATATTTTTTAAGAAAAGCACATACACAATTCATCCATGTCCTGGGCAGGACTCGAACCCGGGGTCTCAGGGATCAATATAACTAACTATAGCGCGTCCCCTTGGTCACTAAAATTCAGGCTTTATCCACAATGCAGTTACAGGTGGTTAAAAGCGCCGTGCTTCTATAAAAGTATGGTGCAGCTGTGCGCTTGCTCGACTTAGCGATACCGAAACATACCATATCGCAGCTGAAATCGAATGCTGTTGAATTCTTTTGTTATCTTGCTTTATAAAATAGGTATTATGGTGTGGCAGCAAAAACGTGCGATTTAATATGGAAATCGAGAATATTTTTACATTATAACAGCAGATAAATATTTCGATTTAAGGCTATCGAGCCTGATTTGCCCTAACAGCCATAAAATTAAACGGATGCTAAGTCAATTTAAGGGATGTAGCGGTTAAAGGAAGATTCTGCAAAAAACACACCGTTTAGAGGCAAGTCACATTTCTATATGACATCGTTTTAATCACCATGAGTTACTTTTTAGTGTGGATCTTCGGTTAGAGGAGTGATAAGTCTTACTTCTTTGTAGAAGGCAGAAAAAATTGGATGACTGTATCGGCATATGATTACAGGCTTTTTCACATCGATTGCTGGAAACTGGCATTGAATGCGTCTAGTTTCAACGAGTTGGCGTTACTAGCCACTTCTCTCTAAGGTTATTGCATATTATAAGATACCGCCAACATAAATACAGAACTGTACTTTTCCCTAAGGTGCAGGCGCGAGATGGAGTAGCAAGTATTGGCGAATTTCAACTGCAGCTGGCAACAATCGCTCCCATAGCTGACAAATTCAGCAATAACGGAGATTGAATTATACGATTCAAGATTCAGTGACCTCTTACTCCTGTCTACAGTGACGTTATCATAACAGTGTGTGGCKTACGCCATGTTTTCTCGTAATCTGAATGTGATGGTCCCAAACAGAACATTTATGAAAAACTTCCGCTACAATCATTATCCAAGCGACGCATATAACTGTTATAGACGCGTTGGGTAACAACAACAATAAAGCTGAAAAGTACTAGCGACAACAGAGCATTCATAGCTCGAGAAAATATAGCGCCCGCCACGCCTGTGGTCACATTGTTTTGCTTCATCATAATTGCCCAAGCCTAATATATTATATATATAATATTATGAGGGTGATCAGATCTGACTACCAAAATCCTGTTAACTTACTCCTTGGAAGTATTTTCATTTGGGTATTCCAGATTCGGTTTAAAAAAATCCAAAACAAAATGCACATAGTTGAAAACAAACTTCACCTAATACATAATAATATAGAAGCCAAACCGCAAAACAACGATCGATAAAAAACTACTATACCTAACTTTCAGGTTCTGTTTTGACCTCGCAACTTTTAAATCTTTTGGGACAAACATAACATAACATGCAGCGAACGATCTGTGTTTTAGCAAAATGCTAAAATAATCCCAATTTATTTCTAAGTCCCTATATTCGAGTATAGGAGCGCATTTCGGATACAGTTTAACTCTTTGATCGATTGATCAAGTTTCTGAATTATTTAGTGCTTTTCCTGGTGTCTGTAATTATATTACCAAGGGATTAAAACAGATTTACTGTCAATACATAATTACAGAAATATAATTAACGTAAAAATAAAAGATTTAAATGCGCTGACGGGGAGAATATGGGAGCAGCCTCACAATGAAATGCATATGACTTCTGCTAGCAATTTTGTGAATTGTGTTTCTAATATCACTATATATTCTATCAATATGTCAATAAGACAACCTGAATGTTTACTATAAAGTACTTCATTTGTTCGTATGCAAGAGATACTTGGTATTTTAAGTCCATGGTGCAGACAAATATACGACTCTTCCAATACCTGAACCAAACTTATTAGTTTGAGTAACATTCATAATTACAAAATTTTACTTACTATTCTTCCTCACAACCCATAATAATGTAAGGCTTTCAATTAAGAGTCAACATCAAGGTCAAATTGTAACAAACACATCAAAGCATCATGCTATGAGAATTTCCTCAATGACGTAAGATGGGAACCTGTGCTTGTACAATTATAGTGAATTGTATAAATCCGCACTTTAAACTTAATCTACCACTGTTTCATTGCGTCCTTGATGAAACTCACGTTTGAGCATTTGTTTTGTGGACGTTTCGGTATGGTGCTGTTTCTTTCACCCAAACACTTCTTGGCTCAATGTTAAGGATGAGCCTAACCTCAATCCATTTCATGCAATTTGTAAAATTTATCTTGCGGTGGTAATCGCCATTAGTCAAATTTAACTTAAAACGCAAGTAATATTTGGCAGGAATTCTTTTTCATTTCCACCACCAAAACTATGGGTCGCTGTCCTTTGGAAACTGGTCGAAGCAAACCATCGTTATTAGCGTCACTACAGGAATTTGATGTTTATGCGAAAAATGAATATAGGACTCATATATAGACAATGGTTCGACCGTCTAATTTAACTTTAGCACTTAGATATCAGGCGTCTCCATTACAAGTTTGCGGTCCGTTTTTGTTATAACCCAGCCCACGCTATTTTTCAACACTCTTATAAGATCTTCTTCCTCGATATCCATTCTCAGTACTGAATATTTGAAGTATAGCTTTTACTGTCGAAACCTTCTCGGTAATGCAAAGATTTACCCTGATGGTCAAAATCATCCAGAATAGTTTTTGGTGAAAGTTCCATCTTCTTGCTCGGTAATGCAAAACTACTACCTACTTTTCGCCATCTTTGATTGCTCGCATTTCTTTTGCGATGTTTTGAGTTGTTCGTAGATGTAAGCCTGTGGCAGTTACAACACAGTTCTGCAGTTGCTGGAATTTCTTAATCTCCTTATACTTGGAAGCAGGGCTTTTGAAATAGTTCAACACGTTGGCAACAACTGCACGAGTCAGATTTGTTTTTCAACTTCGATGTGAACTTTATTTCCATAAAAACACAAACCACAATATAAGAACAACACAGTTGAAGTCACACCGAATGCTCTAACGCAACTGAAGCTTAGAAGCAAACGATTGAAGAGTGGCGTCCGGCAACACTGTTAGTTTTTAGTTTGGTAGTCGGCCAGGTGGGCGGCGGAAAGAGAAGAGGAAGCCGGTAACGAAAAGTGGCGGTTGCAAGAAGTTTACTTTACTCGCGGTGAAATTTAGCCAGTAAGGCGATCCCGCAAGAGTTTTTGGTGAGGTTGGGTTAGAGGGTGTATCCTGCAGTTCCAGTACCTACGGTAGGCTGCACGGCAATCCAGTTCGCCATAGCCATCATAGTTCGACGGCAAGGATCCAGTGGCGAAGTGGACGGCCTGATTCCAGGAAATTAGCAGATAAGTTGCACGTTTTGCAAGTTTGCGATTAATATTTATTATTCCTTGTGGGAATCTCCCGCGTGTACGCATCACTGTTGGGTAACGGTATCTACGTGAACTGTGCCTACTATTGGCTTAGACTACTTTATCGCGTGAACTACATCGGGACCGCGTACTCGAACTACTGCTCGTGGCAAGACGTTGAGAGACTGCATGATAGTTTTAGCTTAGACTTAAAATCGTTATTGAATTGTTGGGTTTGTTCTTGTTTATTAGTCAATAAATGTAAGAGTTTGTTATTCTAGATTTTTATTGTGTGCATCCGCCCTAATCTTATAGTAAAGTTTATTTATTTAATCGTCAAAGTTAGAGCAGTGGTGTACTACACATTTCTCAGAATCTTAGGGACGGTTACAGTCAACTTTAACTTTGCTGTATAATTAGTTTATACCTGTAGGTACTTTTCAGGAAAACACAATTGGAAGGATTTTTGTAGGTGTGAACATTTGTGATTAATATCGTGAAATTATTATCTGCTGCTTAATACTAATTAGATTTATGTACCAAGACAAATTTCTGGAAATGGAAGCTCCCGAGTCCTTATATCGTTGTATCCATTGCGCAAGCATGGCCGCAATACCACGTTGTCTGCTTTTGAAGGTTGGTTGCGCGCACTGTCATTAAGAAAAACTCACACTGATCCGAGCCTTACAACGAAATGCAGCAAAGAATTTTACATGCTAAAGTAATACCCTAGTCCACCGCAGCAAAGCTGCAGATTATCAAGCAGCTAATAAAAAAGTCACCTAACAGACGGCGTATCTTCGGGCGCGAACTTTTCCAATCTAGGCCGGGCGGGCACGACAAGATAGCAGCGACTGAACGTGACACATTAACACGTAGTGTCGGATGGGGAGGGGTGCCATCCTGCCGGCCTGCTGGGTTTATTGCTCCTCACCCTTCGTCGGAGACACCAAGATCAATGAGCTCTTCGTGAGGGAAATCGTTAAAAATTTAATACCCCGGAAAAGAATGCAATGAGTTTAGAACGAACGCACCTCATGGAATATTAACGACGCCGCCGGTACTCGTCCGATTCGGGAGGCGGGGGCGGCGCGCTAAGGGGTGTAATTAAAAAGCACTCAATAATGGATGAGGAACATCTTCAGCGGATGCCTTAATCGTATTGTGAATGCAGGAGCTGTGTAGGGAATGCGGTATGCATACTTTTGGGAACTGGCGGTTTGCAGGTTTGAGCTGAAAACGTGCGGTGCGGTTGCCCTAACGTAAGTAGATTGGGAGGATGATAAACCTAAATCTAAATTATGTGTCCATCTAAATTTACCAGAAAAGGATAAATACAGAAAGATAAATTTTGGCGGTTAAGCCCTTCGAAGTTTTGCTGAAAAAAATCATTAAAAAATATGGAAGTAAAAATCTATAGGTACTCGTTTACACTTTGGGAAGCAGCCAGCAAATTAAATGAAAAAAATTAAAACGTTGTAGGATATAGATAATTTATTACATCAGCAATGTTAACAGTATGCCATTTTCAACGTAGTCTACACTAGGTTCTGTGCACTTCCTCCGCCGTTTTGGAAATGCTTCAATACTCAAAGAATTCCTTCGGGTGTGTGCAGTACCTCTCTTGTACCGCTAAAGACCACTTCATTTTTACTTTGAATTTTTTTGTACCTAATGATTCTTTATAAGGTGACCAAAGACACAACAATTGCTTGGGGCGAAGTTCGGGGAACAAGGAGGACGCTGCAGACGCGCAAACTTTAATTCTTGGATAGTTGCCGCGCGTTGTCGTGTTGCCATAGAATAAATAGCCTTGCCTATAAGTCCTCGCCATTTGGTGACTGGCCTTTAACTGTACTTCAGGAGTTTTGAGTACGTGGTACTTTTAACTGTGATCCTAGTATGCCCTCAAAAATTACCTTATTTGCGTCCCAAAACAATCAGCATGACCTTACATGTCGATAGCTGTTTACCATTTTTTTTTGGGGTTTCCATTTGTATGAGATCCCCAGTCACTTACTTGTTATAAGGCGTCTCCTTTTACTTCAAACACAACAGTTCTTCCCACGCATCATTATTTCAGTTCTGCAGTCAATTGCACTTTATGCAAATTGAGGATTTGTGCATAAAGTGGTGCACAGAACAATGACTCACTTTGAATACTGCAGCGATTTAATTAAGTTAATGTGACGATGTTTTTCCACAAAGGCTTCGAATGCTAAAATGGACTCCAGCGCCACAGCACGATTTGTTTAACCAGGTCGGTTGGAATCAGCTACTGAATTGAGTCTTCTAGATCTCAAAAATAAGATTTCTGCAGATTTTTAAAGTTATACTTCTTGCATTTTAGGGCACTTAAMGTTGAAAACATAAAGTTTAGCCTTATGTCATGACATATATTTCCATTTGTTGGTGATACCTTTAGCGCTTTGATAAGTTTTAAGATCCTTTCCCATGTGCACCTGCAGATTGTCGACCTCATCGTCATCAAATATGTTCACGGTTTACTGTTTAAATAAATTTAATACATGCCCATTCGCGTCCCCAGTTAACAACATTTTATTCACAATATCATATAACGGAAATTGTTAAAAAGGTATACTTCGGAATGCTCTAGCCCCTACCACACGTAATCCTTCATCTATTATCATATTGACACCGTAACGCAACGTAATGCTCTTAGTCGCTTTAACTAATGTGCTCCAGTATATCTTTTCTACTTGAGTGCCAAAGTTTTGTTTAGAAGAAGACGAAAAAGTCAAAGAGGTTTGTTTAAAGGGTTGGAAACACTTTAGGGATGCAAATTTTTTCTAACCAACTCAATGGTTTACTAAAACCTTTGTAGTCCCTTTATTCTGTAAAGCATTTCTCAAAAGCGCAGGTATATCTAGGCAATGTACTTTAAATTGCACTGTTATGGTATGGTATGGTATAATATCAATATCTTATTACTGCTAAAGTTCGTAATTGCCAAACAAACTCCAATATTTTTTTTAAGAGATGCCAACGGTTGGTTACAGATATTCATAAACTCTTAGAACCTTACACAAGCTTAGGGACGAAAAATGATAAAATTAACTTATGTGGAATCATCTTGCTTTTAGTTTTACTTTAAATAGATCAATAGTTGAAAACGAAATCCGTCTATTTCACTGTTTTCACTTTGTAATCATAAAAAATGCGGTTCAATGGAACAGCAACTAGAGTCCTTGCCCTAAAATTTACCGATTATAGTTAACAATCGATGTACAACAGAACATACAATATTTCTCATTAGAAACTTCTGCAACGTATTTCAAGGTTGTCTAAACATTTTGTGGATGTGGATGTGGTTGTTAATTGCAGGTGCTGCTTAGTAGTGATCTGCCACTGGATAAAAAAAAATATAAAGGAAATCTGCATGATTGGCGTACAAGATTTTTTGATGTACCTACATCAGTTTGACAAGGTTAGCAGAATTATTAGAAGAAATCCTAGAAGGTTATGGATTAGATAGGTAGAAGAGGGGTTAAAATTTGAATTTTGAATATGTGTATGTAGATAAGAATAACGGTTAACAAGTTGACCTTAAAATTTATTTAACGGTATTTGTATATGTCAGTATATTGATTCTAATGCACAATCAGTAAATGTTGTTCTTTACAGAAACAATGTGATGAACCGAAATCTGCTGAGACTGTCAAAGAAGCTCTAAGGACGACATTTAGGCTACTCTCGAMTAAAACGCAGAAACAAATAAAGAACTGGCCTCAAATATTAAAAGATACAAATATTAAGTACGTGGGAAAATGGATTGAGGTTTTTGGCTCCTTTATTCACATTAGCATTATATATTCCACGGTATGTCAATTTAAGTACAAAACTGTATAAACTTCAATGCATATTCGCTTTAAAAAGTAAAAAATTCTAATTGCAATGGTTTAATAAAACAAGTAGTAGGATAGGTGCAATAATAACATTAATCTTATACGAGCTTGAAATACTTTTCACGGTATTGGAAAAACACCCGCTAACGTCTATGTATTCTATATTTTTTAGATATGTATTGTGTTTTAAATTTTTAAATTACATATAACACAGATGATTGGTTAAGATCTATTTTCAGAAGTCATTTCGAATTGCAGTTCATTAGTGTCTTTTATCTAATAGCAGAGTACCTATTAATATCTTGTAGTTCGTGGAAGTAGCATATATGTAAAATAATTCCTGGTTATATTAAGCTATTTATCAGTTTAGGATAGATGACTTCCTTATATTATAACTATTTGAAAGCGCATTAAAAGTTTGGGGTATTCATTAATTTACTGTGCATTGTATTGAAAAAAAAAAACGTAACGACTGTGCTCTCACCACGTAATCGTCATTCATTATCATTTTCTGTCCCCTTCACCAGAGTATTGTCGTTGGTTCATGAATATTACACTGTAATGTTATTAGTGTATTAACATTTAATAWTTCRATTACATTAATGAAGTAAGCCCTCGTAAAACAGGCAACACGCAAAAACAGACATCTAAATAATAATACGGTTGTAAACAAACAGCCGTAATAACACCTCTATTTACATTCAATCCCATTAGCGTAAATATCGWTACATAACAAATTCATTAAATGGAGGCATCCGAAATAGCAAGTGCAAATTAGGCACACGACTATGTAGCAACTACATAAATGCAATATGCAATTCCACACAATTTATTTGCAGAGCGGCGAAGGTGCTACTTATATACAGGGCGAGTCTTTTTCCATGTTTACCATGGGAATCTCTGAAACTAGCGAAGATAGAAGGAAGGTTGAATAAAGAAAGATTTGCAGTTTTATGAACCTGATCTAATGCATATTTTGGATTTCTGAAAAAGTTCATGGATTACTAGACATTTTGCAAAAAAAACAATTTTCACGATATCTTTTACCGTTGAGTAAACCAAGAAGAGCTTCAATTACAATTAATAACGTTGCAAAAACAAATCTGTTAATTTGGGTGTTTGAAAAATCATCGATTTCAATAAGGGTTGCGACTTAGATACATCGCAGCGCACTGTTTTAAGGATGTCAGAAGCACGACTCACAAACTGCGGTATGCTCAGAAGGCATAACGAACATGTCTGTATGCCAGAAAATCCTTGTTGTGTTGAATAACAGAGGTCCCAATTGAAATTCGTGTTTAATATATGGTGTGGCACCAGAGGGCCAACAAATTCTCGGTCCGCATATTTTTGATGGATCGTTAACTGCTGCACGTGTAATGCTTCAGTATTTCAACAAGACGGAGCCCCCCCCTCATAACATGAGCAAAGTGCGAAATTATAAATATAAATTTAAATAATATTTTGCCCAACTCTTGGATTGGAAGAAGCGGACCAGTTTCGTGCCCTCGTCGAACTCCCGATCTCGTAATTTTCACAAACAGTTCTCTGTTCGCTAGGAGACAATTACGTCCAGGTGATCTTGGCTTTGAAGATACTTACCACAGCAGTAAGCGAAACGTCAGCGAAGAAGCTACAGCTATCTAAACCTAAAGTATCTACCAGTACTTTTGCGTTAGGTTTGCTGTCTGAAGAGAAATTAAAAACCAGGTATACTTCCGAATTTATGAGGATGGAGGATCTTAGAGAAGCCGCAGAAGAAGCTTTGATGGAAATCGTTGGTTTTTGTATTAGAAAAGCCGTGCTGTCTACACTAGACCTAAACTGCACTGATGAGCTGTAATGACAGCGAAATAGATCTATCTGCAGTTGGTTGAGGTGTAGACAGCACAGCATAGACATGCATTTTGGCTTAATTCCTTGTTATGAAACAGTTCGATATACGCATTGATAATCATGGTGGTACCTTTGAACATTATTTGTAGTTAAATATTGTTTAGGTACCTGGTTTTAGTTTTTAAACATCTACTAATTGCTTCGTCACAGGAATGAAATACAATCAGACAATTTAAGACCTAAATATGTCATCTTTCATGGCTTACTAGATTAAAATCACAAAAAAACATAACAATGGCCATAACCTTTGCATTTTTTAAATTGTTTAAATTAAGCTTAGCATGGTTGAGCAGCTTAAAAAATGACCCATTTTTTGAAGTCACAGCCATAAAAAATCGGCAAATTTATGTTATATGTCAAAAATGATAGTTGCCTTGCAAAATTGAATGTCATTATCGCTTGGGAACATCGCTTTCTACAACTTCTGTATTTACACTTTTTTTGTGTAAAATTAAAAACAGCGACTTACGAGTACGAATGAGATACCGTCAAAATGTGTTCCTTTTAATATCCAACACCCAACCACAAACTTTTTCATATATCCGAAAGGTGCATTAAATTATCTTCAGAAAACTGAAAATCTTTCCCCATTTAACCTTCCTTCTATTTTCGCTAGTTCCCAAAATCACCTTGCTAAGCATAAAAAAACCCAATCTGTATATACGCACGAATTCTTCGTTTTTTTTTGTAGAAGCTGTAAAAATGTGGTTAAATCTGGAGCCTCTCCTCGAATCCATTTAGCAGGGAATTTATAATGAAGGAACCGGATGCTTTTCAGAAGTTCATACACTTACTTACTGACGACATCTGGTATTTAAGGAGTTGCCGAGGTCCGCTTATTAAGATTACGCTCTCGTCCCGAACAGCACAGAAAGAAAATCAATTCCCGGAAACTAAGGAGTAAGCACTCCGATCCCGATTCGCAGAGCCAATCAAGCCGGTCGGGATTTAAAACTTCTCGAGACTCTCTCTGCCAGACAAACACCCGCTCTGGCTTTCGATCATAAGTTTAATTCTCCCCTAATTGTGCATGGCAAACACGAATTCAAAGGCGCCAAGTTGGAAACTCACCTTGTTTACACAAGACGATCGTACCAAGTCAAACACGGCGCAGACACCGAGCACGGTGACTCCGGTTTCTTTGCTCAGCATAGCGGCGACGGCCAGGACAATGCTCAGGGTTAGCAAGCCCCAGGCTTTGCATCTGTTGGTCCAGCAGCAAGCGGAGTCGTCGGCGTCAAGGTCGAGCTTGGAGAGTTTAGTTGTCGCTGGCGGAGTGTGCAAGATTTTTCTCGGCCAATTGGCCTGGAGCTCCAGGAGGAGCCTGTGGCATTTCGCCCTGTAATGCCTCAGTTTATCGTCCAGCATGATTACTTGCTTGCAGCACATGTTGTCTCTGTGCTTCACGTGGGCGATGTAACACAGAAACGCCAGCAGGTACAAATTGCAAGCGGCCAAGTCTGCTCTACCGACTACTCCAGCTACGGCTTCCGTGTGGATTGGGTGCGTAGCAAACACCAAGCCCGTTACCGCTGGTCCGACGGACGTCCTCGTTTTGGGAAATACTTGACGGGCTACCTTCACCAGAAGAGCAGTGGCGAGGCAGTGCAGCAGTACATTTACTAGATGGTAACCCCACGGCTGGAATCCGCCGAGAAGGTAGTTTAGGCGAAACGTAAGCACGCAGAGGGGGCGATAAGAGCCGTGAGAACCGCTGTCCGTGAGCGGTGTACCCCAGAAATCGTCTTCTAGTAGTCGAGACCATGGTGTGCTGGGTAGCAGGTCCGGGTTGGTTAGAATTGCCCGCCTGAAACAAGTAAAATGTGATTTAGTATACGCTTATGTAACACAGTTGCTCTTATAAATAAGCTTTAAATAAAGTACAGAACTTATAAGCTCAGGTAATAGTCTAATGCAACGGCATTCATAAAAAAACAGGTCAAGTAAGCATTAGTTTTCTTTTTCTGACGTAAACTTATAGCGCCTACCGTTTGGTCCGTTTTACATAAATTCCTAGTTCATGGCACGAAAACGTTTACAAATCCAATATATTATGCATAACCTCAACGTTGGGCAAGAAAACATGCACAACATAACCTCACTCATTTGACAATCAACTCAAGTGACAGTTCAGTTGAACCACTCGTGCAACATGCGCTCACGACGACAAAAACCACCACCGGCTTGCTTGACCGGTTATATTTTTTTATGAAAGCCCGTTAGCTTAATGCAGTTGTAGTTAGCGTGTTTGCCGTTTTATTGTTTACTAATGCCTGTAGTACCTAGACCAAATTTTTAATATAAATCTGCATTGCTTCATTTGAGGAGCACAAATTAGTCGGAAAAATTATTTTTGCGATGCTTCCAAATCTTGTCTGCAAAAAGCTTTTGGGCTCGTGCTTTATGTTTAATCACTATCCCATTTGTTTCTACATCATAGCTTCTTGTAATATGCCCTTTAGCACTTTTAATTATTTAAGTGCGTCCTTTTCTACATCCTAATCATAGAACTATGATTTTTATAAAATTAACAAACGCACCATAAACGAAGTAATTTGAACGCWTTACATATCTATATATGTAGTTGGTACAAACGACAAATTAAAATATAAAGGCAGCTTACAATGTGCACGCTCGGTCAAAAGAGATTAGGATGAGGAATGCTGGTATGCTGATATACTTAGGTGTGCTAAATGCATACATTGCAGTAAGAACATTCTTTACCATTATACGGGTGTCCAGGGCAGATCAGGTCAGGTCAGGTGTTAGGTCAGAAGTTTAGTGACAATCTGTCGTTCGATTATTTAAATTTCTGGTCTGCTCTTATCATCTAAAGTATTTTCAGCAATGCAACGTTGTCGCTTATATCGAAAAGTAGGAGCATATTTGTATTTCAGATCAGACACCCTGTAAATTATTATCGATTTCGCCGCTTTAATTTATTTTCATTAAAATATCCCCATACTCATTGGAAATAGTTTTTGAGTTTTAACTATTTTGTAATTTTTTGCACAAACCAGGACGTTGTTTCAAGCTTCGTAACTTCGACTTTAGACCTGGTGAGCCATTAAAGTTTTATGAGTGAAATGAGGAAGTTTTAAACATTTGAACCTCATAATAAATTGACTTAATACTATTACATGATGTATATTGAAATTTATACCACTTCCGCAATTTAAAAAATTGCTAAATGTACATTTTTTTTCAAAAGAAGCACCCTGTATATTATTTCTACGAATGAAAGCTTGATATTCTTTCAAATAGTGTGGTGTATCACTTATTCTATTTAAATCTGATTTCGAAATAAATGCGTCTTTCACAAAAAAAAATAATTGTTGCAATAGGTGCCCAAGGTAGGTACATCACAATATTTAGATTCAAAGAGCACACGCCTTTGTTATGTACAATATTTTGAAACCGTTGCATTTGTTTCAATGATTTTTACAGTATTAGAGCTTTTGATTGTCAAATGTAACTTATCAGCGAATGAACACAATTATTTAAAGGAAATATTTGGACTAATCTCAAAAAATATAATATAGGTCCTTTTAAATTTACCAACGTTTAAGCCTTGAAAAGCGTTCGTTTTTGTGAGACTCCTCTTATTCGTATTATCTTAACTCATCTCGACCGATGAGGCGAAATTTTCGAAATAAGTAATTTTCAAACCAACAAAGAAGCATTTTTGGGCCGATACAAATCCAAGGGCTATCAAAGAAATGGAATTTCAGAAAAAAATGGTTTCTGCGTTTAATAAGAAAACACCAAGAGCCCTATTGAAGGGACGTGTGCATGTCGTTAAGACAATGCATATATTTCGACAACTTTTAAGACTGGCAAATGACATGCTACCTGAAAACATATTAAGTAATTTAATAAAGTCAATATTTCCATTTTAGATGCAGCGGAAAAGGTATAAATCTAGAACACTCACGTTCAAATGCCTAATGTTTTCTCATTATACTCATAAAATTTCAATTTTCTGTCGGTTTTAAATTTGAATTTACGAAGGTTCAAACAACATCCTCGTTAAAATAATAGAAAACAATCAAAAACCCAAAAATTATTTCAGATGGGTACAGGGATATCTTAATAAAGCATGTTCAAAAGAAAAACCTAAAAATCAATAACAGTACTGCTTCACCAAAAATAACAAAGTTACTGCTACTTTTTGATATAAACAACAACGCAACATTTCTGAAAATATTTTAGATGGATAGACACACAGCCGTCTTTAGTAAAAGACCGGGCCAGGCAACAGGGCTTATACGTCCTGTCGTACTGTCGTTAGTCTTGGGATACTAGTTAAAGTATATGAAGGTTACAGCAATTTATTAAATAAAAATAAGAAATGTCTTGTCGTTCTAGTTTTACAAATTTACTGTTCTACTACCTATGTATTTTCCTGAACAGAAAAATGATCTACAGTACACCGAAGTAAAGATGAATTATTTAACCGTGAAAAGACTGTTTTGCGAAAGGAATCCATGCCAACTCTAATTCCTAACTTGCTCTCCTACCTTAGTACCTCTAAATAACAACATTTTCAGGCAAATCTTACGATAAGTTTCTGGAAAACCTCTAACCTAATGCTACCAGTACTGTACTATACAAGATACAAATATATAACATTGCACAATGGGAGTGCGTGCCAACTTGGAAGACCACGTGTTACTTCAGCTGAAGAAGTTCGCACAAAGGCGACAGTGTACCTTTGTTATCATCTTTAGCTTTTTCGTTGATAGGTGGGATTGCCATCCTTTTCACTTACATCATACCAGTATAGCTTTAGTAAATAAGCAAAACCTTTTTTTTTGTCATGCTGTGGACGAGACCTAAACTGTACGGAGGATCTTTAATGTAGTCAGCTTGAACAAAGAAGCACGTGCAATACTTTAAAAAAAAATGGGCACTATGGAGGTTTACAATGAACATTTTTGTGCATACTGTTTTGTAGCACCACTAAGGTCGTTTGCTCATCTGCCGTTGCATCGCGGTGGTTTAAATCCTGTTTGATGTGCGACACCTAATCGCGACATTACATTTAATCGCAACGTCCCTCCCAACGAGTTATTCATCGTCCGATCGCAATATGACACGAAACGAAACACCGCACGCTGATATAGTGAAGCGCGGCACGGAATTTATGTAATTCATCAATTACAGTTCGATAGTGGAGCACGGAATCCTGGAGGAGACAGTGGGTTCGTTTAAATTACGACCTTCCGCGCTAATGTAAAATCATGGACCATAAATCACACGATTTTCTTCTAGGAACAAAGTTAAAACGTGAGGTTAACCTCCCGGCTTTATTCACAACCGCGCTCCACACCAGCAGCGTGCCCGTGGGCGGGGGATGGTTGCGGCAAGCTCCAGGCTTTGTAAGAATGAAATATCACGCGGAATCAATAGCAGGTTGATTGCAAATCACCTACAGCGCGAGCTGGAAACAGACCACCCAAATAAATTGCGTGTGGGAGGATCGTTCCCTTTATATACTTCACTTTTTCGTTCCAGGAAAATGTGATTTCGTTCAAATTTTATTTTGCAACAAGTCTATAACTTGAAGATCGAGCGCCATCTTGCGGTAGTGTTTTTGCGAGTGACTGGCGTTTGCTAGCTTATACCATATCAAAATTTACTAATTCCTATTCAAAATTAAATACCAAAACTTAAAATAGTTGTGTACGACAGGTGTATATGCTTTACATTAAAGCTTAGTTTAATCTAACAAATAAAGCATGCAAATATAAATCTAATCCATGAATTGATTAATAAAATATTATAGGCAAGAAATGCAATGAATTGTGTGGAAAAGTGTTGCGTCATCCCACACATTGTTTTAAATATTACTGATAACGCCTTTAGTGTTTGGATGTAATTGCTCTGGAATTCTCCTTAACTAATCTAGCGAATAAAGTGCTACTTGTGAAACTTGTAAAGGTTTACAAATGTTGTTCAGCAAAATTCAAAACATGCCATTTCGTTTCGTTTAACGAGAAGTAAGTATTAAAATCCCAACTATAAATGTCAACAATAAAAGTAAACTTTCACTTCCAGTTTAAATGGTGGTAAACTCTAACAATCCTTCATGTTTATATTTAACCAAGTTTGATTTTTTTTTGACACAAGGGCTTACCTTTTTCTTTTCGGTTAAGTTACAATTTTAAACAGTTCCAGTCCAATTCTCCTAGATCAAACTTGAAAATCTTTTTTTATTGATCACACGTAAAGTTACTTTGGCAAAATTTCTTTCCTCCGTGACATAAACAGCATCTTATAAAACGTCTCTACTGGCAACGTGTTTTAGGAATGGGGAACGCGCGCGTATGTCGGGAAAAATAATGTTTTATACTAAAAAGCGCACACACCACTAACAAACATCGAACAGCTGACAGCAGTGACATCTGTCAGCCGGTCAGGTACTTGGTGGTGCTTTCAAACACAATAACATAAATAGTCATTCCACCTTTAGCGAAAATTCCAGCACTGGTGACGATACAAGTGTTTTGTGCCAGAAAATTTTAATACCCCCACACTACTACAAATAAAAAGAAATTTTTGGTGGGTTACATTAACTTCCATTACGGTATGCACTTAATCAACGCTGGTTATAAAAAACAGGCTCGTTGCCCATTCTGAAAACACGAAATGTGTTTACACTTTCATAACTATCGATATTAAATAACATTAATTTGTGCAAAACCACTTAAAGCATTTCTGCTGTGTATACAATTCGACTTCATATCTTTCATTAAAGCACTTGTATAGATATTAGTAGGTAACTATAATGTACATATTTATCTGTATTAAAAATTTACTTCTCACGATAAATATACAAAAAAAAAACAACTGTAAAGGAGATTCAGGAGTAAGATTTTCTTAGTGTATTATGTATTAATCGATTTTTTTTTGTTAATTACCGATTTCGTTTGAATAAAAAAACAGCTTTTCGGTTTTGTGTTTAATTTCGATACCTACTTATAACAAGACATGGGAGTATAAAACGGATTGTGGTTAAAAATCGTACCAAAAATTCAATTGCATATTCATAAATATGTATATAAGTTGGTAGTTGTTCAGAAGCCTAAAAATTCGGCATATTAAAAGCAATATGATTTACCTGTCTTTTAACGATGATGTATGCAAACGTGTTAGCTGTACATCTTGGAATTTCTTGGCTCTAACKTAACTACTCCGTGGCGTGCAGGTTTGAAGTGACAATAAAGTGTTAAAAAACAGACAAAGGTTGCGCCTTATGCTACAAGACAGTAACCAATTTGTGTAAGCATTAGGTAAATTGTATCTTTGCGTTTCTTTCACTTGAATGAAATATCAAAAGAAACTCTACGTAAGAAGTGTGAATAAACTGTCAACAAAGAAATCCCTAACCTCGGAGACAGTATGCATAATCCAGCGACGTCACCATCAAACGCAGCAATCGGCCATTCTTTTCAACAAATATTCGATCCGATTCCAGTAAGAAAGACTGATAATTAAGTTAGACTGTCACATCAAGGAAAAGCTAAAAATTTTCGGTTCCAGAATGTCGCAGAGAATCCAAGAATTTTCCGTACAAGAGAAAACCACAAGTATGGCATATCACTGTAATCGTAACGTGAGGTAGCAGCTATAAATTCTCAAACATTCCAGAAGTTCGACGGAAGAACAACGAACCCAGAAATGTAACCTGCTGCAATAGTAACTTCAGCAATTGAAAGCCGACAGTTGACATTTCTAGAAGAATAAAGAACATTTTAGAAGTTTCCATCAACGTAGTCGTCCTAACGCAAGAAAGCCGTATAAACAAATATTAGGAGAAAGCCTACTGTTTACGTAAAAAAGACTTATTACTGGAATAAGGATAATGCGTGTATTGATATTTCGAGAGTTTTCACTGTTTTTTAAATAAAGGTCAGATATAACTTTGAAAATCAGAGACATGGAAGGAATTAACGAACTTGATAATGCACAGGAAGCGTTAGAAAAAATGTAGCAGAGGATGGAATATCCCAAGAGGAAAAGATAGAATACGGAGTAAAACAGTTACCAGTGCAGTCTGAAGAAGTCTTCGCAGTTGTATAACTGATTTGACTGTACCAATGGTGAGTTTAAGTTTACTGCATACAAGTACCTTTCGTTAAGTAATAAGAGGCCACCTTCAGAGTATTCATGGACTGATACTACACAATCATGGTGTTACAAAATCATGCTCACACAAAAACACTTGGAGAAAATGTACTCATATCAGGTTAGCAAGCAACTGAATGGTGTTAAACCAAACGAGAAACATGATCGGTAGGTACATCGAAGGTGGTGATTTAGTTAGTTTCTGCAGGCCGTCTTGCATGAAGAACCGCTGTTCAAAGCTTTAGCAATCCTGGGAAGATGATTTCAAAGTAGGTAGTGACGGGCGTAAGCGCCGGCGACCATGAAAGTTTTACAACTTGTGCACTTGTTACCCCACTGAGATTCGAGACCAGTTAACCGATCAAAACGATCAATGCTAAGAGCAAGGTAAATCTATTACCAAAAGAAATTTTAGCCTTGGGAGGAGTCCATACAACGTCCTTTCGTCATGTTAACATACCATATTTCCCAGGGAACGTTTGATCTGATTCTAGAGTCAACAATATAGTTGCATATGAAGAGAAATGAGCTAGAATGAACGATTTGAAAGTTTAGAATAGCCCCTTGGGATTAACTGGCAGGTGATAATCAAGGCAGCAGTTTACAGGTTACAGTGGAGAAATTAACTAGTTTCAGTGCGATAGTTAAATTTTGTGTTCTAATTCACTGATCAAAATATAAAGCTGAATAGTATATTGTAGTAGAATGTGCCTACCTGCACCTGAGTATGGCCAAAATAAGTTCGTAAGGTTTTCTTGTTACATTCGACAAACGCGTGTAGAACTGTATAATATAAAATTTATCGAAAAAGAGATTTCACAACCTCATGTCTGATGTCCGTCATACTCGTAACTTGAGAACAACCCAACTAACTGGGCTCCTTGTATAGGTCTTGGCCCAACAATGATCAAGATGTATTTGACGTCCCGGAAATCTGCCTCCATCGGCGCCTGATACATTTTTTTAAATATCTGGAAAAGGTCTCATCAGATCCGGCTTGCTGAACAAGTCTTGGCCTCACGATGATGAACATGTACTTATTTTGCTTTTATATGAAATGTGTCTTCTATACTTAAAATGATAAAACTCGATGATTCAATGAAAATGCAATATATTAATTTTTTCGCCCAAAGCGCTTTTTCAATCTTGTTTTCTTTTATGGGGATTCACATTTTTTTTCTTCAAAGGCCTAAAGTAATCATACATCACGGCTGTACCCCTTCGTCCTTCGTAATGTATTTTCATGGTTCTTATATCTTCACGGAATCATATTCCAATGAGGTAAAATATTCCGAATTTCAAAATTTAATTATACACACTGCCACTGATAGAACCCATTTTCTTGCTTTATGTGTATGTAAGGCGAGCAACCGACTGGATTTAGCCAGAACAGGTTTGTATTTTTGTTTATGAGTCCGTATTCAATCAAGTATCCGTATGCGTCCTGATTTTCAAAATTTTGTTTGGATTTGTCCGGTTTTTTAATATGCATATGGTATTTTACTTTTTCATTGTTGCCATTGGTCTTCTCATGCAGTCAGGCGGAGCTAACTTCATAATTTCATCTATCATCTGTCACATTAGTATCAGCCACAGACATCTTATCTATGACGACCCGTAAGTCGCCAAATTGCTCGTTCGTAGGGCAGCGAGTCTCCGCAGTAATAACTCGTAGGTTTGACAAACTGACAAAATGAACGGCGATTGGCGAGATGTGCGGAAAATCCTGTGGTCTTATTGTTTATTGTGACGTTTCCACGTAATATTTACTGCGCATGCGTCTGGCCCCACCTGCGCGAGTATCAGTTTGAACTTTTAGGTATTTAGTTCTGTGGTGTCAGCGCGTAATTGGGTTAACTGCATAAGCTAAAGTCTAACCACCCCTCTTTATACTATATTACATATAGCACCATGAAGGCGTCCGGATTGTCTGGTTTGCGAAGTTGGTCACCTTATTTATATGTCGATAAGTCAAAGAGTTGTTTTGATTCACTTTCCCAGTCTGGCCTGCTTTACGATTTTTCGACCACTGTGTTTGTTATGTTACCCCTAATTACGGAAGTTTCCTGTATTGCAATAAGTAGGTAGTTGACGAAAGAAGACCTAACGAGATAATAAGTTTAATGTTATAATATAAACAATAAATTTTAGGTTATCTTTGTTTTAAAATACTTTTAAATGATCGCTCTTGAGAAAGGTATTAGCATTATTGGTGATGATGTAATTGTTTGCAAAATAAAGAACTTTTTGGAACCAAAGCACTAAAATTACTACAGAATACACAGACTGGACAGCTGTCACTGCATCCTAGGTAATTCCGCTATCAATATTGCGGATGCGATTGCGTGATGTCACATGCAACTGTTGACCTCGACTAAAATGTATCTCCATCGTGTATTGACGGATTTAAACTTTGTTCGTATGTAAAATGGGTTTCGTTATTTTCCGATGATTCAGCAGACCCTTAGCTTTCGTCGTGTACGCCGCTGTAGGCGTTCACGAACCCGGATATTTGTAAGGTGCGATTATGAGCGGCGTCGATCCGGATTCCGGTCGTACGTGTTATGATTCTGAAAACGGCGTCGTTCAATTAAATTCTGCCGGCATCGTTTGCGACCAGGAACCGGCGTGTATACACGCCCCGTTATTGCCACACACCCCTTTATAAACTCCTTTCAGGCGGAGGCGATATCCTTTGAGATTCCTCGCGAGGGCAGACGAGCGTTCCCGAGATACACACAGCCGTCCCTCTGTAATGATAATCATCGTGTTCTCTTGGACAGCCTTGGCGCAGGGCATAATCTGCCTTTTCCAGGAGTAGAATCCACGGACGGGGAAAGATATTAAAGTAACCCACGGAGTAAATTTTGTACGTAGGTGGAGCGGGATAAGCGAGGCTACGATAATATGAAAAGGGATGTCCAAACAAATAAAACCGCCACCTCCATTTCAAGGTTTATCGTCGCATATTGCTTTTCAAATACTCATGGAAAACACCTTATTGCTTTTCTAGCCTGCATAAATTAAGTTTTGCAATGCAGCAAGCTGCTTATTACCCTATAGTACGTAATATCTTAATAATGTACGTAAAACTTTACATTGTGATAACTAAATTAATAAACAAGAAACTGGTAAATACACAAAACCATAAAATGATCAATGTTCTACTCGCAGTATATGGAAAAACGGTTAATCCCACTGCATCACAATATTCAGGTTATGAAGTATTTAAAACTAGTGGGATCAAATACGAAGGGGTATAGATAAATAGACGTGCCTGTTTGGAGCATAATAACAGAATCCCATGTCCATAGCAATAATTTTGACTTTTCAGAAAAGGTTAAACTACATAATAGCTGTTTTTTTTTCAAAAAAGGCATACCAGCTGCAAGTAAGAAGATCGACAAATTTGAATATACCAGAATGCTTTGATCAATACGCCGTATTATGCATCATCCAGAATTGGATTGTTTCTTTTAACAGAGCAAAATTGTCTATTCCAGATAGCCAGAAACCTGAAAAACCCATTTTATTTGACGATAATATAATATATAATAAATATTTTTCTTAAATTAGGGGGTAATCGACCTCGTTATTTATAATAGAGTAAACTCTTTAATTATTGACAAAAAAATTTGGTATTGTTTTATTTTTGTAATGTGTCATCTAATATAAGTTACAAGGAGAAAATTTACCAAAGGCCTACTAATATATGTATATAGGTGTATGTTAAAGAACGTGGCATGCATTTGTAAAAGGCTGATTAATAGCAATCTTAGAATTTGTAAGTTAGATGTGTTAATTAGTCTGTAATTTATAAGTGCTGTTTTTACAGAAGCTCTGGCGGAGACTCTAATAAAGTCGAAAGCTTATTGGCAATAATTAAAGAGTTCACTCTAGTATAAATAACAACAAGGTCGATTACCCCTAATTTAAGAAAAATATTTATATAATTGTGCGACCGCAAACTTTTATCAAATTAATATATAATATACAAATATAATATATAAATGAGATACATGGCATTTCATACGAACAATGCGAAATGAATCCTAAAGTCCTTGAACACGGATCAGAAGAAAAGCATTTGGAATTTCTGAGCAGAGTTCTTGTCTGAACACATATTTTCGGCACTGGGACAAAACAACGGTCAACGGATGGAAGTATTTTGTCTCTCCAAGACCAAAAAAAATTCTGGTCAAAAAACGGCCTGAAAAAGTTCTTGCTTCTTTTTTGGGATATCTGTGATGTCATCTTCATTGATTATGTGGATTTAAGTGGGTACCGAGGCAAATTTTATGAAGAAAAATGTATGGCTTCCACTGGGAATCGAACCCGGGTCTTCCCGGTGGGAGCCATAAATTTTTCTTCATAAAATTTGCTCCGTACCCAAAAAATTGAATTTGACAATGCACCAGCGCGCAAGACGCATATTGCAGTATACAACACTTGCAATTTGTAGATGGAACTTGTAGACCATCCTCCAAATTCATCTGACTTATCTCTATCTGACTATAAAGTTCTCAAACTAAAAAAATTTGAATGGGCGCAAATTCTCTTCCAACAAAGAAGTTATAGGAGCTGTAGAAAGCTGGATAGCAAACCAAAATGAAATGGTTTCGAAAGGCTCACATGCACTAGAGGACCGTTGTCTAAGGTATATTCAGTGAAGGAGATATTATGCTACGACAATAAAAAAGTTTCATTAAAAAAATTTAAGACAATCTTTGGTGCAAGAAGTAAGTAGTTCAAATCAGACAGGTTATCCATTTATGATTACTTAAAAATGTGGAATACCTGTGGAAGCTCAAACCGAAGAGGCTGAAGATTTGATGTTTCGTGATCGGCAGTTGTTCTTGTTATTTCTGGCGTAGAGAGAATACTGGAAACGAGTGTTTAAATGTGCGATGAATACCCAAGTTGCTCAGACCCGAAGAAAAAACTGTGTAGACAACAGCTTTGCGAGGCAAACTTGACCTTTTTGTTCAAAGATAAATAATAATTTTGTAGGATTTTTACTGGGGATGGGAGGGAGCTGACTACACTACACTGACACTCACACGAAACAAGAGACCATGCAATACGTCCTTGAGTGCCCTATACCATGCAAGAAACAAAATTTCTGAGCAGGAAATACCTTTAAATGAATATATGTCTAAAGGGACTACAATAACAGATCTCTACAAAAAGACAATAAAAAAACCCTCAGTTAAGCTCATAAGTCTTTGGTCTCCACGGCAATTGCAAAGTGCACAAAGAACTAGTAGGTCTGTTAACGAAATTTTAGTTTTGCGTCAGATGTACTGCTATTAATTACAAAACGCGGATGGCGCAAACGAAACGACAAGATTTCAAACAGTTAAAATTATTCTGTTATAATCTTCGCGCGTCAAACAGGCTAGAAAACGGCCCTCAGAACGAACCTAGGCGCGTGACGTAGAATCGCATAAGTTGCCGGAAGAAACTCGTGGTGAAAAACATAAAATTACTTCTTTTTAAGACATTAGCATTTGCTATGTCTTTGAAAATTGCAAGTTTATAGTTATTGCACTTAAGGTTTCCTAAGTCATGCAATAGCTTCATTGCAGGGTATCGTTTTCTAGCCTCTGTCTTTGGAACGAACTCGATTTATCAAAATATTACTCAAAATTTTGAAGTTTTATGTGCATTGATGGAAATGCAATGAAATCACTATAACCTGCAAAACCAACACTTAGAAAATTATGAACAGCCATATTGTTCAAACAGTAGCCAATGCATGCGGCTTTGAGGAACCGCAACATGGGCAAACGGATAACTGGCAAAAGAGGACGTTTTCGAACATGGGGCATGTTTTTATTATTGTTTATATGTATTAGACAAATAAGGCAAACAATTCTAGAGCAATCCAAACTCTTTGCAAATCAGTTTCGGTTAGGTCACTTTAATAAGGCCCCTTCAGCACCAAAAAAATCGATACATAACCGACAGATAATTGCCCCAAACCGTCGTTTGTCTTCCCTTGTTTAACTCATAAGATAGCTGTATTTACAATTTATTCGTTTTATTTTTAAGTAGGTGCAGTAAATCGTAAAATTGGTATAAGTGTGAGTTATACAGAAATGCATTTATTTTAGAAAGGCACTTATTCCTATATTGTGTTTTTTTTTTGAAAATATTGGACCTGCTTTGTCAAATATTCTATKAAGTATGCTCTATCAAAATKACATATTAATAAGGAACAACGCACAATAATTATATTGCGTTCTACGAAGATATGCAGTTCCATTAATTTCCGATATCATTAAAAAGAAGTATTCATTAACTGAACTCTAATAGTTGATATCAAATGATAATATCCTCTAAAACTCATTAAAAGTTCGCTTTTGTTGATAGGGTATATGGTCTATGTTCAAGGACAACCTACTGTTAATCCTATAAACTACACAAGTTGCTTGTTAACTATATTAACTGTTACTGCTTCTTCCTTTAATACCTATACGGGCTTCCCCACTGCAATTTTCGTTTTGCCACATTTAGACAGGCAGAACGCGAGAGCTATATTTGTATGTAAATTTGAAACGATTCACTCTGGTTATGTGTTTAAGGTTAAGAATGCCGCTGTACCGGAAAAAGCGGAAACCGTTTCTGTTTATTTACTGCAAAAAACACGTTCCTGACAAGGGTCGAAATGCATAAAACAAAATGATACAATTCTCTAACGGTCTTGTTTTTCAGCTTAGCGTTTCTACCCGCGCCGTTTGGAGGCCCATTGCCGACGATAAAGTAAACGGGGTACCTACTCGAGCCGAATAAAATACCGAAGGAAGGAAAACGTGCTTTTTGCAGCGGAATGAGCGAAGGAATCTCTGGGACTGAAAACGAAGTGTATTAGTAAAATACCAATTGCTGAAAACAGTTAGTCGTTTGTAATAATATAGATATGACACTTTGCTTCGACAATGTTGCAGTCAGCTCAAATTAGGTATCCTATCATAAAAACCAAAACAAAAAATGAAATATACACAAATTAGGTAACTGAACCTAAAACTTTCTGCCTGAAATAGGTAATAATATATTGTTCTATTTTATGCATCAAGTATGTCTAAATTCGATTCAACTAATGCATTTAGAAATAAAAATTACTTCTAAATTTGCCATTGTATCTAAACAAGCTATAAATTCAAATAATAGCTACTAACCTAAAGATAACTTGTAGTGAGTTGTTAAGCAATTGCATAAACTTTTCTTTAGTATACGCATACGCATTTACGCATACTCATTACCACCTTTGAATATATGTATAATATAAAGTCTGATCTGAATGGAACGTAAAAATATCCGCAAACTAGGCTTTACGCGTAAATAACTAATTTTTACTTAATTAGTATGTAAAGAATTGACAAAAAATATATAAGTACTCCTAGTCTTCTATAAGGTTATATTCCCGCAGTAAAATATTGTTGCGTGCTAGCAGAATCAGCGTTATCTGTGGACCGGAATTGCATGCGTCACAGGCAGTTTAAGAAAAGAGACCTGGAGTGGCTCCACAACCCATGCTTACATTATCGCCATCCTGGGAAGGACCCACAAAGTAGTGAAAAGAATCAATGACATAGTCTACAAGATCCAGCGTAGCCCAAGATCAAGGATGAAGTTGGTACCACGGAAATTCCGAGGAACGGAACTGATCGGATCGGGTAGTGTTGCATGCTAGAAGCATCAGCACCGGTGTTGCATGCGTGTAAATGTAGTGCTAGTAGGACACTGCAAGTATAGCGGCCCTAACAACCAACAGACAGCAGTGATGTCGACTCCAGCAAATTCCATCAATAGAACCTTCGCGAAGACTGGATAGCGGCAGTGAGATGTTTCTTTAGAATTGTCGATGGGGGAATAAATAGCCGGACGGAGAGAGCGCGGGCAGTTCTGAATTCGAATAGCGTTTTAAATAAAAGGTGTTAAGTCAGAAATACACAGTTGCCGATTTAACTCCAATAATGGATTGCCTACCCTTTAGAAAATACCGGCAAACCGGTCATCAGTTAGCCCCAGGTACACCGAACAGACATTTCTTTAGTACCGCATTTAGACCACTTGTATAAGGGTTAAGCGCATTACTGTAAATTCTGCTTAAATCCTGATAAACAGGTACTTATATATGTAACAAGACAAATATGTGTAACGAATATGATTAAAATTAATATCTAAAGCTGTTCTAAATGATAGAACACCGGCATTTCTAAACAGGATGATAATTTCCAATGTGGAACTWGAACTGTTTGTAGACGAACCTAATTATGCATATTTATGGTAGCCGCACGTGTCWCCAGTAATCCCATTGTGAGAGTGATTGATTTCTACACAAAGGAACCTCCAATATAACCTTATATTTTTAAAACTATAAACATTGTTAGGAACGTCAAGAGCTGGTATAGAAAGTAAGCAATTATGAAACTTAGTTACTTTGTAAGTAGTCCTGAGGCACATACGAGATACAGAAACAAAAATTTCATGACTTTTTACTTATTTGAAGGTTACAAAATTGTAGCTTGCTGCTTAAGTCACTTAAGAATACTGATGTTTTTATAAAACTGGTAGATATTCTAACTTACGCATATATTGAACCATACGTTAAAATTCTGCCAGTTTCAAAATCTCTAAACTAACGTAACATATCGTTTATATCACGGAGCTAGGTCCTTATGCTGCCACAGCTGAGTGAACCTAAAGCGAACATTTAACCATCTGTTAATATATGCGTTTGACAAGGTTTTTTTGTAAACTATTTAATGTCTTGCAGCGCGACATCAACTCTATTCACTATCAGAAAAACTGTTAAATTATTCCGTCCAGCCAAAAAATGTGAGTAATTTACACAGCGTCCCGAATTATCCAGACCGTTGAACCAAAATTGCGTTCCGTCTCGACGTCTCCTAGAGTAAACTCGCTTTTTGCACGTAGTTGTTTTCGCCAGTAAATAATTGTCAACTGATACTGAAAGCCATTTAGGACGATAATTAATGGTTGTTCGATTTATCTCCCCCTCTCGCTTCCCGGAAAATACCGTTAGGCTACGCCAATGCGGGTTTAGTTACGTTCAGCCGACGGGGGTGAAGGCTATCCAGAACAGGATTCAGGACCAGGCCTGAGGAGACAGCAGCCCGTAGGGAAAATTTAAGGATTGATTTACTACATACGGGCATATGAGAAAGTAACGAGCATCTTAATTTAAATGTGTGTAGTAACTAGAACCCTGCAGCATTTACTATTTCACACTATGCCAATGAAAAGTACGATGAATTCATCATGGCTAAGTTCAACACCCTACATATACTATTTTATGCCAAAAGGGCACGAACAGCGTTCACCTGAAACTTATCTCTAACAATATACTTTGTCTGCAGGAAAGTATTTACTAGGTAAATATGTTTTGTTCACAACTGTAGATCTTTCTAACGTTAAATATAATCAAAGTTTTTATGTCAAATGCAAATACCTAAATCCAACATGACACCTGAGCAAGGCAAAAAGCTCAAACAGATGGAAAGCTTACATACACTAGAGCAGATAAACAATCAGCAATACGAGTTTTAGATATAGTAAGATAGGGACTTGCTACAATAGAAAAMGTGCAAAAAATTAACCAAGAATTATCTCGAAAATTTTCAGAATTACTAATTCTTAACTGCTAACCCTTCAAATAAGGGACAGCTATTTTTTACTATTTCTGGTTACAAGGTACTCAACTAAAGCTATAGGACTTGTCTAAATAACCGTAATAGATATATCCCTTAAGGCCCAGAATAAGAAAAAAAATTATTTTGAGCCTCTTATAGAGAAAACTCTTATCGTCTTTAAAAATTCGCGAAATCTGTCTTAAAACAGAAATTTAGGTGTGGATGAGTAAATTATATATTCGTTATTGGACCTCATTGCATATAAGTGTTATGGATTTCTCTATTATTTACGCAATAAACATCCTGATGTAAAATTCATAAGAGTAATAGCAAGGAATCAATATTCAGTTAGGACACAAAGCAGGAAGAACACTTATTAAGAACATTGTTTATCAGAGCACAATATATTTCAATCGAAACAGCTTCTCAATCTATAAAAAGTAAATTTAAATTATGTTTGTCTTTATGCATAAGGTCTTTCTATAGAGAGTGCTTATGGAAGTATTATATTTAAGTGGTTGGTAGCACATATACCGATGGCAAAGACTGTTTGCAATATAAGGTCGATTACAAAATTTGCTGTAACCTAACGTTAAGTGGATGCAGTATCTCCAAAAAGCTTACTCACGGCCAATACGGAAATTACGTTTAGAGAACACCGTCAACATTGCGCGTCGGCGTCCGTTTATCATTTACTATTGCAACAGCTCTAAATTTAATTATTTAGAGGGTAAGCAATCAAACAGGATTTCTCACTTGCAGCTTGCAGTTCGTCGCATAATTTATGTAAACTGGATGATGACTTGTGTATCCCAATCCGCCCGCATAGCTTATGCCACCCTTTGTTAAGGAGATTTTTAAAAAGTTGATTGAACGGAGATAGCTGCGAAGCTTTAAACCTTAGAAGTTGAATTTGTATGATTGTTATATTTAAGGCAGGTGTTAACAAACAAACGTGTGAACTTATATTATGCATGTGTAAGAGAGCTGATGCCCTCAGTGCCATCTAAGCGGTCTATAACTGTGATAGACGACCTAGTGCAGATTCCTGTCGACGGCATTGGAGAAGCTGCTCCGTAAGCAAGATGAGATAATATTATGTATGTTAGCGTTACTAGTCTCACTATATTCCTAGGAAAACCAAGCTGATTAAGATAAATGATTAAATTTTTTTATAATAGCTAACAATGGAGACAACATGGCACAGGTCTGGATTCTCTTATAAACATGGCGTGGACTAATATTGTTATTATACTGAGAACTGCACTCTGCAGACACCATCGTGGGGACCTCTATCGGTTTTTAAGCGCCCACTAGAAGGTGGGCAACCGTTCAGAGTATAGGCTCCCCACAGAGACGGGTGTGTAACAATGTTAATTGCCAACAGATTGGCCTACATTGGCTTATATAACGGAAGCCAGATCTATGTCATGTTGTCTGCATTGGCACTATAAATGTGCTAAGGAGGCTTTATAAGCCGAAATAGCTATCACAGATTGTTCTGATCCAGGCAACACGACATGGTCTAATATTGTAACTAATACCAATCTCTGTACTCAATCAGTTTTGTTAACGTAACGTTATGTATTAAGAAATACTTACATTCAATTATATAAGTCGCAAAATAACAACTCTAGAGTTCAAAAGTAACGCAACACATTGTAGATGCGCTTTAATCTAACAACGAATACGGACATTTTATTCACGTTATAAAGAAAAAGAAACTACTGGAACAAAAATGATACATAAAGTCACTTGTTCTACCCTGCTCTTCGGTGTATTCGAAGACTTTGCTAAAATGCCTAAAATTCATAAATCCAGTTATTTTCAAAAAGATCACAATATTGAAATAGAAGAGGTGCGCATTAGAGGAAATATCTCGAATAGTGCTTATACGAAGAAACGAAAGGTTTTTGTCGTAGGCCTTCATTCATGCCGTCCATTTTGGGTGCTTCCTGTGACTCCTCTGAATTAGGATCGTCGCTAGGAACAATAACTGGCCAGATGGAACCGGAACATATAGGGTTGAGCCCAACTTTTGTTTAGATTTTCGAGATGGACGTTGATGAGTTAAATTTACCTTAGAATACCACGCAGTCAAGTAAAGCACGTTTCTACTTGTGTTCATTATGGGTAATTTAACAACCCAACGGTACCTCCCTGAATTTCTGTAGCTAGTTGGTATATCATACATTCAGGCTTTTGCCAGAAGACAACGCCAGGCCGCATGCAGCCCTTTTTCCAAGATGGTGCTATAGAAATTGATACAAACAAATTAAACGCAGTTTTCCTTCCAGGTGTTGCATCAGTTCCGAGATTAGTACTGAGCTCCAGTGAAAGTAATTCTTGCTTAAGCACATTTTTATTACCGTTCCGTCTTTTGGATGTTTTTAAAATGCTAATATTACCCAGCAAAAGCAAAAAGGTGAGCAAATGTGAATAACGCGTGCTTTATCTCAACACTTAAATATACCGTTACATGGATTTGCTACCACTTCCATACATAGAATTAGTGAAATTACATTTTGCCTTTATAAAAGACGCTATAGCGCCTTAAAACCCATTCATTTTCAAGCACAAGCCGGAAGTAGCTGCGATTGCTTCCAGGTCAAGTCACTCGGAGTCGGCTTTGATGACCTACGCTAAGGAAGAACTCGGTTTTGTGGGCCACGACGGAGTAAACCAATTAACTGCTACGTTTTTGTTGTKCTCCTGTTGCAGTTAACTATCTGGCGATTCTGCGAAAGACAAGAGCTGATGATTCGGAAAGTCAATATTCCCCTAATGGGAATCCTGCTAGTTGATATCCTCCGTTATACGGTCTGTGTGCTGCGAATTAGTGGAAATCTGTGAGTCAGCTATTTTAGGTATATACTCCAACAATGTTTACATCATCGTGTACTTCGTCTTTCATAAAGTACTCAAGACGCTGCAACTACAATTGTATGATTTATTTTTGTTTCGCTTTGGTGGTACGGACAATTGAGAGCTTGTTTTATACAAAAAGTCACCTCCACTGCAAAAGTTTACAAAGCAATACATATAAGGGGTGTTCATTATAAAAAGGAGCCTGGTTAGTTCGTATTGACAGAAACTGGAAAGTCATAACTGTGACCGTGTAGCGTGTTCATAACAGATCCCAAAACACGCTAAAGTCTAACCATCATTATCTGAACTTCTTGAAGTCTTTAAAACAAATAACTCTAATCATTTGCATCCCTCCTTGTCAATAACAACCATAAAACCCTCATTTCGATAAAGAATTTTTTGCCATACCCATAACATATTCACGTTTTCTCACATAAATCGTTTATAATGATAACTGTTGGATATGGCTTCTTTCCTGCTCAATGTATTTAACAGGTCGTCTTTGCACATCTAACATTACTAAATTTGCACTAATTTCATCAATTTTCTGTTGAACGGATTGTTTTAAATCATCTGAAGTATACAGGTCTAGCAACATTTTGCTGTGCTTCTGCAGAGTATTCGGTCACCGAAAAGGTTTATTATAAAATCTAAATTTTCTAATGCGCAACTTGCAGTTGCTTCTTGAAAATAGCAGTCTTATAATTCATTACCATGAAATTGTCTTATGAATACTGTAAGCGTTTCGTTTTGATAATTCTTAATGTTCCTGAAAATGAAATAAAACTTGAGCTTTGATGTTAATCTTAAACCAAAAATTCTCTAAATTTGAAAAAAAAATAGACCAATAACTAATAGCTGCCAGACTTCTACCTTTTTTGGATGGAGAGGTTCTTTCATAACTCCATGAGCATGCTCTGCTGGCCACATTATCATATTTTGTAAATGTGTGTAGCCATACACGTGAAGCCAAGCTTCAATGGTAAAGAAACTGTTCTGTATGTAGGAGTAGTTTTTGTTAGTAAAGCAAAAGGGCCATTGTGTTATCTATAGAGGCCAGGTAACCAAATAAACAGTGTTTTGGGGAAACGCGAACATTATGTTCTTCCTTCCCCACGTGATATAACAGAAACTTCTCCCAAGAACACCATTAATGTTTGCAGTGTTGTTCAAATACCACTGACAAACCCGTAAACCTCTGGGATAATTTACTAGTCAGAATTCTTGAACGGACTATACACATGCAAATCTTTTCTTAAAAGTTTATGTTGTGCTCCAGCAGAAAGTTCTGCTTGTCGAGACAGACGTCTAATAGAAGTTTTTGTTTCCTTAATGAGTATTTCTTGTMTAGCATAAATAACTTCTTCTGCCCTTTTTGCTTGATGCTCCGTTTCTCTTTTTTCAGCTCCAATTTTAATGAWACAAGTTCACACTTTTATAAAGGATGCTTTAAGACCAAAAAAGCTTCTTGAAATTCCTCCAGGCAGGGTGGATGACATACAGAGTCCGGCAGAGAGCTATGAAGTTTGTTAAAAGCCTGTCACAAATTTAATTTCGAACCAATTTCAAAAGTGATTGGTTTTATACAAAGAATGTATTTTCGAAAAATAATCAACTTCGAAAAACACGTTAGTTAGGAGGCGTTTCTGTTGAGCCATTGCTATAGACGGGTGGTGAAATTGTCCATATTCTTTTCAAACATGGCACGTGTAACCCCTTGAATTTCCTGCGTCTTGAAGATCCTATTTCTTGAAAACTATTTACCTCCTCCATAACGGGACCCCGAACATGACGACCAACATTAAAATTTTTCCGAAACCGTCGGTGTGTAAGCACCACAGAACTACCCGTTTCAACAACTACTACGTTTGAGATGCCAAAGATGGAAAACAGTGAGACCACCCGAGCGCGAGTAAAATTTCAAAAACATCATATCTCTCAGCCGGACCTGTATTTGCAAACTTCATTTACTTCCTGTCCATTTCTTAAGTAACTTTCCAACAGAAGAACCTTTTGTTCAATAGTAAATGCCATGAATACAATTCCAGAAACACTTTAGCACACATTTAGCACCGAAAAATAATTTTAGGAAAATTTGGAAAACAAAAACAGCACTAACAGACGGAATTAAATTTGCGTGAAAAGAGAGAAATTGTTAGGTTGTTTACGATTGCACAAAAAGTGGGTTAATGTTTGTAATGAATAGTGCGAATCTCAATATCTTATTTTTTTCACATTGTATGAAACACCGTCACTGAAATGTCAACGACAGATATCGGCCAAGATTTTCAAATAGAGGACAAGACATTTTCCAATAACTTGGCTCATAAATCCTTGGAGCATTGTAACCACACGTGGTTACTTCGCATATGATTGTTTTGCTGCCATATTGTGTACTTACTAATGCATTTTGATATTTGATGGAAATAACTGAGCCTACGGATGAATATTTTTCCTACATAAAACCTATAGTTTAATGTGAAATCTCTACTTACTTGGTCAGACAAGAATGCGACTGTGGGTACATAATCCATCGTTCCCATTATTGCAATAAAGCGTCCTACGGATCTTACTGAGGTTACTTCTAAAAAAGCAGAAAAGATTCCTCTTGTATATTTTCCTTATTATTTACGTAAGAATTTAATTTGTCCTGACATTTCATTGTCACAGACAATATTCCGTCTTTGCTAACTTAAGCTGTTTGCTTCAGAAGCGACACTAATGAATGAACACGATTCTAAATCCGTATTTGTGTATCACTGTGTCCTCGACGACGCCTAAGGAATACCTCGCTCGATGGTATTAATTAGTCAGTCAACGGATGCGCAAATTTTAACCTTGTGCGACAGGGAGAGACGAGGGTCTGAACGAGGACTGAAAAGGCACTGCCAGGAATGCTGAAAATGTGGGGCAACTTTAAGATCTACAAAGGACGAATGCTTGGCATTGGAAATTGAATTTTAGTACATTACTACGTTATTTGAGCAACGTTTGGCTAATCATTTTGTAAACTGCTTATTGTAATATGGTGCTGGGATTCATATTAAGAGGTAATACAGTACTTCCACATCCAATTGTCAAAATGACATTTACGTTTTTATTTCTTATACAATACGATTAGTAATCAAGGTTTTGAGCATTTTTTCTCTCTACACATTTTTTCTAAGGCAAACAACGTGATATTAGCAAATATATATAAATTTTAATATCGGTTTTTTTCCAAATAACTAGAAAATTATTAACTTAACAAAAAAATTACAAGAGTGCTTTCTGATTATAAATGTTATTTTCTGTATAATACCAAAATTTAAAAAAATCGTACGAACAGGGTCCAATATAAATATTTTAGAAATATTCCGAAAATGTCAAAAAAGACACTTTTGTGGTAAAAATTTTATTTCCTATCTGATAGTGTTTTCATTTTTTGAATATATTAAATATATTCGGAGATATTTAGGAAAAACCGTTTTCTTTAAGTGATTCTTTTTGCTAATATCTTCTAAACAGTTTGCTGCACCGAAAATGTATAAGAACGAATAATACTCGCAGTTATACTACTAATCACATAATAAAACGAAAAAAAAATAGCAAAAAGGATAGTTATCCCCCAATTTCGCCCCCTTATCGATACCCTACTTACCCCACAAACAATAGGTCGCTTTGGGTAGTTGAGATTTATACGTTTGCCAAATTTTAAGTTCATATATTAAGTACTTCGAAAGTTATCATGTCCACAAACAAAACCACAGTCACACACACAAGAAGTTTTTTTGCGTTCTCGACCATTTTAAAGTGAATGAGCAAATAAAATTTTTTGAAAATTTTTTTCGCGATACAATACTTCCCATCCGTTGGACGTGGAAGTAAAATCTGCCAGTTTTTAGTCTTATCGATACACTCGTTATTGTCCTATATTATTTTTTTTCTAAGAACGGATCACGGAGATCGGTCGAAATAAAATGACCACTACAACTTCTCACGTCGATGGGACCTCTTCTTCAGGCTTCGAGAATGAAGCGGTAAATAATAAATACAATAAACCTCGACATTCCGTGGCAATACAAGTAACGAACACTCTGCTCTAACAAGATATGACAATGAAGTTTCTTTCTTTATACAGGTAGCAGATGGCAGTTCCACGTTGTATCTACAGTGTAATTAGTGGGATTTCTAAAAGCTTCTTTGATTCGTCAGTATACAGTGGGAGGACGTGCAAAATTTTTTCTTGAGTTTAATAGAGGCTGAATTATTATGGGTTTGCGACAGACCGATTTGTCCTTTACAGATATTGTTACTAGAACAAACAGGAGACTAAACAGGTAATGAATGGGCTGTTGTTAGGCGTGTTTCCAGGAACATTGAACAGGGCGAATGAGAAGTACAGGGCGTCGACGAAAACCTCAGAATGCCAAGATCCTCGTCTTAGACATTTGGACCTAAAGGATCTTTACATTCTGACGAGAGCTCTTTTGCAGATCAGTGGTTTGACCTTCACCAGATTCGTCTTATTTTTATACTTTTTTCGTCAAGTGCTGCCCTTCACTCTTGAGCATGTCGGCGTGACCGACCAAAGAGGTGTAAATAAAGTTCAGTTCAGAAAGGGATGACATACTGTTGTTTGTGAGGGCAGTATTGTTCACGGCAGCAGATTGTCTTTGTTCTTTATCAGAGACAACATGTCGTCCCGACGTTATATCTACGAAATAGTTGACCGTCACGTTTTACCCTACCTCAGGACCCACCCGGTTAACTGTTTCAACAAAACAATCCACGACCAGATGTAACTAGGATTGCCTTCGACTACTTTTAATACAGCAATGTGTTTCCATGGCTACCAATATCTCAAGATCTTTCGCCCATAGAACAAGTTTAGGACATTAGGACGTTATATACATTAATCCCATTGGCACTTCATGATACTGTACAAGATAGAGTGAAGATTCTCACCCATCCATTCAACAAAAAAAGAAGATTGATGTACGAGGCATGTTTTTTTTAAGTAAGTACCGTTTTGGAATTAAAAAAGGACGTGCAAAGATATCGCAATAATTTTATCTTACATGAAAGCCTGTACCTTAATCTACTTTTCTACATAATTTCCGTGAATATTGAGGCACTTGTCATAACGTGGCATCAGTTTTTGAATACCCTCCTCATAAAATTCTGCCGCCTGACTTGTTAACCACTGTATCGCAAATTTTTCGACTTCGTTATCGTCTTGAAGACGCTGACCACCCAGGTGTTTCTTCAAGTGCAGGAACAAATGGTAGTCGCTGGGCGCCAGATCAGGGCTGTATGGAGGATGATCTAGAGTTTCCCATTTAAAAGATTTGATGAGATCTTTGGTCCGATTAGCCACATGTGGACGGGCATTGTGATGCAGCAAAACGATACCCTTACTCAACTTGCCACGTCTTTTATTCTGGATGGCACGACGCAGATTGTTCAATGTCTTACAATAAGACGCTGCATTGATTGTCTCATTACGAGGCAGAAACTCCACTAGCAATACTCCATTTCTGTCCCAAAAAACTGTGCACATGAAAGAAATTGTTTGCTTAAACTTCACTTTTTTGGGTGATGATGAATGTCGCCATTCCATGGATTGTTGTTTCGATTCTGGTGTGACGTAGGCCACCCATGTTTCGTCACCAGTAACAATTTGGTCTAAAAAATCTTCACCTTTATTGTGGTACCCCTCAAGGAAATTCAATGCACTGCCTAAACGTTGGGTTTTGTGCAAATCCGTCAACATTTTCGGAACCCAACGTGAACACAATTTCCGGTAATTCAAGTTCTCGGTCACAATGCGATACAAAACACTACGAGAATATTGAGGAAAGCAGTCGCACAATGATGAAATTGTAAAGCGTCTGTTTTCTCTCACCTTTTCGTTCACTTTCTGCACCAAATCTTCATTAACGACCGAAGGACGCTCATTCCGTTTTTCATCATGCACATTTGTGCGGCCATCTTTAAATGCTCTCACCCATTTCCTTACCATTCCATCACTCATAATGTTTTGTCCGTAAACTTCACAGATCTCACGATGAATATCGATCGGTTTTACGCCTTCAGCACTAAGAAATCGTATAACAGCCCGTACTTCACAATCGGCGGGACTCACGATTGTCGGAGGCATCTTAAACACTCAGTAAACAACGTATACAATGAAGAATCAAATTGTAATGGCGTCAGTGCGTAGACAAGAGATGTAGGTAACCAGCGCGCATGCACGGAACGCCGACCGTAGCGCTGCGGCGGCGGAATCGCAAAACGGTACTTACTTAACAAACATGCCTCGTAGAATCAGTTTCAAACAATCGTTACTCAGTTGTCATTAGTCACTCGCAGTTGAATCCAGAGTCAACACTCTTACGACCTTTTCTGTCATTTCCTAACTTTGCAACTATGCTCCCACGACTACACATGGGAATGCAATATAAGCCCTACAACTTCTCGACCAACGAGTCCTGGCTCTGCGGACATCTCTACTTTGGAGCTCCCATTTGAATGTCGAGTTCATAGGTTTGAAAGTCGTTTTCGACAGAACCCCATTTAAAGTCACAAAGTTCGATTTACATATTCGGAGGAAAGAGAATTATGCAGGTTGTATGCATTCAGATATGAACTTTATTGGTGTATCCGAAGAAATATTACGGAGAAACGAAAGAACGGAATTAACTATGTTCTGGAACCGCATGTGTATGTAAGATTGTGCGGCGCAGGCGTACCCAAATAAGGGAATGTCGATCTGGAAACGTGCTGGAGCAGTCGATTTATCAGTTTACTGACCACAATTAATGTAAAATTTGACCGAGCGGTAGCATTAAACGTTTTGGGTAGATCTAGTACCTAATACTCTAATAATAACTTAAGTATCCTAGTAGATGACGACAATGAATGAAATAACCATTTTCGTTGCTTGCTCATCATATTACAATTGTAGGTGTCCAAGACACTTAAAAAATTATTTAACCCCAGTTTTGAAGACAAAAAACATGTGCAGGAATTCAGGTCCACTAGTTTTGCTGGACATACTAATAACGTTGACAAGCACATCAGAAGTAGATGGTGAGGAAATGCACGTAGTCAATGATTAGAAGAGTAATGGAAGCGTTAAAAAATATAAGGAATTCTTAATAATCCATACATAATATATACATACATACCATCAAAGTAAAACGCCGTTGCGCTCGATGTGGTTAAGGTCAAGTTTCTTTCGCCGAAGATAGATTGTTTGAGCAGTGGGAATTCTATGATATTTAGCGTGCTGCACTTCACATGATAGAAAGAAATTTGTATGCTCTATCCGATAATAACCAAGCGTAACTAAAACCATTACCTCTAAAACTATAGAGGAACTCTATTGGAAATTTATGAACAATATGTTTATGTACTCGAAAAGTTTTGTCATTTTCCTTTCTATTGGATGGTGAAACATATTAGTTGTTACGGGCATCGACTAATTAACAAAATTGAAGAACAAGAGAAGAACGTTTTAATTCGTAACTTCAAAGCTATTTATTTGCAGTGATTATTATAGTTCATGAATGGGATGAAACCTTTTCGGGATCAGAAAGCGAAGATTCCTAGAAATAAGAAATTTTTTTGGAGAAGATGAAGTGAATGTGAAGTGAAAAACTGGAAGCTGGCAAAACACTGTAGCGTGTATGAAAAAGGTCCAGTCTTGGTGCTTCAAATTTTCCATAGCCAAGAATTGCTGGTGGAAAGAAAAAACTACAAAACTACTAACAAGAGAAGCACTTTATTCTGCGATTGTTGGAGAGGCCAGAGGAAGGAGTGCCCATAAAAGCAAATAAATTCGAAGAACTGAAAAAGTTTTTAATAGAAAATGGGTTGGAAATGAACGGACTAGAATTTTTCAGAACGTTTTTCCGCAAAAAGGAAAAATACGGAAAGGAACCAAATGAAAACAAAGACACTAAAGATATGAAATTTTGCGAAGGAGATTGAGAAGGGTTTGAGTGTTTTAGGATTTAGGATAAACTTTACAAAAAATGTCTTTATTTGTGTTACTATGCGTATCAAAAATATTGTAGATATATTAGACTACCTTATTAGTATAATGTATTACTGGTATAAAGATATAACGTTCCAAAATAAATCTCATCCCACAAAACATGCATTATCTAATTTTGCAGGATAAAATGACGAGAATGCAGCAACAGAACTTTACAATCTGATCTATAAACGGATAATATAGGCAATCGTATACTCAACGGCGCATAAGAGGTAGCCTGCATATTATGTCGCAATAAAAGAACAGTTTCTTGCGTTTTGAACAAAACAAAACGAAGTAGTATGGCTATGGCAAGTTTCGGAAAAGAGTTTCCCACTTATTGCACTTGTTGCATTTATCGCAGTAACATGTCATATCAAATACAAACAACCGTGAAATTTATCAAACTTTGCTAGAAACTTTATCTTTTAATTAATTTTTAGCTTATTCATGCTGCAAGTATGGCTGTCCCTACAGACTAAAAATACGTCAGTAAAGACAAAGGCAACATGATATTATTTATAACATTGTCCAAAGTCAGCCCCGCATTGCAGAGCTCCCAGAACAAGTCTTTGAGGAAGCCCAACAAAGAAATACAGCCAAGAAAGTATTATTTCCCTCACGACATTCGTTTCTCCCTCGACTCGTTTCATTTCCAACCGCACTCCCCCAAAAGGACCTTGGCAAATAATTACAAGAAAATCAGGTCAGCTAAACAAAACATGCCGTCGGCAGTATATACGTAACTCGAATTGAACGCGGCCTTTCTGCGAGTTCCTTTGATTCATAAAAAATTAATAAGGGAACTTGGCTACACAGGAACCAATCGAGCGGCCTCATCAACTCGGAACGAACTTGCCGAACATATTCCTGCAGTTTAATTGAAAGCAGGCGCTCGGAATGTTTCAAACGACCGCGAATAGTTGCGCTTGTTATTCATTAACGCTTCAATTAAATAATTTAACTGCGAATTTAATGGCCCCTCCATAGCCCATCTGTGGTCCGAACGCACGATGACGTCGAACATTGGTTCCATGCAACTGGAAAACTGTAGATGCGCTTTGCAAATGCGTATTAATTAATTGCACAATTTTCACAGGCCAATTACTATTATTATACAGCACGTGTAATTAAATTATATTACTGTACTGAAGGAGTCATTGTGTGAGTCATCCTACTTATTTACAGTTACAGAAGTACATTTGAGAAATTTGCACAGATGGTTTCAGTATTGATTTGCTGAGTGCGTGTCTGTCAAGTGTTTAGAATTATTAATATGCTTAAAACCTTTAAGGTATAATTTGGAGCATCTCAGGGACCTTAGACCTTCTAATAATATAATGCTGTGATTGTCTGATGTTGCTGGCAATGTAGCATTCAGCTATGTGCTAAAAGCACAGTTAATTATGTACTGCGTATGCGAATCCAGACAAAATTAAGGTTCGCGCATAAGAGACTGTGCATCGTTTCAAGTCTTTTTTCGACAGACTTGAATCGGCCAAGCATCGGCGACCGCACTGGTCGGAGTAGGATGCAAATAAATGCAAGCGAAGATAGATCTCTGTAGGAGTCAACATTTCGACCATGAACAATGCCGATAGTGGAAACTAACCTAGTTTTCACTTAAAATTAATTCTCATGAAAAGAAACGTTCTCTAAGACTAGAACTCAACGAAATTGTCAATACCTTGAATTTAGATACTAACTCTCATCGTATTTCGATTATGAAAGCGATTAATATGCATATGACAGCGATCGAGACAATCTTGAAGCCTACGTCAGAAACAGGCGACATTTAGAAATCAACAGCGAGAAAGAATCTGGTTAGGAAACGATGCATACAGAATTTGAAGATTGTATATTAGGTGCACGATATACGTACCTCAAAATCTGCTGGAAAGTCGACCCATTTCAACAAGAAGTAGAAGATGACAAATAAACACAAAAAATGCATCTCCTGAATTCACAAAGCATAGTAAATGTGCTAGTTTGTTGTTAGATTATTTTAAATTTGTTGATAACAACAAATATGAAAGACATTGTGAAGAAGTGAAAAAGATTTTACATATTACGATATATGTATCAAACACTCCAAACAAGAAGTGATGGAAAATACTTGAAAGCAGGAGCACCTAGATGCAAGAAGGGAATACCAAAAAATGTGGTTTTCTCGTACTTTTGTTGAGCGCTCGTCAAAAAAAATTTATTTGAAGAGTTATGGGTGTTCATTTGATTTGGTATTAAAATAACTAGGGCTGTTCGTTAAGATCAGCAAAAGTTATCTATAATAATGGAGCTAATGTATTTGCCTTTAGGTAATTATATAAAGACCATTCAGCTAGTATGCTCGAGAGAACATTTAATTAAAAACCTCATACCCATGTAATATTCAAGTGCGCACCAAAAGGTGTCAGGTAATGTAGTAGAACGAAACTAAGGCTACAGTGTAGCGAAAGATTTGGCAAAACTATTATGGAAGCTTGCGATGCATAACGTGAACCCTTTTACAACTGCGCCTTTGGCATAGTATTTATTAACCAAATAGCTATCTCACTATTCTTGGGATCGATAGAATAAACCAGGATATTCCTGCATTTGCATTCACCCAAAATGTAACGATGGTTGTTTAAAAGCCTAAGGAAAACCGTATTAAAAACCTTTTTTCCATTCAACGTGATAATGGTCTAGATTGTTCAGAGAAGAAAAAACATAAATTTGAAGATAGATGTTTACTGGTACAAAACAAGAAATATTTTATCATTTGCAAAAATTATTTATCGGGATTAATATCTTTATACAATGAAAGTAACAAATAAATTGTTATTTTTTGTTATATGAAGGTTGGAATTATGTTTTCTTTTTTCTGCTTCTAAATTAATTTTTTTATAGGAAGTATAGTATTTGAGATCAATAACTATACTTTTGACTTTATTGAGGTTGTAGCAGGTCAACGGAGATTACATCTTGACAAGCAATATTCTAGAGTACCAAAGGAAAAATACAGTTGCGAGAGTGCACTATTACGCATCAATGATGATCTGCTTAGAGTAGTTGATATAAATCACACGGTGTTACTTTTACTGGGTTTATAAAAGCATTCGACATAATTAACCACCCACTTCTCGCAATCTTATTGCATACTCTATTGGTACATATGGGTTAAAGCTATTTAAAAGTAATTTCACAAATATAATGCGAACTCTGATAATGGGTAGTCCATGGTCTTCTTCAGGTAGTGTTCCATGTGGAGTGCTACTCGTTTAGTATTGGGACCCACATTGTTTACAATACATACATAGTTTATGAATAACAATAAAATTTTGCTCCGCATATTTCTATGTTGATGATTATTACCTATATTACAGGATGGAATTCAGCTAGCAATGCAGTACATTACATCTGACTTGCCGTGTTCGTGTAGCAAATGACGTATTCATTATTTGTGTACTAAGAAGCTTGTTCTTGCTTTAGCGCTATATATTTTAGTTATTACCTAGTGTTTGTTAGTATCAAATATTTGCAGATGAACGATGTGTGGTCAAGTTGGGTTTAGATAATATATATTATAAACCTACCAGCCCATAGCAATAAATCTGTACTAAGCTAGTCATTCCCAGTTAAGGATTTTTTACGTGATATCACACCTAATGTCTACTCAGCGCATGATGAATATTTAATATTGAACGTAGACCAACAGAAAGGTTCCTACCTAACGATTTTGGTAATAATGCAGACCTTCTCAGTATAGGTCAAACAACCACCATCAATTTGATGGTTAAGGTCCTAAGCTTTATTAACTAGCTACATTGACGAGAACCAATATACGAGTACTTTCCCATTAATAATGACTATCATTAACCTCAAATACCGCTTCAATTCAGAGACATATGTAATCGAACCGCCTGCTTGTTTGCCCTTCAAACGGAGCAATTTACTTTTACTAGCATGAGGTTCTCCATCTAAATTACCTTTAGTTTATTACTCACTTATGCCTTTTCTGTGGCTGTCAGTTCCACGGTGGCAAACAGTACAGTATATAACAAGAAAAAGAATTCTGACACCACCACGTATATCTTTGGAACTGAAGGCTCGTGTATAAACTTTGCCAGCACACCCATTAGCTGCGGATGCAACTGCAGGCAAGCACAACACGATGTCAAGTACGTAGTCAGGTAAGTTTCAGCAACTAATGCTCTCGCTTCAGTACTTTAAAAAGTGGGTCGACTCGCTCCGGGGCTGCGTATAAGTATGTAAAGTGACATGGATGTTTATACGGCAGCTCGAACTTAACCAGACCTCGCATTATTTCTGAATAAAGTTACGTTTCATATATAGAAACGATACTTTCATCAGATCTTCTCTTATGCGTAGATGGTTTTGTACGATTGTTGCTGTATTCATATGAAACTGAAACTATTAGAGTAGTGCTTAAAGATAGGTATAACTAAATAATGCGAAAAATGATAAGCACATGAATAGTAAAGTTACGAAGAACTGGAGATTAAATTCTTTCCTGAGCTATGGTGTTATGGTGGTGAGCCTTATCAACAGTCAACCTATCATTGAATGGAAACGTTGTCAACAGTAGAATATAGTTGATTATGTTAACGTACTTTCGTCCTTTATAAAAAGCGTTAGCTAGTAAATGCTATCTACAACCGCCAAAAGCACCTAGAGGCGATTAGTTAACAGGCATGCTACTGACATTCTTTGGTGCAAGCTTTAAATGGTATATATATATATAAGTCGTCTAAGTTATAGTCGATTCTATCAGAATTGTATAGGTATGTAAAAATTTTACTGGTGCATATGTACCAGCATTCTTTTCAAAAATTCACTGTAGAATCCTCGCACATCCATCGATTGTTGAGTGCCCTTTAAATATCGGAGCACTGTTCCACCCTTTTTCGCTGATAGAAGGTAGTTAATATTGCATCAGTACTGAAAGGCAAATTTAATATTTTTACACAGCAAATATACTCGTGTATAAGACATAGTTAGTGTCACAAACAATAAATTATAGAAAACTATTAAATTTTGTTCCTTGGGTTAAGTTGTAAAGATCCTGTCAAGTTCATATACTTGGAGATGCAGTTATATCACCAAAAGTAATACATGCGATACATTTTCAAACTTACAGTGATTGATGATACAGAAGGAAATTTTACACAGGATTTGTAGATTAAGGCAAAACTCAAGATCTCCTGATCTTTCAGTCTTCGAACATTTTTGGGACATTGTGAGTAACTGATTGTAAAAACACTGCCATTAAGTCAAGTACTGACAAAGATTATTACCCTGGCGTTCCGATTTCTTGTGTAATCTTTGCCAAAGATAGCGTTTCCTCTGAAAAAGTATTGTAGAAAATTGTAAAATTTGACCTATCCTCAATAGACCATAGCGGCACTTCACGATGTTATAGAAGTAGTCTGAAATGAGCCACCCTGGAAGAAAATTAATCATCTGATCGACTCGATAGTTAGGTGTGTTAATGAGTGCATATAGCACCGTGAAGACTCTATAGTTAGTTTAACACTAAAGAACTACAACGAAATGTAAGAGTGTGCGCGACATCCTCATTTCTTTAAGGTAAAAATTTGATTACAAGGCCGCCTTAGATGAACGAGAACTCGTAACTGAAAAAAAAAGAATTTACTATTGGCCAAACTTATCTTAAGACTAGAATTATTTAGTGTTTAGAAAGTAATGTTAACAGTAAGAAAATGATATAGGTATGTAACAAATGTTAGCATGACGTGACAAGCTACATATAATGCGTATCTTCCAAATCAAATAAAAATATATGCACGGTTGATTCCAAAATTAATAAAACTGCTAATAGTTTTGAGCCAACTCAGTGACTAAAAAGTTTTTGTAACATCCACATATTTACACATACGAATTAAAATCCATCGTTATCAGACTTCGGGGCAATAAATTTGGGGCACTTAAGAAATTTCAATTTAGCACTTATTCTGATATCAAGACGAGGTAAAATAATTTGACGATATATTTTGAAAAATCTGAGTACTGAAAAATATCCTGTTTTTTTTTACTTTTTGTCAAAATAGCGTAGTTTAGAGTTTTGGCTGTGAAACCAACAGAAAAGCAAAGTGCTCCCTCAAACAAACGGTCAATTATCGTATTCTTATAACTGAGGTGTTCCTTGATTTTCATTCAATATGCAGCCTGTCCTATTTGCTAGACCAGTTGGTCTCGCTAAGATGGATGCGGTATATCTTATACTGCTGAATTTATTAATTTGCTGAAGAGTAAGGTGTACAATGCCAAAAGAGACTTGGATTGTACATCAGAAGGCCAAGTTTCAGCCGAGAGCGAGTTACAGTGGTACGACATGATCGTTTTATCACCTTCTACAATTTTAGAAGCCCTTTGCTCACATTTAGTATTATTATTCAACGATTGGAATATGTACATTGCAGTCAAAATTTCGTTCAGGACTGTTAGAAAAAGACTTAAGTAGTTCCAAATGCAGCAGGCCCTAAACTCTGCACACAAAGGGAAAAGATTCAAATTCACCAGGCAACACATGCTAGGTCCTACAATATTGGCAAAATGTACTCCTCATGGAAAACTCCAGAGTTCCCTTAACAATCACCATATGTCTCGCACCGAGTTGGTAGTGTAATAAAGAACGTGGGACAATACCGCCAGACCGATACATTGGACACAAGCCCCGTTAAAGGGTAAGAACTGGGAATACTGTGAGAAGGAGACTTCCTTGGCCAGCACGAAGCTCGGGCCTAAACCCAATTCAACGTATGTGGGATGCTGCAAAGAGGCGCATTCGGTGCAAAAATCCCGTTCCAGAAACACCACCTACGAGTTCTGCGGAACTCTATTGTGGGAGAGTGGGAACATATACCACAAGAATTCTCTCGGGATCAATCTGTAGCATGCCGCGCCCCTTGGAGGCGGTGGTACAGGCAAAAGCAGGCAATCCCGATATTGAGAGATAAATATAGACACCTACCATTTGTTTTCATATGATCAATACTGTTTTTGTTGTTATGTTCTTAATTTTTATTGTTTAATTAAGGTATGTTTCTGACATCTGATTTTATGTCTTATGGTAGAAACAAAAAGTTTTAATGCGTCAAAATAAAGGATTCCATGGATTGTTTAGAAGTGTAGATACATTATTACAACTAATATGTGTTCATTGATCATAATGTATAGTGTATTGTTCAGATAAAGTATAAGAATACATACTTTATGTTGCTTTTATAAGCAAGCTCTATTGCTATCGCTTTTTTTGTCTTATGTGTAATTATGGATAATAAATAATAAGGTTTTGATGGTATATCATATTCCGAGCGCAATTAGTAGAATTGAAAACTTCAGTTCAATTCCCCAAGTACCAACGCAAGCAGCGGGGCTTCCGGTCAAATTACCCCACAGTAAAGATCCATCAGGGCTTTAATTATTGCACCAACTGCATCTGAAATGCCCCGCCCGACAGGGAAGAATTAGCCGACGCGTTGCTTTGGCGAATAAACGGTCATGTTCAAAAAGGGAGATAACGAGCGGTACGTGACAGTAAAAATAACAGGGTAGCCTTGCACGCAGTCCATGTTCGGTTTTTTTATTCCGACAGGGGTGGAACACATTACGTAATTGGACGTGACACAGTACCTTGCTATGCTAAGTTAATACATCAACCTGATGCGCGCCCTCTACTTGTTTGTATTTATAACCTGACCGATCCATCATGCCATTTACCTGGTTATTACCGAAGGCAGCCTGTAAAAGGGAATTGCTAGCTCTAGCTAAAATGACAGTTGACATGATATCTCTGTACTGTTGTAAGGATATCCATGTCACATCGCATGCAAACATTAAATATTTAGTGTCAGTAAACTTTCTTAATCGAAATATAGCCTCAGTTTTCTAACTACGGGGGTCATGTCGTAATTTCTACACATATCAAGCTGGCTCTGAACTGGCCATGGGGAGAAAGCAAGTATTGACAAATTATAAGTCTATCATTAGGACATCACTTAGTTATATACAGTGTGGGTGGTTCACTCAGTTTATGTGTAAAAAAATTAGACACATATAACACCACTGCCATGTAATATTTTTAGGAGCACGTTTTAAATATCTAGGAAAAGTTAAATTTAATTACAATAGTTAAAGGAAGATTGTAAAAAAATATTAAAAAATTCAGCACCAAGTAAATCTTAAACTTAATCTTAAATATGACTACTGGTAGCGGAAGCCACTGCAAAATTACAATTCCGCCAATGCATATTATCTGTCTGTTTTTTTTATAATTTGCCATTACTTCACTGCAATATAAACGAAGACTAACCGAAAAACTACCGTCCTGTTTCTTGGACGCAAAACATAAAAATATTATAAGCGGTGTAAGCAACGCAGGCATTCACCCGCTATCTACACAAACTTTGCAACAATTTTCGCTAGCACCATTCTTTCAAACCATTCCCGTTTCCTAAAATCATAATATAGAACCGAGCCGAAACCCAGTTCCCAGGATTTCATATCAGCAAATTGCAGCGTACTAGATTACATTGCCCTGCTCAACTTAAAATGAAATTACCCGCCTGAATTCAGTTGCAGTGCTAGAGCTCTACAACTCCGACGTGGAACGGCAGAGCAGACGCCTGCCACGTGGATATGAGAAAATGAAAGCGGTAAAACATGGCTTATTTGGATGGGAAAATCTGTACCTAGCTTCCACTGATTAATTGCTTATCAAAAGGAGGCTATGAATGAATTCGGTTAACAAGATGTGGAAGTAGTTTGAAGCAAAGAACATATCTGATAGCATGCGTACCTTTGTATGTAAATAGTTATCATGTGAATGATTAAAAGATCTTATATTCATTTCGTTAGGAAGAAGTTTATATTAATTGTTTATTCTTACTAGTATACATGAAGTGATTTTGTGTCCTGACACTATATCTAGGAGTTGTGGCTTTGTGCGAAGCTGTGCGATTAAGTATTATACAAAAGTTATGGATTTTTCTTCAGTCGTAGAATCTATAGCTGCAGACGTTTGCAAATACGTGGACAGATGCGTCTTATGAGGCTATCATAGCTTGCAAGAGGAAGATACGACAAAGCTTTGTTAATCGAATGGACTTATTCCGAATCAATTTTCTGGTTCAAAACAGAAGGAAATTAGGTAAAAAGTTTCTGAAAATAGTTACTTCTGTGTAAGAAGTTACCTTTTAATATTAGTAGCAAGAAATCTGCATTCGGTACTGACAACAGTTGTAATGTTAAAATGCAGTCTGCGGCATGCATTCCAGAACTAAGTTTATATATAATACATAGATTTATTCACATGACATTCTTTTTTTTAAAGATACACCAATATGAGGGAGATGTTGCAACTCCAAAAGACTTGCGAAATATTTTGAGAAACGTATAAATATTTCGAATATATCTTAAGTTAAAATACAATAAAACCCTTGCAAGATTTTAGAGTACAATTTGCGTAAAGTAAATATGCAGGAAATTAAAATAAATTAATCACTTAGTTTACACCTATTAATCTCTTTTTCTAAATGACATGTGCGTATTATGGTTTTCACGTTACTCTGACATTTTTATAAAAACTATATTTATGTTTGTTGCAAATATAATTTGCTGCTTTTCCTAATGATAAGGGTGTAATGTTGAGTAACTATAAATGAAATAGACAGCAAGTGAAATAAAGTGCATAATCTATTACAAAAATGTTCTTGATATTGCCTACTAAGAGACGCACTGTTTCGTCAGATTTTTATATTTTTTTTGGGTAGTGTGGCTAGCTGCTTTAAGTTTTGCTTATTGTATCTTGAMAACGCAGCAGTTCACTTCCTTTTTACTCGCTTCTTCTATACATACATTCCTAGATCACACACTAAGTAATTGACTTTGCCTTTTTTAMGCCCCAGTTTCAAATAAAAATCTAGGCTCTAGCGTAAGACGTGATCTTTCGTTATATCRTCAAAAAGATCACATTACCGCACACTCTTTGGTGAAAGAAGAAACAAGATGTGTTTTCTAGAAATAGACAAATACAAGCGTACTTGAGACTGTCTGTACCCTAGAAGCCGAAGTCGCTGGTATATGATTTGAAATTTGCATACTCCAGACGTTTTGTAGTTACGGGTGTACTCTAAGTAACGTGTACTGTTAAAACCCTAGCGCTATATTTCCATGCAAAAGAGTAGGGTGGTTAGATACTCAAACGTGCAACAAAATTTTATTCATGAGAACTTGATTGCGAAGCGTCCTGATCGTTTTCATGTTTGTGTTATACTGAAGCTGCAAACTCAAGTAATAGTCAACGTTCTACGTATCGTCTAATTCTTCAGTACAAACTAGATACTTTTGTTGTGAATAGCCCAAAATCAGATATATAAAAGGTTCTCTCAAGGGAACGTGAAAATTTTCGTCTTCTAAATGTCGCTGGTTTAAGCACACATAAATAGACATAAATAGTCACAAAAAGAAAAAGTGAGAACTAAGAGAAAACACATCATAGAAGGATTACTGAATTAGCTGACGAAATATATTCGAGTATTTCTAAGTTGAAGTAATGTAAAGCATTAATATACCTTCATTAATTTTATATAACTTATCAACTTGGTTTTTTCAATCCCTATCTTAAGCCTGTTACTAAGCGAGGCAAACTGAATGCATGTTATAGCACTTGTAAAATTGAACTTGAATTTGTATAGGAACGGTATCTGATTGGATGTAAGTATATGAAGATAAATTCATTAAAATACACGCTTTTGATGATTGATCATTGCTTTTATGTAGGTTTACAAGTATTTCTGGACACGTATCTACTCCATTTATCAATATTACCCGATATGCATCTATTTTTGCCGACAATTACATATTTTTTTGTTGTGAAACCTACTACCTACTGGACGAATTAGAATATGCTGCATCAAACGTTGAAAAAAGCATAGGAAGAAATTAATAATGCTAAAATTCCTATAAACAAAAACTTTTTGGGGAAAAAATACACTCAAAATTTGAAAGCCGCCGTTTTGTCGGCATTGTTCAATAACCTTACGTAGGGCAGCGAGCAGTAATAACAATAAATATATTGATTCACAGTAATTACAAGTAGATACACACTGTGAAATCAACAGTCGTGTAGAAATTGTGTATTAGACTGAAACTACGAGTATACAAGCACTGAGAATATATGTACTAGACTTTTGGTAGGTTACAACAATTATGCAAGAAATACGATTGAAAACAACATCATGTCGAACAGATAGTTTTGTGTTTATTTCAACTAGACTCCAAAAAAATCTTGGGATAAGCAGCACCAACATATCAAGGGCTAATTAACTACCTTTTACGAGCAGATGCTATCATAAAGCATCTAACTTATGCATTAACTCCAGTAATGCTTCCACGAGTAGGTAATTGCTGAAACTGGTGTGCTGCACCCACACCTAGTCTAAACATTCAATTGAAGAAGATTTCGAATAGGTTATCTAACACTCAAAAAGTCAAAGTAATGAATAGAAAGGCTCGATATGGGCCTACCAGTGACCGGTGGCAACTCTAAGGCCATTGTATTTGACTTGAGTAGCATAAATATTTAAATAAATAAAATTAGAAGGTCCATTTGTTTATGCAAGCTAAAAAGTTTATTAGGATATATCCGGAAGATATTTAGAATTATTGGGCTAAAATGGCATGATTACCGATTTAAAAGGAAAATTGTAGCTTCACATTCAACATTTTTCTGATTTCATACACAATAATTTTCTACCCGCCCACTCATTAAATATAGAGGCTAACGACCTTGCGAAAAGTTACTTTGCGATTTGCTAGGTAGAATACTTTAGATACAATTTCGAACAAAATTTTTGGACCTTTGGTGGATATTTGTAATAACAAGATTTAATAAAATGTTTTTTTTTACATGAAAGTGTGTTAGAAAATTAGCCCTCTATAACACAGTACAACCTGGAACACAAAAGTTTCAGTTACTGTCGCCTTATCATTCCGTTATGCAAAAGCCTTAATACGTAATAGTTAATTCCAGAACTTTTAAAGACACTTTGTATGAAATATCAATTTTGAATATGAAGTGAATATTCACATTTTGTCACGTAATCACTTGTTTGTTTGATTTAGAAATCTCGCTTCAGTAGCCTATGCTACGTTTTCCTAACAGGATAAATAACAAATGTATAATTATTATTAGATTGTTTAACCCCTTTTAAGCACAATGGTACACACTGAAAAACACCACAATAGTTTTATTTTTCAAATTTATATTATATTGTTTTCGTTTCATTTTTGTATCAGTGCAGTTTGTAGTTTTGAAGCTGTTTCCACTCAATAAAACAGTGTTTTTGTCTATAGATCTTTCAATATTCAATTCTTACGTACTTCCTTAAGTTCCACAGCGAACCATTAGCACAAAGCCAGACAACTATTTAGAGACAGCCYTTAAGGAAATGGGCAATCCAGTGACGAAGWGAAAAAATGATCAATAGTCAACGTGAATACTAGTTAATACAGTTAATACAGTTTAATATCATCGTATTACTACTWCTCTAATTATATGTACGAACTCTTTACTTTAGTATAGTATAGATTCCGACCAAATGTGACTCCTACTGGCAGACTGAAAAAGCTTCCTTATAATGCAACATGCATATCATTTCCTTCCGCCTGCAATCCCTTCGGAGATAACCCGACAGAACATTTCCCTTGAGCATCTTAACTTACCGGTCGTCATAGACGAACCCTCCTTCCAGCGTATTATAGTAAAGTAGGAAAGCTAGCAAGCAGCATCCAAGGCTGACGTAGTCCATGCCTGTGGTCAGCAGGACATCTCCAGTCAGCGTGACTTGTTGCGTCCGGACGCCAAGCGTCCCTCCCAGCAGGCAACCGCTGACGACCGCTATGCGTCCAAGTCATTTACGGGAACAATCTCTCCGGAAGGGTTTTCGTTCGCGACCACTAACTCGGATCCAGAGTCGCGAACGCCCCGGGAGAGCAAAAGATCTGATGTGATCGTGGGTGGCTTCGTATCTCAGGATGTCTACCTGTTGGTTGACGCACCTGGATGACGGCGTTCACTGTGGCGAGCGCGACGCGTACACGCGGTTATATACTCACGTCGAGCATTGCGCGAATACTGATGATCGACCCTCGATCGGGGGGGCAGCACGGTGCGCGCCGGCGCCTAGGGCGTCGAGGCGCGCCGCCCCCTGCTTCACGGACTCAAAGGTGGTGCGACGCAATCGAGGTATGGACGCGGTGCTATCGAATGCGATGTTTGCTTTTATTTCTGACGCAACGGAAATCAAACAATAGCGAAGTTCAGCGGAACATTCTCTTAGGGGGGGTTAAACCTCATGGAATTCTTTGACATTCAGTTACTTTAAAACTAATCATAGTATGTTTCGTCCTTTCCGTAATTACGTTAATGGAAAGTACAAAACCACTTATACCCAGCTTGAAATATGTAATATGTATCTCATCAGTCATGCATTTATCAGCTAGCAACCTGCCAAAATGCTTCAAACCAAGTGCTACCATTTAGGTACATGAAACACTCTGATGCATAAGGTGAAAGGGTTTAAAGGTCCGCATTTAGCTTTATAAACGTAATGTAATTTGCACAATTTTGCGATTATTCAGTTACAATTTTCCCGAAATCTTGCGAGTAATCAGTATCCTTGTTGCACAAATACTAATGAACGACTAAACTGTAATCTTTGTCGTTTTGGGTTAGACCGCGTCTGTTTTTAGAAAAGGGTCGGCGTTTCGGCTGCTCTTGCAAGGGGCATCATCAGGACAGGCATATCGAGTATAGTACAAACCTAACGCGAGAAATATGTCCGAGCCGAACCAAATTCCAAGGAGGAAAAAGAACGAAACGATAGAGTAACGTTGTACTTCGCGTTACGAGGGGAAGTGGAGATGCTTGGACTTGGACAACAGAAKGGAGAGATTGTGAAAGTGGCGACAAGATAGCCGCTGTGTGATACGATTCCTGATAGTGGAACCATCGCTGCGGTTCAGATTATTTGGATGCTTGGAAATTTCTAACTTCTCGGAATTTTCAGATTGTAAAAAAGKGGACTTTCCCTAGAACTGGCACATTGTCAAACAAAATATTGTGATTGGTTTCATACTCGTGTTCGTCTACTGCTGAGTGGATGAAAAAATGTATTAAGCCTAGTTTTAATGGATCCGCCTGTTTCGCCGATATACATATACTTACAGMACCGCACGAACAAGGGATGCTGTAAATACCTCTAGAAGATAGACGATTTATTTCTTTCCTTCGGAGATGGAAGAATCTGACATTTTCAAATGGAACTGGAAGATAATGCTAAAGAGATGTCGTAAAAAATGTAAACGATTTCGTCTGTGACACCACCAACATAAGGAAGTAATGCAGTGGATCTATAGTTTGGGAGTTCAAGGCCTTGAATTTGGGGTAAAGATTACAATTAATTGCAGACTGTATCTCAAATTGGTGTTACAGTTTAAACTAATACCGAAATAACAACTCTCATAATGAAAATAAAAACTAGAAACTAAAAATCAGTTTCATAATGGCTTTATTACGAAATTCAATTGCGTTTCGTAATGGTTTCAATAAGAACACAAAATAGAAACAAATATATTTTTTATTTTTTTAAATGTAAAAAGTGAAGTAACGCTCCATCATAAGAAATATACTGGCCTGTAATAAACCGAATGAAGGCATACCAAGAGCTTGGATATAGAAATAAATAGTAGCTACATATATAATAAAATTTAAACCGGCAGTCTGCGCTACCGATCTGGTTACCCAGACCCCTATAGAACAAAATTTTGAAAAATTGGCACAGACACTCGTTATTTATACCAGATAAAATAGGTATTGCAATATGATAAGTACCCACTACTTATAAGCCACTCGGCAGACGCTCCAGTTGGAAGCATTTTGGAAACAGACGACATGGATCGATGGATTATTTACATAACAGAATAAGTCCGGCCAAAGGATTTGGAAAGAAAATTATACCTGTATATGAACTAAAACATAATAGGTTATTGGCCGAAATAAACACATCGATTTTATTACAAAAGAAATGTTTTATAACAGAATATGCAGTTCACAAGAAACTCAGCCATACAAAAAAAAACGGACGCAAGACTAGGATGGCGTCAGATTCGTATGTACCATAAAAGAGCGTTTCAAAAGAATAAACCTGATGATGGCAGTCAGCTATAAAAAGGTTGTAGAAAAAAATTGTATTGGAATAAATACTAATTATTTTTAAAATTCAATCAAGAGTTACAAGCGATTTAAATCTTATCTATGCTACAGATTACTATTAAACTATTAATTGGAAAACGTATCACAGTTAGACATCAAGTTTAGAAATTTGGCCTCATTTAACCTACTATGTAGCTCGACACGAGAGTTGGGACACCCAGTATTTCCCAGTATTCTTCTTAACTTCTGGTAGTATAGAGTACTTCAATGCCGCAGAGAGTATTTAAAGTTTATCGATTGCGGAATGTTCTGGAGTGCTGCAAGAGTTTAGCAGAAATATTAAAAAACGGTGCAATGTTTCTAAGTTCTAGCTTAATTAATTTGTGAAAATAACATGGTATTCAAAGTATGGCAATAATGCTTAATGCAATTTTTTAGAATGTATTGAAAGAAAAATTATATTAAGTTACAAATAGTAGCGTGACGCGTGAGTATAATAGTACTTAATAGTTAATTCTGCCAACTTTGTCTTAACATTAACTGGATACAGTTCTATATAAAGAGCAAACTTTAAGTGTTACCCGTGTTCAATACACACGAACGGGATTCCAATTCTTTAGCCTGTGCCGTTTATATCTGATTCTCTCCCCCTTCTAAAATGATAAAACCTCATTTAGTTCATACGATACAGATATGACCCCCCTTAAAGCGCTGCATAAAATAGCTAGCGTCGAATAAATTACACCCCCCTAGATTCGAATACAAAACAAAACGTACATCCCGCTTTACTACCCCTGAAATATGGAAGTTCGATAGCACTGTGGCACACAGCTCGTCTTTCTGTTTGCATTGGGGAAAGCAGAAGGTGTAAATCTGAGTGTTCAGCGTCCGTAAATGTTTAATATCCGATTCTATTTTGTTTTAGCATAGATATTACCTAAAGTAAATATTGCGACCCAACATGAAGCTCGGTAATAGAAATAGTGATTTATTGAATATGGAGAGAAATACGAGCAACGATATAGGCGGGCAGCGCTGGCATATTTAATACTTCGCTCTCATTTATGAAGCAAAAAGGAATACGGATAATACAGAGCGCAAATGCGTAAATTATAATATATTAAGTACCTAAAATACATTTTTTGTTTAAAAAAATACTGGGACACGTCTTTTAATATTTTAAGTAGCAATCTCCTTTGGTTTCTTTAACATTTGGTATATGACGTAATCGTTTTGTTTTTTCCTTGCCAACAACAGTGTCTTTCATTGACTGTTTTAAGGGCATCCAAATTTATTCATTATTAACTCATCTATATCACTAAATTCGTCCTCAGAACTTTGCTTCACAAGTACAGGGAGTAGTCAAAAGGAGTGAGGTCTGGAGGCCTGGGTGGACAATCTATCACCATCACCTGTCCAAACAATGACACTGACTTTTTCTGAATTTGAGTGTAGCTTTTCCTCATCCCAATAAATTTGCCCATTAACAATTTAGTCGATTCATCTGACCATGTAAAGTATGGTTATGGTGTGGATAAACCAGCGCCTTTCGTGCTAGACATAGAGATGTATAAACGCGTCAAAAAGCGCGCGTTGCCAGTCTGATTGGAATATCATAGAAGCAAGAGAAAAAAATCAACACAGAGGTTCTGTCTGAGTGACTGTAGGGAAGTGTAGTGTTTTGAATAATTGTTAAATGAATTAGAAGTTGTGGAATAGTGCATAGAACTAGTGATGCTTGACGCGTATTGCTGTACTTTAGCGTAAATAAAGGAAGTAAATTTAGAACAATTTGCGTCCAGTAGGTCCATAATTTGCTTCTTCTCCTCTATCTGAATCGCATTCAGTTATTTCCCGAAGGACTGTTTTTTTGTAAGGATGAAATCTTTCAGAATTGTTATTACTAAATAAAGCTAGCGGTCTGGTAGGAATGTCAAGGTCAGGTCAGGCCAACAGTCCATTAGGCTCGAATCTTCGTTGAATGAATTCTGTCGATGATTACCTTCTTTGCTACATCGGTGATATATAGGGGATATTTCTCACCCCAAACGAAAAGATAATTCATTTTGTCCTGTTGCCGTTAACATATCCAGTCATCTTTAAGATATTAATTTTGCCACTTTCAGCTAAGATCAGTAGCCTGTTAAATAGTTTTCCCTAGAAAAGTTAAGTAGCTTGGATGCTTCGTTGAAATATGATTTACTGCTATAACTAATTTGAAGAAAATGTAGAAGGTGTTGATTCAATTTCCCAAAATTCTAAAACGAACGCCTAAAACTTGTTACATAACTTGCCCTGACCTATATTTAAATTTAAAAAGTTGATAATACAGGGTTTCTATAAATGATTCTTGCAAGGTGAGCGGCGTTGATTTCTGAAATCTTTGTGTCGCCTGTTTATAACTGCCGCCAAGCTACAAAATGCACGGCGATAGTACTGAAGGTTGCAAATTCTGAAAGCTTAAAGTTGATTATTCTATAAAACACTACAGAATATGTTGAAAATACACACTTCCACACGTTTTCTTATATTACAATATATGAAATAACAAGTAATTCAAAAATCGACAGATGACAAGTATACGTCGTTGTTTTCACTTTCCTGGGAGGTGACAAATTGATTTAATCTATAATTTCCATGAGTGCCCTCGATGCATGAATCATTTATAGAAACCTTGTACTATATGAGTAGGTTACTTTATAATAATTGTGATCGTCTAGTTGTTTAGTAGGACTCAAAATTAAGGTTGTGTTTGAATTATCGCATATTGCTCATAAATCGTTGTAGCAGGCTCCTTCAAGTGGCCAGGTAACCAAGGACCTGAATGTATTTGATGAGAAACAAACAACAGTTGAAGTGGTGGGCAGTTGTAGAATCACATTCACCACTAATATTTGTCGTTGCTGTGAAGAAGAAATTGTAGAATTGAGATGTAAAGAAATTATTATACATACAAAACAAGTCACAAGACAAGGGTATACGTAACAAAGACAAATCAGGAGAAATGCAAAGAAGGCAAGAGTGCAAACTAAACAAGATAATTGAAAACTGATAGACATAATATAAGGTGGAAGCATACACAATAAAGGCAGCCGTGTATGACTTATTCAGCGTGGTTCTTGCAGGCAATAACCTAGACCTAAAATCCCATATATCGCAGTAAATGATTTCTCGGCATTTTGTTAAATTCGAAGGAATCATCACTGCCTCTCAGCCTTTGATCTCTGTTAAGGGCACTGCCAACAAAAAGCCAGGCCAAATAAAACTTAGACGAAGTAGGTGGCGTGTGAATAGGGCGACAAACATAAACACAGTAAATAAATTTAGTAAAAATAACACATTAAACAAGCATAGGAGCTCTATTATCAAGCGTTTCTGCAGGTCTTCCGTCTTCCCGCAGCTCAGTAACCATCGTGGCAGATTACGGTTAGGTCCGGCGCGGCGCGGCGGCGCTGTCGCCGTAGATCTTTGGTAGGAAGGAAGCGAGGGGCGCGCTGCCTTTGATGCGATGCGGATAGACGCTTCCCAGAAGTTACCTCGTCCTAGGAGGACCTGGCTCAGCAATGACCACTACCAAAAGTGAGCGAGCTCGCCTTCGAATTGAACTACCACAGGATCACCTAGTCTACAACAGACTTAGCGTCAGCAGGTGATAGATTCAACCGTTCCTCAGCTCAGAAAGCTGGAAGAGATATCACAAAGTCACCGCATCCCCAAGGGAATTAGCGTCAGCAGGCACTAGCTTTGCAGAAGTAGTCGAAACCAGAAAGAGATCTCAACTGCAATCACGGCTGTAGTCTAGAGCCGCTGTTTTTATAAGCATCTCGCGGTCCAGATTAGAGGGATCACACGAAATAGTAGGCTGACGCCACAAATGTGCGCGCTCCCGTCTTTTCTACCGAGCTGCTAGTGATGGGAGGCTCCACGCAAGGGCGTATAATATGCCACAAAATATTAGAGTAGCAACTAATAATAAAAGAATAACCTCTAGGGATGGCATGCTTCAAACTACCTTATTTTGCACAATGATTTAATTTGAATTTGTCACTACAAAGTTTCTGATAGTTTAACGTTTACATTAAATGGCCAGGTTAACCTACAAAATTGTTGTTGTGCAGAGCAGAACCCTCACTGGACGAGGAAAGATCACATTCAACGTCTAGAAAAAATAGTGTGCGTTTAAACTTGCACTGTTGCTGACTGAATGCATATCTTGGTCTCCAGACCTCACACCTAACAACTATAATTTATGGAGATACTTGAGAAGAAAACAGTAGGTAGTCAGTTGAAAGATCCAATTTATAAAACTTCAGTGTTCCATCACTTTCCTGCAGTAATCAGAAATCTTCAAAACGAGTTTAGAATATCGCCAAATAGTAAGTGGATGGCACTTGCTAAAAATGAAGTATTAAAATGAATGGTTATATTTATTTATATTTTTCAAATAAAAGTTTTTATTCGACATTTTGTACAAGGTTGTTGGTTAAAAAATAATCCACACTAAATTTCTGAGCAAATTGTATACAGTTTCAACAAAAACCAGTGTTATATACATTTTATCACAAGCAAGCACAAATTAGTTTTTTTTAGTTTATTTTATAATTAATTGTGATGTTTACGTCCATTCTATTGTAGTATTTGTGCATCCCCACGCAGTTGAATTGTCTATAGTATTCAAGAACCTGTCGATATCTATTTTAACCTGTTTATGAAAGCACTCCTGATGCTGGCCTAACAAATGAAATCAAGTAATTTAAAACTCAAAGTACGCAAAAATGTTAATCAATTTCTTAAAATGTTCCAACAAGTGCCGACAGCATCCAAGTTGCATCTAATTAATATGTTGTGTTTAACAGGGCTCGTTATGAAACTTTCACGTTCAGGATGGAGCAGAGCCCATCTACAGTTAATATACTAACGTACAATAACGGAAACACCGATTTGAATTTGAAGATTTAGCAAAACTGATTAGAATTATGTAAATTTAAGGACATGCAAGTTAGATTGCTTTGAAGGCAACTTCGGTGTAAGCCATCAAAGCGAAAATGTATGTATTTATGCCATGCAATAAGTGTGACATAAGCGACTGCATGCTGTGTGGCGAAGACACGAATTGCAATATAATTCCAATATAAAGTATCTGGCTCTGACGCTGAACAGGTCCCTTATGTATAAGGACTGCTATGCAGAAGTATTCCTTATTAGAAGCCTCCTAATTGCTAGAGCTATGGAGAACAAAGCACTCCTTCGGCGGTACAATGCTGTCTCCGCCAGAATATTATAAATATATTATCACTAAAGACTCGCTTACATGCTAGGGTTTACAATCTGAGAATTAATAAAGGACTACCAAATTACGCAAATGTGCACGTCCGCTTAAATTGAAAGCGTCTGACGTGAATTATTATATCAAATCGTATTAGTCATGAAGTTCCAGTGTAATTACTAATTACATAATTAATCACCTAATCATGAAAGTGTTCGACATTTTTGCGTTTCTAGTCTGTCGTGTCGGAGTTTACGGCGCCATTACGCAGTGTTTCTACATGCATAATTCCGTATATACAATGTTTGGGGTATGTATTATTAATTTACCCCGGTTTACTACCACCTACGTGCTCGGGGGCATATGTTTCCAGAAAGGGGCTATTGTTTATTTTCCTCTTGTCGACAATAACTTACCTGAGCGGGCCGMACACAAGTAGGTGTACTGTAATTATGTAATTTGCGTGTATGCTTTGCCTCGCGTTGATAAATAGATATGAAATGCGCATATTGTATTATTATAAAGTCTGTTGCCCTCGCAATGCATATATGAAAAAGCGGAAGTAGAGAATATAAAATTGTATTACACAGGTTTTGAAGAGCACTGTCAGAGCACTGTTTCTACCAGTGTTGAGATGTATGAAATCATATAGTATAGGTACGCAATTGATAAGAAAAAGGGTCTTGAAAAAGAACTAACATTTAGTGGGCGGAACAGGTTGACTATTTTCCAAATTCATAGAATTTTTAATTATTACCCAAAAGACATATTATTAAAATGCTCACATTCACCTTAAGTTAGAATTTAACAAAATCTAGTAAAAAAAGGACAGTGTGTGGAAACGCCCGCTTAGCGTAGCTAAATATGATGTGCTCTGAAGTTGGTCTTCTCCACTCTTTGAAATATACTTCCACACACATGATGTGTATTGAATTGCCTTTAAATACGAGGCTTGTACCAGCGTACACGTGCCTTGCGCTGTGCACACAAGACATAATCGCTTATAGACAAACCGTGAGGAGAGGACATGTTGGTTATAAGACCGACCTTTCTTCAGGAACATGTCGTTGATAAAAGCCGGTACGATATCGTGGTCTGCCTACTGAATGATATAGATTTGACATTTGTTACTCCTTCTGTAGCTAAGTACCAATCATAACAGAAACGTTCGTCCTCTGCCTCACCCGGTGTAAGTACAATGGTAGAGTAGTGATTGCCACAGCTCAGTTTTTAGTATATTATTACTTAACCAGCATTCCACGAGTTATATCCATGTAACATACCACTTTTACTCATTTGCATCACATGCCTTTGGAGCAAAATATGCCTGTAAGCGACATAGTGTCAGGTCAGGTGCTTTCCACCTGTGTCCAGCGGAGATGATTTCCTATTCGTAGCCCGGCTCGTAACGAGCATTTATACGACTGACAGGGGTCTCTGCAAAAGTGCATTTCTACGCGGATCGACAAAATATTTGAGCAATGCTGTCTGCATCAGAACAATTTATGGACAGCAGGCTGAATGGTACGGATCTGTTGTCCCTTATATAAGTACCCTAACCTGGGCGATGTATGTGGGAGCAAGAGATGCATGTGGACAACACAATGCTATCTGTGGGAAGTTCCATCTACCCGTCTCTAGCCGTGAATTTTACATACCGGTAGCTTGTCTTGTAGTAGGTCTACACGCACTGTACTATGTTGCGTTCATTGGGACTAAAACCAAGCTGATTAGGCTTAATAAGACGGTACAGATGTCCAACCGGTGTTCTGATGCAGACAGCATTGCTTGGACATTTTGTCAATCCATAGATAACTGCGCTTTCACAGAAACCGTCGCTGGAGACATCTGTTGGCTTACTACAAGGCTAGCTACGGACAGGTAATGGTCTCCGCGAGAGGCAAGTGAGCGGCGCTACCAGATACATCTCTTCCTCTCTGTATATACATCGCCCACCTATGTTGCTGAGGCTTAGTATTTAATAAGCCCACACATCGGTCCCTGCTATTCTATTGTAGGCAGTATTGCACAGACATTCTGCCGATCTCCTTTTGATGTACTGACGCACCGATCTTATAGTATGTAACGTAGATTGCTGTAGAATTTTTGCAACGGAACAAAAATCCTCAAAGGTCGGGACGAGTGTACAGACAAAACTTGATTCATTATTTTTTTGTGGAAAATGTCGACACGACGGTAGTACGTTAAAACGTGTCTAAAGACACGAGTTTCGCTGACCAATGGAAGTAAAGCCACGAAAAAAATAATATTTTTTAGACGTACTAGAACAGCAACCGCAAAATCAAAAGAGCTAGTAAACTAATAATTTAGGATGGCAATGCCATCTGTCAGCTTTACACTGACATGATGACAAAGCCACCTAGCTGCCTTAACGGGTAAACTACTTTGTTGCAATACTTACTCATTGTTCTTTTGATCAAGTAGCAATAGTAAATATTTATAAGTGTAGATCTTGACCTATAACATTTCATTTATATTTATTTATTTTAAAGAAGTATAAGGCACCAGCTGCGTTGAAGGTTTTTAATAATCACCAGGAATACTTTTTCAATACTAATCGAAATGTCCTAATTGCCATTTCTTCTTATTATTTTTTGTAATGATATTTGTGTGTCTAACTAAATGATATTTTGCAAAGAAATCAAGCACAATAAATGGAATCCACCTTATCAAAAAGCCAGGATTTTGAATAGTGTATGAAGTTTAGGGAGGACAACAACCGTCGAAAATTTCTTGTACGCGAGACGTCATAAAACCTCGACTTATTGCAAATTAGTATTGGTAACGCCGATAAAAACATCCTATACGTTACTGGAAAGTTTAAACAAGATTGCTGGCTATGGAACAAAAACAGTTACTTGTTAGAGAGTCTAGTAAGCTTCTCAAGCGACACTAGGACGAAGATAACGCATTTTTATATTCGTTATTCACCTGCGACGACATGACATCAAAATTTTAAGAATCCTGGCAGTTCACTTCACACATCATTATATCGTTAGGGTATTTTTAAAAGTTTATAAGAATCTATTGCTATTACAGTAGTCATACCATCTTTCTACACCGCAACCATCTTCGACAGATCCTATACACTTATAAATTTTAACGGTAAAAAGCATTTTAGAGCTCTTGGAATAAAAACCGAAAAGATTAATATATATGATGTTTTGAAGTGATCCCAAGTGCTATCATTGAGGCACAATCCATAACATCAGCCTGTTCTTGCTATACACTTACAAAAAGACTTAATCGGGTGAATTTTCAAGCTATGCCTCGCATTGTTTATTAAAAGAGTTATGGTCAGTATCTGGATAAATAAACGAACTAATGCAGATTACCACCACTCAAACATTGACGTATTCCTTTCCGATTGTGAGATCCTTGGTCATTAGCMTGTACTTAATGCGGATGAAAATCTATACTGCAAGAAATAATCTGATTTTTAGTAACCGAGGAATGAGGAATTACGTACACCAGGATGAATATTAATAATTGATTCTTAGGTTAAATTTGTGGAACTGTAATATAAAAATCTGCAGTTTACTGGCAATCATTGTTGCTTATTAAGGAACACAATTAATTATACTTGTAGTAGCAGTAGTAGAGCTCCCAATAACATACCGAGTGGCGTTAGGATCGTTCTCCGCAGGTTTAACACCAGTCTTATCTGGCTAATAGGAGACAGCTAAAATTGAGCTATTGATCCATTCTTTTTTTACTAGACCTTTAAAATAATGTAAAGCATGTAGCATGCTATATTTGGGTCCTCAAAATTAATTTTAAAAATGTTTAGCTATAAAACATCATCCTTGCTTGTTATGTGTATCAAGTGAGAATGTAAATATACAGGGTCGCTACAAACTATGAAACCAGGTTCTGTTGAACCGATTTTCCTGAAACTGTGCGTGGGCCTTTGGGTAATTAAAATGCTTTTTCTGCAATATTTTCAACTCCGTGTCAGCTCTCGGTTCTGAGATTTGGGTGCAAGTTCTTTAAATGGGAAGAGGATCAAATGGAACATCATTGAAAAGGTTACATTTTCCTGATTTCAAAAATGCGTCACACTTGTACAATTTATTACTTCTGAGTTTAGAAAAGCCTAAATACAAAAATTGAGCCTGACAAAGGACGAAAAGAATGAAACCAATTTTCTTTATCGCTAAAGTAGACAAAAAAGGCAGGCATTACCATTTTTCCATGACTGGTGATAATTTTCGTCTAGTTTGATCAACTTATTGCGAATGGGGTACCCAAAAAGTAAAAAAGAAAAACATGATTCTGTGAAAAATTTTGTATTTTTTCTATTTACATTACAGGAGATGCTCAAAATGTTCTCCATTTACTTCCTGCAGTAATGCAACCTTCTAATGTTCTTTGTAGCATATTTGGAAGTAAGTTCTTAATTTCTGCCCTGATTCGTTTTTTTAAATCTTCTGCATTATGCGGCCGATCAGCATAAATACGATTTTTCAGATACCCCCACAGGAAAAAATCAAGCGGCGTCAGATCAGGGGAACGTACTGGGCATTCTATCGCTCTGCGCCTACCAATCCATCTATCTGGATATATCGCATTCAAATATCCACAAACATTGATGCAAAATGGGGCGGTGCACCATCTTGCTCAAACCATATCTATTCAGAAGAACGCGCAGCATTTTCACGATTAGGGAACAGGCGAATAAGTTGTGGTATAAAGTGTCCCCCCAAGAGCTGTAAATACTTGACCGCATTCAAATTTCCATCGATGAATAAAAGTCCAATAATGTGCTCACCGATGATACCACACCTGACATTCACTTTCTAAGGGTGTTGTTTGTGGACTTGTTCCATCCAATGTAGATTTGTGTCCGACCAATATCTGCAATTAAGTCTATTCACATTACAATTGAGGCAAAAGGTCGCTTCGTCAGAAAACATAATATAATTTAAAATGTTTCTATCTTTATCAGCAGTTTCGCAAAATGTTACGATCGAAATCATCTTCGCTTAGTTTTTGTAATAAGTGTATTTTCTATGCATGAAACTTCTTTTTTCAAAATTTTCTGATCAAATCTTCGCTAATATGGTGAGTGAGAGCACGCTGTTGTATGGAACACTTAAGATTTTCCTGCACATCTAAAAGGATATTCAAGCTATTTTCCTCACTCGTAACAATTTTTGGACGTCCTGGTTTTTGACGATTTTTAATACCCCCGGTTTCGTCAAAACGTTGCAATGTTTTAATAACTGTTGATTTGGCAATTGGTTCACGATCTTCATGAATTGCATCGAAGAGTCCGCCTACTTCCTAATAACTTCGCCTTTTATCTCCATAGCCAATCATCATCAAAGTTTCGATGCGATCATGTTCAGTTAACTGAGGCATTACGATTGGAAATAACAAAGTGAATGGAAATTATCCCCAGTCACGAGGAAAATGGAGACACCTGGAGTTTTTGTTCTTACTTAGCGATAACGAATATGGTTTTTTGCAAGAACAAAATTTGTTATCACACTTTTCTCAGCTCAGAAGCAATAAATTGTGTGTGGTACATTTATGGAAACAGGAAAAATTATCCTTTTCAATGATATGCAAGAAAATGCATTTTAATTACCCATAGGCCTATGCACAATTTCAGAGAAATCTATCGAATACAATCTGAAATACCCTGCTGGTTCCATGTTTTGTAGCGACCCTGTTTCTAAACCATTCAGATACTTTTTTTTCTGTTAATGGTACTCGCTCTAGGGCCCGCTACAGCCAATAAGTTACCTGCTTTTGTGGGTCATGAAGGCGGCAGATGTTCAATTCGGATGGAAGCTGGCATATGGTGGGAAGGGTACGTTGGCTGCGGGCACTAATTGTGTTAATCAGAGCTAGTTATGCCTTCAATTGGGTCTAATTTATATCATTGTGTGAAGACAATAAGAGTTGAACGAAGCAGTGTGCCGGCGGGAAGCCAGCGCGCGAAGTCTTTATGCCCTACCGAGAAAATCAGGTGCGCGGAATGTCAAAATTAAGGCCAACGTTCCAACAGCGGATCTAGATTACTAGTAATTTGGGCACGATGACATAATAGCGTAATTCCGGCTCTAATTTTTAGTCTATAATTAACCATCAAAGAAGTTGCCTTAAATTCCTTCATTAGAACAATGTAAAGCAATAAGTAAGTAATAATATGGTCCCGATGTAATAAATGTGGCTCAAACTAGTAACACATCGAATAGTACAATATACGTGACTAATAGTAAATGTACATACAACAATTGATATAGTTATGCTGTAGGTACTTATTAAGCTGCTGGACATTGGCCATCCCACAGTCTTCAAAACTATATAAAATGTTTAGTTATGTATCCCTATCTAAAAAATTGTAATGGGCATACAAACTAAAATTGTCTTCTATTTTTGTACAACATTCTGTAGCCATGTTTATTATTTATGCTGAAATATTTATTAGCTAGAGATTTAATAATGCTTTAGAGGAATACTACTATTACTATTAATACCTTTACCAGAGTCATGAGGTCACAGAAACGTATACGTGTATAGTAGCATCAAGTAATTATGGTCTAGGTCACCAAATTGATATTGATACCCATGGAATCTTATAGTTAAAAGTTCAAGGAAATCGCTAAATGATTCATTTTAGTACATCTAAATCTCACTGGCATTCATCTACAGATCTTTTTCTATAACACACCCTCAACGTCTAAAGGAAGAAAAACCGAAAAGCACATTTGTTGACTTATTGTTATCTTTTTTAAAACAAGACATTTTAAATAAACGAAGGAGTGTACCGTAACAATTTCTACAAATCGATTATTCTGATTTTTGACTCCGCAAAAGTTGGAAAATGTTTACATCGCCGTAACTTGTCGATGACTTAAAATGTCGAAAAGAATACAAATAATAAGGGTAGTAGCACCCTTCTTTTTTGACAACGCTGTTCATAGTTCTGTAATTCATTTGAGAATAATGAAGATATGGTCAATTCTGTACAAATATGTAAGTATTGTCTATGTGCTACTGTTTCATTTTTCTTCCCCTCATTTATTACCCAGATTTACTTTATCGCTTAGCAGTAGTTTGAAGAATGTGAAAACAGCTGCAGGGGGGTTGGAGTTATTCATCAATATCTGTAGTTGATTTAAGTTTTTTACTACAAAAGCGTTTGCATGGGGCAAATGCAGAACTCAAGATTCGCGGATTTTTGAAATTAAAATTAGTATACATTTCGCAATGCATTTTACTAAACAAGTTCACCTCCGGACTCGAGGTGATGAATGTTAAATCAGAATCAACGTTTGTAACCAGTGTCAGAAGGGAGGTAATAAATATCACACTCAACTCTACAGCCTGGTAAGATATCGTAGGGCCGATTTCGGAGCTGATGCTGATTGCTCTAAACAGGACCAGCTGATGGTGTGAACAAAGACTTGTCGGTTAATCCGGCAAAGATTGAACTATTAGTGTTCACAAATATACGCAAACAGGAATCTATTCGATGGCTTTCTTTGCAAAACGTAACATTGAAGCCGGTACCGATGGTCAAGTATCTAGGTGTACCCCTGAATTCCAAACTGGCTTGGACAGATCATCTTAACGAAATCAGTGGAAAGGCCGTGTGCAACATTGTGAGTGTACACGTCTTTGGGAAAACAGGTCGCGTACTGGCTGTACACAACTGTGGCGAGACCTCTTGTTACATATGATTCCCTCTACTCTACGCGCTCTGCTGCAAAACACAGTATCAGGACGGCGTTAGGACAAATTCTACGGCTGGGCTGTCTATGATAACCGGTGGTAGGAGAACGACACCTATTGCATCTATGGAGATGCTTCTAGGACTGGAACCTCTGCACGTAAGGGTGCAGTATGAAGCCCTGAAAGCGGCCTTTGGATTGCAGGGGTTAGGTAACTGGAAATATGGGGGAGAAGGGCACCGTACGGCGCTCTCTGTACCAAACGGAGATCAAGCTATTCTCTCAATGACGAGAGATAGAATTAACATGACTATATGTTTTGATACATCGTACAGAATCAATATCCCCGATAAGGAGGAGTGGTCTTTGAATGGTGAAAACATGCTTGTGCCACAATTACTCATCTGGTACACGGAAGGGTATAAAACGGATACAGGCGTAGGCGCAGGAGTATTTGATAAATCTCTGAGGGTACAACTCAGCTTGGCACTTGGAGAGTACCCTAACGTATTCCAAACGGAAATTTATGCAATCCAGGCATGTGTCCATGAGAACGTCAATAGAGGGTACTACGGATTGTATATCTACATTTGTTGTGATAGCTAGGCGGCACTTGAGGCGCTTACCTGTGTTAGATTGCGCTCCGGCCTACTACTGGACTGTCAAAATACATTAATAAGGTTGGCCCAGCATAATCGGGTCAATTTGATTTGGGTGCCTGCTCAGGTAAGCATTGAAAGCAATGAAAGGACCGATAGGTTAGCCAAAAGGGCAATGTCAGCACCTTATCTCGGACCGCAACCTTCCATTGATATCCCAGAAAGCAGACTGAGGACTGAGATCACATTATGGCTTGGTCCTGAGTTTTGTTTGTATTGGGATGACGCGCTGGAACTGAGGAAATTCTAGGGCCTTTATCACCGGACCTACGCCTGTTATGGAATGCAAATGGCTTTTAAGCCTAAGTCGTTTCCTGAGATGCTGAGATTAGCGGATAGCCTTATGCCTTATGCTTTTGCGTGTCATGGTAGAGGGCGTTTACAAAATCCTTAAGCATTATTGAACAATCATCGGTGAGAAGTGTCTTTGTTCTTATTGACATAGATACTTTATTCTCTGCTCAGTAATAACAACAATAATAATAATAATAATAAGTAATCAAATTAGTAAAGTAGGGGAGTATCGAAAGGTTTTTTAAATATAAATAAGTAGAGCAAGTTTTGTTAAATTTTAAAAGGAAGGTTAAATTGGACACAAAAAATTACATCATTAAAGGGTTACATTGAAAGAGTTTTTAGATTGAGTAATAGTTTTTTTTCATAATAGTACCTGCAATAGACTTTATAAATTGTTCAGGAACAACGGATATCCAGCCAGTCTGATCAAAACACTTCTCTACCAAGTAAAAACTAAATTAAATAGTCCTACTGCTAGTGTTGGTGCGAAAGAAGATCAATGTTACTTTAGGTTCCCTTACATTCAGGGGTTATCCGAAAAAATATCTAAATATTTCAAAGCGAATAACATTAGCTTAGCCTTATATAGTTTACACCGCTTTCAAAAATAATTTATTCCAACATTGAAGATAAAACTAAACAATGATAGCTGATAATTTAGTATATGTTGGACAAACCAAGCAATATCTCAAAACAAGAATATCACAATTGTCACACGCTAAAATAACAATGAAAGATAAGACAACACTTGCCCAACATCACTTTAACTCGGGAAACAATTTCAACTTCAACCAAACTAAAATTTTAGAATTTGAAAGTAATAATAAAAAAAGAAATATCGCTGAAATGATTCATGTCCGTTGTAACCCCACAATCAGTTATAGAAATGATACCGAACACCTCAGTAGAGCATATTCCAAGACCTTGAACCACTACAAATCCTATTAACTTGGCAACATGGCGGAAACTTGTCTTTGACATTAGTTGACCGGTTTCCGTGTGATGTGTCACTCTGTCTCTTCGTTTTTAACTTGTCGTATTTGTCTGTCGTGGCCACACCTGTTTTAATTGTGACACAAATTTGTTGCGTTCTGTTTCTTGACTGTGCAAATGTAAGTTTTATGGACTGGGCTCTTGCCCAAATTTTGTATCTGTTTTCTTTTGCAGACTTCACTTTCCATTGATATTTTGACCCACATGGCCTGCTGGTGCCTCTCAATTTGTTAGTGATGAAGATAAAATATTTGTCAATTTAATGAACATCACATTCTGGCTGTTATCTGCCGTTCACTTCTTGGGACGCGTCAGATGTCTCATTTTCTAATACTAAATTGCCATCATCTCAAAGGTAGTAATTGTACTGTTATTGTTTGTATCGATTACTTATCAGTGAATAAACATTATAGACTAAACAAGACGTCTTACCGAAGTCGAAACGTTGCTAAAGAGGTGACTTAATAGTTTTATTTTGATCCGATCCCCATGATCCTTTTATATTGTTTACTTTACGGACATGAAACACAAATGGTTAGTTTTATTGTTAAATGTCTTTATACTGTTATATGTGTGGAGCACTTGTATGCTTTAGATTAAGATAAGTGGAATTTTTTGTCTTATAAACATCTGATAGGTGCATTTTCATATTTAGCTATATATAGATAAAAAATGTTATATGTTTTAAATGTAAATTTTATTTTATAATAAAGCAGCTTTCTTATAAAATATGCCTATTATTATTATTAAATCGCGTCTTTGGCTGAACTTCTGGAGATAATGCGTTTTTTGTTTGGGTAGCAGGCTTTTGGTTTCAGAAGATAATTACTGTTGTATTATATATAACTATAGATTTGGCGCTAGGGTTTCGTATCTGAGCGATTTTTATATTTATGTTGGTTCTTAAAATTAAATAGAAATACATCATGGTATACTTAATTTACCTTTAAAAGCGAATATAAGTATAAAAAATGGTCAGACACGGAGCCTAAACTTCAGACCTACATAAGTTAATAAACAATAAAAATAGCACTCGCACCTTTTTTATTATTATCATCATCATCATAGTTATTACAAAAATATTGTTATATTTGTTGTGATTACTAAGAACGTCCTAAACTAAAAAAAATTGGTACACTAACTAATAATTAATATATTAGTTGTGTAGAAATGCAATGAGATTTTTTGTTGCTGTAATTCAGACCCGGTTAGAGATAATAAAGTCATCTTCCAGAGTGTAATATCATGTCGTGAATCATGGTCAGGAACTTGATCGATTTGAATAGAATCGAATGTCCCAGCTCTAGTGAAGTTAGTATTAAGGGTTCCTAGACAAAGAGTTAGAAGCTGCATTGTTTTGTGTATGCTCTTCTACCGCCATTTCAAAAGTCACGTGTTGTAAAAAGCCTTGTTGCCTCTAGAATTTAGCTATAATACCTAGGCTACTAAACTATATATCCTGTAATTAAATCAGCATTGTCGTACATGTTTTGTGTATATTTTTCATGTTTTTCTTGTCCAAAAGGTGACAAACTATTTTTATGAGCTGATGGTCGTGTAGTATATTTTATTCCATTTAATACACTATGTAGGAGTTAAATGACTAAGCGACTGTGAAAAAAACACTTTATTTCCTTCCTTTCCTCATTAAAATGCAGCTTTCTCAATGTAAGTACACGTTATCGTCGGAAACAGCTCACTCTCAACATATTCTCCTGGGTCCATCTTCAATGCAAATAAAGCTGGAGAACTACAAATATCACAAATCCGCACCTATCTACGTGCGAATGCGACAAGAGCCGTGCCCGCTCCGGATGATGGTGTTTTTCTCGGTTTGTTTTTCCGATTACGGCATGTAAATGTTGAAGTGCACGGGAACTGAACCTAACCGGTTTCCGCCTGCAGTGTGATAGAGCGTTTTTGCTCGATCTGCTGTTTACACAGATTATACACAAATACTTATTTTCACGAGACGTTCCTTTACTATGGCTTATTCTGCTATTCGTTAGAATAAAGTTTTCAGTTACGTTTTGTCATATTTTTCTAAGTGCACACTGCACACTTAAGTGACTTCGTCTTAAAGCAAATAAATATTAATATGATTGTCTCGTTCTCTTTAGACTATAGAATACATATCCGTTTCAAGCAGTTATTGTCATCACGGATGTACTTCCAACCGCATCTGCTCATGAGGACCTGTTCTCCAGGGCTACACTAGTGCCAGAACTATTTAATTAATAATTAATAATTATTTGACAGGCTGTATCGCAAAAACTATTAAGTCTCAGATTAGTTCTTGAACTTATTGTTAAAATAATTTGCTAGTATAGTATAGCATAGTATAGTATATTATACAAATACATGTTCGGGCATCTTCAGTGTTAGTTACAGAATTAAATTACAAAGTAGCACGTTAATATACAGGTTCACAAATTCCACAAAATTCATTTACATTGTATGTATGCGGATGCATACTAACCACAGGTCACTTTCTTCAGGAAGCAGTTTCCTAAATGGCAGTTACGTAGGTCTAATTTTCTACCGATATCTTGGCAAGCCTTTGGTATATAGGCAAAACCCAGTTCTATGCCATGCTGTGTGCACTAGACGTAAACCACAATGATAAGCTGTAATAATAGCGAAATATATATATATCTGTAGTTGGTTGCGGTGTAGACAGCATAGGATAGACATGCATTTTACTTTTTAAATCTTTTATCATAAATTTTAATATTTTTTTTAGTTTAATCCAGATCTTTTACTAGAGATAAGCTATTGATCATGTATATATAGGCATACTCGTAAAGTAAGGGGCATTTTGTCATTAAAAGAAAATATTCGTTAGAAAAATATTTTATTCGAAGTTTTAGTTTGCTACAAACGTGTTTCACTTCTCCATATAATCGCCGTTCGCTTCTAAGCACTTTTCGTAACTCTGCACCAGCTTTTTAAACCCCAGTACATAAAAGTTCGCCTGGGAGTTGAACCAGTTTATAACGGCGACCATGGGATCCTCGTCGTTCTCGAAGCGTTGTCCAGCAAGCCACTGTTTTAAGTGTAAGAATAGTCAGTGGACGCAGGATCGGGACTAAGGTAAGTGACAAAAAGTTCCCAACGAAGATCGTGATCTTCTTCTTGCTTGTGGCAGCGGTGTATGGACAAACAATTTCGAGGAAGAGAACTATATACCCGTCAAAAGTTTCCCGTGCCCACAATTTTGGATCGCCCGCCTCACTTTGGTAAGCGTTTCGCAAAACGTAGCAACTGTAATAATGGTTGCCCCATATTCCATGAATTCAACTAAAAGACGCCCTTAGTATCACAGAAAACGGTAACCGCCATTTTCCGAATGTTTTCGGTTTTGGTGAAGTTGAATGGCGCCACTGCATTGATTATTGTTTGGTTTCGAGGGTGTCGTATCCACATCTCATCGTCAGTAGTAATGTGGGAAAACAAATCATTTTCGTCTTGTTGATATCGATTTAAAACCAGTTTTGGTACCCACCATGCGCACAATTCGTGATACCCAAGCTTGAATTAGATGGTGCGCCCAACAGAAGCAAATTCATCAGCTAGAGCACTAATTGTCAATCGTCGATCAGATTGAAGCTTCTGGTCCACCCGTTGAACGAGTTCATCGGTCTGGAAAATGGGCCTGCCATTCCGCTCTACATCATGCAAATTAATGCAGCCATTTTGAATTTTCGACAACATTGTGTAACTCTTCCTTCACTCATTAGAGCTGGTACATTGACAAGGTATAACTGCTTTTTGATTTAAGTGGCTGAGAATCCTTTTGCACACACAAAAAAAGAAACATTGCTCACAGTTTCCAACTGGCCGGATCGATTGTCGCGGACGTTGTTGACTGCATTCACTAACTAGCAAACGACAACTGAAACAATTCAGTACTTTCCCGCCTTCGTAAACAGAAAATAGACGGCGACGTATGCGTACAACTTTGTTATGACCGGCCAATGTTCAATGTTACTTTACGAATGCGCTTTGTCGAAGCCTTCCTTGTAATCATTGTTACCATTTAAAGACTGAACGTACCCAGGTGCACACTATGCTTCTTACAGTGCTCCTTGTCGCATATAGATATTACAATTTCTGGAATACTCCAGCAAGTGATGTGGCATATTCGCCACATTTGAATGCATCCCACATCTGAAACCCTCCTAAGCCGTTTTGTCAGCTCATTTTGAAAACGGCCGCACATAATCTCGTTACCAACCGGCGTCCATTTATTCGCGTTATGTCCTCCACTAAAAATGATATCGAACCTAATTGCCTCCCCTAATTCGGGTTTCCAGATTTGCGTCGTTCGTTCCAAATACGAATATAATGAAAACGAATTCGACGGATAAATGTCGATAATTCCCAGCGTCCCTGTATACAAATGAGTATGTTCGGCGCTAAATGAGGACGGACATTATACAGATTGTTCCACTGCACCGGCTACTTCTGAATTCATTTCGGTTTTTAGTGTGGCTGACACTTGATATTTTCTACTTGTTTGAATGAATATATTGAAAGGCATAAAGCTCTTACACCATTATTGCGTAATTAAATCAGTCGTATGTTATAAGAACTCTGAGGACTCGTCTATGACAAATTAGTAAGTCTTTAAATTTCTATGATTATTCCTTAAAGGTGTAGCTTAGTCTCCTAAATGCAATATATTTTTTAAACTGCAGAATAAACGTTTATGCAAATTGCTTATTCTGCATTGTTTTGCCTAATTATTAAAAAATTACCTAAAAAAATCGTCAAATTCTAATCGGTATTAACCCCCCGCTGCTGATGAAAATTAAGCGAACTTACGTCTCCACTAAACTGTAGTTCATCACAGCTACTCATGACCGATACAAAAAATAAGTATAGCTAGTTATACCTATCTACATCATGTCCTCAAATTATACCGACGACGCTTGACAAGTGATAACGAATGCGATTTTAGGAACCCTTTTTATAAAAAGTGTCCAGAAAGGCTTTGCCTTTGATATTCAGTGTGCTAAAGGGCTACGGGTTAAAAGAAATAAACAGTTTGGTATTATTAAATCAATTCTAAAGAAACAAATTATGTCTTTTAGATATACTGTAAAACGACTCCAGCGACCAGCTTCAGTAGTACAATCTAGCAGTAGGCCTTGAAACATTTTTAGTTCATTATTAAGGGGCCGTTCGGCCACCGCGCCGATAAAGCAAAAATAGCATCCGTTCATGGCTAATATCTTAGTAACCAAGAATCTTAGAATCGCGAATGAAAGAAAAATTGGAAGAATGTTGTTGTGGAGATGTTCTGTAACGAATTTTGCATATTTTGTATAGTAACATAATAAAAACGAAATCTAGGGTAGGAAAAACAGGTCTACTTCAGGTACGGTTGGAGCTTTTATCAAAAACAAATTGGAAAATCTGGTACAGCACTGGTGCAGATAGGCCCTTTCTTTAAATGAGCATCTTTGCTTTTATTATAAACTTGTTACAATTAAAGAAATTCACTTATACGCGGCATTGATACAAACAAATTTGCCTTGATTTTTACTGATCATCGCGTGTCGCCATCTGGTGTTAGCTCCGTCCTTAGGTGAAAATGGGGGATCTGCATCCCACCAGATCATATCGTGGTGGGATGGGAATAGTACTGTGTACGTACGCGAACTGGTGTGGCTGCCTGGTATTTGGCGGTGACGTCTCTGAAGAACTAATTAAAGGCTATAATTTATTATACTACAAATAAAGTAACTGAAAATATCAAACCTTACGAAAGCACTGAAAGCCCAGTAATCTAAAAATCTATTTAGTATAATTGCAAGTTTAAAAGCTGCAGCTAAAAAATATTGCAAACTTCCAGCTAAAATCTACCAGAGTATTCAGACCTCCAGGTCTGGAAGTTGCTTGTTCACGTTTTCCAGGTGCCATCATCGCCATGGAATCTTGCACCAGGTAGCCTTCTTACGTGGGTGGCCTGCCCCAGGTCCCTACGACCATCAGATGGATGATCCATCTGCTTATGACACGGGAGGAGCGTAGCTCCGGGTGGTTTCTACTAAAGGTCCCTAGGTTAAAATTTGCGTAATCCAGAAGCGTACGTCATGAAAGAGTCTTACACCAGGTGTGTTGAACCAAGGACGGCCTGCACCAGGTGGTACTTTAACACAAGAGGTGGACTCCGGATCCATTACTGAGCTCCACACAGCTACAGGTTGTGTACGTTGTTCAGACGCCAGCATCGCCTTGAAATGCACTTCCTTAGATGAGTGGGGCGCTGCAGGTGCTTTACGTCGTTTAGCCTGTTGGTCCAAGTTGTTACGTTACCAGAGTAGGGCCATATGATTTCTACCAGAGGATGCTCATCAGGTCCTCAAGTTGAACATCCAGGTTGTTTTTTAGGAGCCGACATCGTCGTGGAAGCTTGCACCAGGTAGCTTTTTCAAGTTGACGAGGTACTTCAGGTTCCTACATCGATCAGACGGGTGGTTTGGGTTGCTACTGCACCAGAGTAGGGTTTGATGATTTCTACCAGAAGAAGGCCCCAGGTCTTCAAAGTGCCTATCCACGTTCCCTATGTACCAACATCGCCACCAGGTGGCCTTCTTACGTGGGGGGCCTGTCCCAGGTCATCGGATGGATGATCCATTTGCTTATGACAGGAGTGGAGTTCCGGGTGGCTTCTACTAAAGGATGGCCAGCTCGAGCTGGTACCTCCAGAGGGTTGCGGAACACCAGGTCCCTAGGTTAAACATTCGCGTAATCCAGAAGCGTACATCATGAAAGAGGCTTACCCCAGGTGTGTTGAACCCAAAGACGGCCTTCACCAGGTGATACTGAGGTACTTTAACGCAGGAGGTGGGTTCCGGATCAGTAACTAAGCTCAAACAAAGCATTAGAAATGCAATTATGTTCTACAGCCCACTGTAAACGTATATCAAAAATAAAACATTTCCGGGCATTTTTATATTAAAATTTTCCCAAAATCGTATTTTTTATCACCTGTCGAGCGTTGTGGGTGTACTTTACTTACATTTTCTTTTTCAAACACTTTAAAATCGTACCTATCATACAATAATAAATGCAGCTTTTGTTGAATGTATTACTCGTACTATCATTCTTCAAAAGTTCTTTCTTATTGCAGATATCGTGTACCACAAAGCTTAACTGTAAAAATAAACAGCGCAGATTAAACTATTACATTGTTACAATTATAATTCAGAACAAATAGGATACACTTATCCGGTTGCATCTGGCAGCAGGTAGTTAATTTTGCCACATTCTGTTATCATATTATATTTTTAATGTTATAGGAAACTTGAGACAAAACAGCTTTATGAATTAACAACAATAATGATATGCAAAGGGCAATATACAGGGTGTTTCTTTAAAATTTGAGAATACTGCGGTGTTTACAAAAGACAACTGAACATCAACCGACTACAAGTCTGTTATTTTAAATACAACGACCCCATTTTTGAGATATCCAGCTTCCAGCGTTAAATAACTGCTGTTCACGAAACAGTCTACAATAGCTAACTATTGTATTCGACCTCGTAGGTAGTGGTTTAGATGGGAAGGAAACTGATGGAAACGTAAATGGATGCAGTTAGAACGGTAAGAGGATTTTATGGAAAAGTAAGATCATAAGTGAAGATGTTAAAAAACAGTTGCGAATAGAAGGTATGTAAATGAACGATAAAGAACAAAAACAATTAATATGGTACGGACACGTCCAAAGAATGCAAAACAAAAGAATTCCAGAACAAGTAGTTCAATGGACACTATCAGAAAGACGAAAGAGAGGAACACCCAAGAAAACGTGGATAACAAATACATAGGACGCATCACACATTTAAAAAAGTATGATGTCAAAGAAAATACTACTCCGCTATTTTGAACAATATGCATTATTTGTCATATTCTATTAAAATTAATATTTCTATATACTCTTTAACGTGTGAGGAATAGTTAAAATTGTTATCCGATGGTGACGCTGCAGAAGTGGAAAAACGAATTTAAAAATTGATCCGGCATTATAAATGATTGTTAAGTACACGACACGTATCAGTACATATCACGTCGGTCTCTACTACTCCTCTAGAGTAACTGCTGACGCAAATGCCTATTTCGACGACTTTTGAGGCACAATTTGATTAACGAAGTAAAATGACAACTGGGATATACAAAACGTCTCCGCTATAAAACTATAGAAAGTAATTCATACATAAATAAGTTATGCTACCGCTGCAATGATTACTCTTATGTATTTATTAAGCAATGCTAATTTTAAAAATGTCCAAAAACAAGCAGTATTTAAAATTAATTTGACACAAAGTCGTATAACGTCTCATTTTTGACAGTTACCGAACCCAATGAGTTGGGTGTTCATTATTTTGAAACTGATAGGACTGAATAAATGTATATTAACCCTGAAAACGTTGTTGCAATCGACAAATACGACAAATTACGTCACACGACTGCATCACCGCAAGAGGCTGTTTTACGAGGGAATTTTTCAGTTCTGGAGATAATTACATCAAATAAAAACTTTCAAAATACATGATACGCATTTAAAGCTATATACTTACATCTGTCCTTTGCACTATTTTCAGAAATTGCGAAAATATTCAATTTAGTTGTTTTTGATTTTTCGCCTAGCTTATATTTCATCCTCTATACAAATCATACGTATAGAACTTTAAGAGGTTATTAGAGGCCACATTAGCAGTCTGACTGTATATTTCTAAAACTGTCGGTTTTATGGAAGGAAGTATAAATGTATTTTTGTTACAAATTTCATAATTCGCTAACTATTTTTAATGTCGCCTTTATTTATAAAACTATAAAAAAACCTGCTATTGAAATTGTAGTTGAAACATCGTGTTCCGGATTGAATTAACGAAGAAAGTTCGTTAAATATAAATAAGTAATAATAAATATTTCACTAAAGTTGTAACGTTTTTTTTTTATAATACAAATTTATCCAAAACGGTAGTATGCGGGACTTTCTCATTGAATATATCCTTAAAGCTAAATGAAACGCACAACATTCAGTATATTTATCGTGGAGAAATCCTTCAACAGTTTTTGTAGCCCGATAAAATTTAGCACTCCAGCGCGTATGAGGCATTCTGGAAGAGTCGTTTCACGAGTGCACTAGCTTCGTGCGTGCAATACTTACCTGTTATTCATTAATTCAGCTAGTAAACTTATTTCTGTGCACACCAGCCTTGACGCCGAATCAGAAGATACCCTCAATAACAACGAGGTATTGTCTAAATTTTATTTTTATTTTTAATTAATTAATGCAAATTTCATATACACGTTAGGGTTCTATGGTGGGATTTCCACATATACATACTACCGTCAAGCCAATTCCCTCTAAGCAGCCACGTTTCGAACCTGCTCCGGTGTACCTAAAAAGGGAACGCCGTTTCATCTCACTGAAGGAGACCGGGATAAATTTCAACATCGAAGTAGCTGAAAGAGCACAGAGTCCGTCCTCCTCGGCCGCTGGCGTGTACAGCTAAGTGTATAAATTTCAATCTTCATATTTAAACTGCATTTAAATTCTATTGCACATAACACTTCATTTACATAAAATTCTATACCTACATATTTCATATATATTCTTATATATTCTGTGAACTGAAGCAAAGCTTTGCGGCAAGGCCTCACTATAAAAGTTGTAAAATTTTCATTCCGCTAACTTAACTTTATTAATGTTTAGAATCAATGTACACAATTCAATTTCAATCTTATATTTTCAAATAGAGATAATCTCCCTCCAAACCATAGTTTTATTATAACGAGGCATTTCCAGTTTTCGGCCTATTTTTATTAAATTTACTTATAATGTAAAAAGCTGGTGGCGCCCTATTTTTATTTAAATAATTTTACCTATTTCAAATTTCTATTGCCTAAAACTTAAAGTAAAAATCGAGACCCGTCTCAGAACCCCCGCCCGTTGCTGCCGAAATTCGAGCTGCCGTAGCGGCCTACCCTCAATAGGGCATCAGAAGGCCATAAAGTTGGGAACTTTAAGTTGTCACGAGCCCGTAGAATTTTAAAGGGATTTCAGTTTGCCACTTTGTAGAAAATAGCAATATACTCGCAGTATATTTGTGAACCAGAAACACAAATAAGTAATAGGTAGGGACGTCGTTATTGAACCTCTGTTGTCGTATACCATTAATATGTATTATAAATAAAGGCACCTCTATCAGGTAGTGGAATATGCATCCGATGAGGGACAGCGTCTATAAATCTAAGTTCCGCTACAACCGTAAACGAAAATGGCCGTCATTTAATTGGATGATTCAAAGCCATCGGTGCGCCTGACAATCACCTTATCAGCGCCACCTGGTGCGGCCGACGGCCTTATCACATTACAGCCATTCAACACACCCTCGATAGACTACCCTTAATTATAAACCGCGTATTACGTGGGGGTCACGTTGGTACCCCCGATAATGGGGATCTGATTATATGGAAGACTGCGATATTGCATGGGGTGCCCGACAGAGATCGATAATCAACAATAATTGGTTTTACCATAGGGGTTGCATTCGAGCGTCGATAACACGAAAATTTGTTTGACTGTAGTTTCGGTGTGAGGATCTGATATGTAACTGTTTCGTATTGCTTAATATAACTCAGTCTAGGTCGAAGCCATTGTCAGATTTTCTCATAAATGTTCTACAGTCCGTACTCGCAAAAAAAATACAGTTATTATACAACCTTAATCTACAATGTTAAATAGTATGTTTTCGGAAGGATCGCTATGACTATGAAACACTCACTACAAATTATGAATCTGACATTTCGATTACGCCTGTAATTTTTGACAAAGACGAGAACCTCCAAGGAAGGCTGTTTTGTATCTTTTATCAATTAGCTCGTGTGGTAGGTAGGTATTTCCTTATTCATTGTTAGGTTTAAATTTAATTAGGTTGGCACGTTGTTTCCATGACGCATCGCTCCCGTGGTGATTTGTTTATTTACTTTCAAAATTTAGTTTAAACTCGTGTCAGACGATATTTTAAGTTCTCGTCTTTGGCAGATTACAGGCGTAATCGTAATAATTTTTTATCAATGTTTTATCAATTACGATTTTATCTAACATTTTGGACACTGAAAGCATTAATCCTCGTTAATCTACAATGATTTTAATACATAATGTGTATTGAAAAAGTGTCATATGTCTGAAACAGTATTTAAGTACATGTTCGATTTTCTCGCAAGTGATGTTCCTATACATGAAGAGCTATACAGAGCAATAATATTTCTAAATCGGTAGGTATTAAATATTTCGTGGGTGATAGAAATATGGGCATGTTTAATCGCAGTTTCTATTTTGAGGTTGAGGGAGGGTAGCATTGCAATTTTAAATTAAATTATGTATTTTATGTTTCTAAAATTCGAATCTGCAGAAAAAGCTACTTAGGTGTAGAAATTTATTATTTTTAATTTGTAAAAATTGTAAAAAATTAAAATTTTACTTTTTTTCATATCATTTAACGTCTATATGTACCTCTAATGTTAAGGTGTCACTAATAAGCAAACTCAGTGGATTCGGTTTTTCATATCTTCTGAAGTTGTTGGTGCTGTTACTATCACCTTATCTTTGGTAAAATACCACACAACGGAGACAAGGGAGTAAAATCTGGAGGGTGAGCAAGACAATTTCCCGGACTATACAGCAAGATATACGTTGTTTTAATAACTGGGGTAACTGGTTTGTTAAAAAATATGTGTACATTTTTTCGTTTAGGTATGCTTGAAAAATGCGGATCAATATGCCCCTGATGGGTTTTTAATCCATTTGGTACATATTGCCTTTTTAAACTTCGAAAAATGATCTAATAAAACAAATTTCTACAAAAGAGGAATAACTTAAAATTCTTATCTGCCCACAGTTATGGAAAGTGGCTTCCTTAGGAAAAATAACATTCGTCAAAAACCTATTATTTAAGCACAATCGTAAAAGTTAACGTGATTTTCGTTCATAAAGCTCTTGGTGGAGTGTAATGTGCTATGGATGAAGCTTGTGCAAATGGAATATCATCACCATAAGAAAAAAATCAAAATAAAGGGACAATAAAACACCGACAAATTAAAGACACTTTATTACTTGAATCAGACCTTTTGTTACGACAAAACTAGCAACCTGCTTGTGCTCCATATGCTATCTCCCTCCCGCAATATTGCCAACAAGTCGCAAAAATAATTATTACCTTCTTTCATTATAGCATAAAAAATATATAAAAAACGTTCATAATTTTTTTCACACTTACATAGAAGTTTAACCTATACAATAGTGGAACACAAAGCGGCTTACAAAAAAAATGAAGCATAGATATCAGGAACCAGGACCTAAGGTTGATACAAAATACAAAATATCGACTACATATTTAAACCTTGGAAACTGATCCATATTATGCAATGTGGATTTTTTAAATTTATTCTTGTAAAATTTGGCACTTCCTTAGGTTTACTTGGTCAAGTCTTGATTTATCTTTCTAAATTATTTTAATTTCGCGATATAAATATTGCCTTTTCTAGTGTAGGTAGGGTATCGTTTTGTTTTGTCCATAATATAAAATTTTAAATCATTTCAGTTGTCCCATTCCAAATTTTTTATTTCAACGTCAATTTTTGTATTACTGGTTTGAGAGTTGCTTCTTGCTTGTTCAGATTTTTAGATTCATTTATTAATTTCTCAATGTTTTCTTACATTTGTAATTTGGTACCAACTATATCTTATTAGCTGAAAGCGCTGATCTAATAATAAAATATAGTGAAACAGGACTAATGAGTCATAATTATATTAAAGGAGTTTTTTATGGTTTTAAGTTTTATTATTACACAGGGTAGGACAATCAAACTGCTTTTTATAGGAATTTAATATACGTACACAAACACTTTTTCACTAATATATTGCAACAAATTTAAGTATGCAGAGGAAACTTAATTGTCTTACAGAAAATAGCCGTTTTTTTAATATAACTGTAGCAAGACAGCTATAGCAAATGCTCGCAAAAACCACTGCCAATAGGATAATCTGTGGGACTAAAATTTTACACTATTGAAATTTTATACGGGTGTAAGTCTCTTCTTTTTGTTTGACCCGTCGTTTTTAAGTTATCAGCACATACAGACATAGTTTTCCTGCTTGGAGCAAGAGCACGAGGCGCAATATGAAAATGTAAGCGGTATTCGCGTTATGCAAGTATGAAACTTTAGCCATTTTCTGGATACGCTGCTGCTGTAACAGCGAAACCTTGTTGTTCACCATCCAGCGCTGTGTCATGTGTAAGGTTTACTACAACTCCCCCCACTACAGGTATCCCTGGCATACTAGCTTTGTTTAATTATGCAGTTTGACTGCCCCCCCCCTAACCTTATATGTGTCGTGAATATTTTCATCTTCATCAACTACTCAACTAGTACATATGCATTTGAACCAATTCTGTTATGAGTAATGTAAGGACCTTCATAAATATCGAAGAACTTATTGCTTTCTTTATCAATCGCACTAGATAGTTTTTACTAGGACCTTATCACCAATACTAAACACATGTGTAAACGACAGGACTAAAAGGTACATTTTATATTAATATCAAAATTGGTTAATGTTATATTCATTTCATACCAGTTTGTCAAATTATAAAATAAAATTATTCGAAAAAGACCTAAATTATAGGTCGAAACGTCATGTAAATACAAGTGTTTTGAATAAACACGGGAGCCAGAACCTACACACAAATACATTGGGAACAATTAATACAAAGCACTCCACAAAATAAGCATCAATTTAAATACTAATGCATTTCCTTGCCGCTGCCCTTGCCATGTTATGACGGGCATTGTAGTTTTTGTTGCAAAGTAAAGTTATTTCATAATTTTAGGAATTTAACCAATACTGCTAATTTTTGAATAATTTTTTTATCAAATTACAGTTCATAAGGCATATAGTCTGTAGAACTGTGTTCAGTATTGTTTGTATAATGACTGACATCAGGCACTATTTGCATCATTATATTGAAGGTTCCAGAGCTAGCAGCAGTTAAAATATCGGTATTATTAACGGGTATAAATATAAGAATTTTATTTTATGTTCATTTTTTTAATGTCAAATATATTTTTCAGGCAATGCACAAACATCACGAGTTATAGAAGTAAACTTCTTTCACACCAGACTTCAAAAATACACTAAATAAGATTGTTGGGAATAAAAAAGTACTTCTGCTGTCAAGGTTTATCAATAAAATATATACAAAAGGATCTAAAAATAAACTTATTAGTATACTTATCTGTAACTGTGTTTGTAGTTCTGTTTGACTCGCATAAACAAATTTCGAAACAGCTAAGGTGAATCCTCAGTACTTTATTTACTTGGCAATGAAGTTTAGTGAAAAGCAGGACCATCGTATTCACAGTAATCTACACTATACGAAATGTGGAATACTTGCGACAGTGATCGGAAGTAATTCAATTAGAAGTGACAAACATAACTTGTATGAAAATTAATGCTTTTGTTTGAGGGTACTTTTCTCTAAATGCGCGCATTTTTCTTAAATTGCACCCAAGTAGACGTCACGCAGCTTTTTTTCAGAGAATGTCAACTTTATGAGGTGACAGAATCCAAACTCAGATTCACAACCCCAAGCACTGTACAGAACGATACAGAAAAAAATTGTATGTATTTTTCTCGATTTCCGCCCTTTCCCCTAAGTTTTGGTCTAACGCGCAATTTTTCTTGCCTGCTACGACAATCTGGCAGTCGCCCAACTGTAATCTACAGCCGCATCCGCTGGTTATTACACCTGGCCATATAGAATTATGGTAAGCGAATTAGAAAGCGGTGGCGCGCAGGAAGCGGAAAAAGTGCCGGTAGTCGTTGGAAATCAGAACCTCCAGCAACAGATGGCGGACGAAGCTCACCTCGCGGTAATTCACTGCATAAAATATGAATATTTAATTCGATTAAGCGTATCACGCTCGCAAACTCTTAAAAGTTGCCATGGAGATTTGCTCGTAAGTAAACGGGGGCCCTTCCTACTAGATATTTCACCAGCGGCAGCGCGCCGCCGAGATTTGAAAGTATCCATTTTTAATGCAGACTGGAAGGAACGGGATTTTCATTAGGCGAACCCTGCAGCTGCGACCCTGGACGAACATAGTCGTTTTCCTAATAGGGTTGGTAAGGAGCAAATACGACTTCGTAATTTAAGAATGGCGAAGTTGGAATCCCGAAGATTAACAGTTATTTTTAATGCAAGGTGATGCAATTGACTTTTTTGTTCGAGAGAAAATTGTTAATTGGCAGAACCGAGAAAAACAATAATTGTCAGTTAAAAAGTGAAATACTATTAAGCTTGCTTCCATTTCCTAGTAGTACGTTGGCATTAATTTATATGGTATTTTTTTAAGCAACAATGTTTGTTCAAAAGCAATACAAATGTGCGACGATGAATCCGATAAAGATATAAGATAATTCTCTGACGACTGCATCTTTGTTACATCCGTAAATTTTACCTGCACACGTATGTCTTCGATACGTGGAAGAGGTGGTAGTTAACTTAGCGCTAAAATGAATATGACAGATTAATCATTAAATATAGTTTTATTTTACTGGGTTTTCTCGTTGGGCTTTTTAATGGGTTCAAGCATTCAATGGGTGATCGGCAGTATAAGTGCCTGTACCTACCGACCGTAACGATCTACGTCATAATTTGTACGACTAACGCTAGATGACGCAATTCCGATTTTCGTGAAAACAGCCGGCCAATAGGCATTGTTGGTCTCCGTAGGTGCAGGTAGTGCAGGCCGTATCAACTCATGTCGTAGTTAGCAAAGCTACTGCTAGATGACTCATAACCGATTTTTGCAAACTGACCCCCAAAGTGCGGCGTAAAACCTTTCCTTGCTTTTTGTTTATGTTGTTCATATCATATTTATTTTGCTGTAGGTTACCTATGACCAGCATACTTTTTCTTACTAGATGATGATGTACGTAATACGAGAATACTCTGATTATTTTCGTGGTGACGACGATTGTACCACAAGGGGCATTACATTGTAAAAAAGATGATTTCCTACTTTTTTCCTGCGATTTGAATGGATCTACATATCCCAAACACAAATCTTCATCGAACACCTTGCGATGAGGCTACAACACGATGGGGCACCACCGAATTTCTCGGGACTCGTCAGTGGCTATCTCAGGGCAAATTCTCCAAATCGGTGACTTGGAAAAGACGGGTCAATTACGTGCGCCCTCCGATCACCCGACTTAACAAATCAGATTTTATCTGGTGTTAGTTGAGCAACTTGTTTGTGAGGAACCTAAAATCACTTCAGAAAATATGTTGCAAATGGGTAGAAATCCATTCCATAATTTTATGCTCAATATATTAAAAAGGCTAACATAGGGCTTTAGTGGTGTAGCGGATTCCCAGTGACTAGCAATAAAAAGGTGTCGGATTTCTGGTCAAAGCTCTTTCCCTTGTACTCGTTATGTTAATAAAAGCCATCTTCAAGTTTTATTCATTAAAATTCAATTAAAATTTTTGACATAGCTAATTTTTGTGTTAGAAATTACGAAAGGATTGTAATTAAAAAATCGTACTTTCTAAGTTTGAAAATTTAGTAGTGTTATAAATTGTGCGCACCCAATCAAGCTTGATTAAAAAAGCATTAGAATTTATTTAGTAAGTTCTTATAGTGCCTAATATCAATGTTATTATCAAAGGGGCATTATTTGTATGTTTTATTAGCTTTTTATATTAAAACTGAATCGATTTAGGAAAAAAAACAATGTATAGATATGTGAGTAAGTAAAAAGCCGTCCTAATGGATACGAAAAAAGTATGTTATGCCATTTAAATTGTAATGACGTCACACTTTTCGATTTTTTTCTGAAAGCGCTTTAGAMTGTAGTTGTGTGTGTGCAAGATATATATTTAAATAATAATTGAGCTACAGAAGGGGGGAGCTGAGACAACAACTTCTAACACATGTAAGATCTAGCGCTAACTCTATATGTAAAACACAAATGGCATCAAATTGCAATAATTTAAAACAAAATTTTCTTTAGTAATCCTGAATTTATTTAGTTAATAATTTATACCTAGCAAATATCGGTTAGATAAATACGTGTACCCCCCTATTCATGTCAGGCTATCTAGTCATATTATGCAGACTAAATTTTCAAATTTTTGTAAATTTTATTCAACATATTAAATGTTAACATTAAATTTTGACTACACACTCTTTTTAACTCCAGATTAAATTTACAATACAAAATTTTTTAATTGGCACATTGAAATATATGAGCAGGTGTGCACATTAGTCACTATTTCTGTTTGATTTTTAATCAGCCAATACTAGTTTAAAATCATCTAGACTAGTTCTTTTTCTAATAATACTGTTTTCTTTTTGGTAAGTATTACATGAAGCCGCAATTGTAGATAACGTTGTTGAATGATATTCATAATTACCACTTTGCTTTTGATATTCTACAAGTAGTTAGTAATCCACAACCTAACTTTCGATTTGTTTGACCAAAAAATAATAATTCTAGAAACACAATAAAATTTTATGTAGTATTTTAGTGATTTCCGAATAGTTCTATAATAGCCACTTACACAGGCAGTTAAACGGTCGTAAACCTGATTAAAAATAATGTAGTACTTATTCTAATTGCCTACAAATTGTTTCCGAACAGTCCTACTGCCATTATAGGTACTGCTTTCCTTGAACTTTTATTATGTGCTCTTATATTAACACAGACTAAACCAGAAGTTACGGACCAGTACCTAGAAAAATGATTTATAATTTAAACCATTCAGAACGTGTCCAGATCATTCTATTCTAAGAAATTTGTTATCGCCGATCTAAGTTTGAACCATTCAGAAATTAAGAGTTAAAATGCTTTCCAAACCGTTTCTCAACGGCACATATGCTCGATCATTTTTGTTAATTAAAAAAAAAGCAGGAGCAGGATTATTAAGCATCATGTTATTACGTTCAATACTTTATTAAAAGCTATGAACCTATCACAAACTAAACAAAACGTTTTGAAGTTCATTACGAACTTTAGAACAACTAGATAAATCACAAAAAAGACACCCCCGGTACTCAATGGACGCCAGAAAACATGGTGAGGATCAAAGATGCTCTGATGCAAATGAGTAAAAAAATATATCGTGAATTGGTATTTTTTACTGCGCATACGAGCCTTCACAGAAGAGGATGATAATATGCATTTGTTAATGAATAGCGAAACCCATTTTCATTTTCATGGAACTGTTAATAAGCAAAATCTGTATACCAGCAATCCTAAAAATCCGATAAACATTCATTAGCGACATATCTACTTTTAACGAGACAATGTTGTGTGTTGGGGCCGTGCAGACGTTATAGGTCTGAGTTTTTTTTTTATAAAATGGTCGTAAACTAAATCAATGATGGTCTTTAAGCCAGATCTATACGGAAGACTGGCAAGTCTATTAAGAAACGAGGAAGTTTCAACAAGATGAAGTTACAGCACGCACTTTAATTAATACAACGAATGTTCTTCGGGTTGTATTGCGCGGCATCTCGTTTCACGTTTTGGTCCAATGTGTATTCGATTTTACCTATTAGTTTTTGGGTTCCTTGATGTTGTTTAATAAGACAATTCTGTAGCTAAATAAATAAGTCATGGGTTAAAATTGACATACCTTAAGACACGTATATAAGGGAATATTTTCCACATTGCATAAATGCAGATGGACTCATTTAGAAGTCGTTATCTTTTGCAGTTGGCTATGTATCGCAAATGGCAGAACTTATAAGAGCAAAATGAAAATTATTCGATCATCTTTACGTCATTATATGTTATGTAGTCGCACTCGGATAACCTTAGCACACGTACTGTCTGTATTCTCAACTTACGAATTCCTGCACATCTGGAATAATAGGTTACATTCAAAGCTGAAACTGGAACTTCGACTAAAGCGATATCGTTCGCCTTGGCTGCAAAGTCTGGGTACTTCCATTAAGGGCAAAGTTGATTGTATTGTAGCAACAGCAAACGTACGGCATTAGTTCCACACGGGAAGCTTTATACCGCAGGTTGGATCATACTTACAGGCACTAGCGCGGTGCCTGCACATTTGACCCTCCGGTAATAGGCACTTACGGGAACTTTTCTTCTTTCTAAGGTTCTCATAAAGTCTTGTTGGCTATTAGGGCAAAGTAAAAGGAACACGGCTCAGTTAAGAACTTTTAATATAAAACAGCGGTGTAAAAAAGCTCCTCTTGCTTATTGGTAGAATCAAAGCTTTATCGTACACTTAATGAGCGTGCATTTTCGTACGTTCAAAACTTTGAATAGTTGTGTTAATACTTACTATGATAATAATTAGTTTCCAAATATTTTACGTTGTAAGCCAACGGTGAAAAATAATTAGGTGACACATGATGTACATGCATCTCATTTCGGTTATTCCTATACGCAAGTGACTTAGTGGACGTAGCAGGTTACCTTAAACTGCTAATTTTTTAAGGGTAGTAGTTACAAAAAATGATATTCATACAACGGCTGTGAATTAAACAGCTGTATATATCATGGTCGACATATCTGAWTGAAGATTTGCTCTTCCAAACTTCATTACAATTTTAATCATAAAAAATAATTTTATTTGTCTTTATTTTTATTTATTAACTCGAGTTTCTAATAAAGACAAAATTATTGTAAGACGGTAGCACGGGACAGTAATTGGTATGAATGCCATCGTATAGATAACAAAGGCGTCTAAACTAAGAAAAAAACTGATTTTTCATATGTAATGTTATTATTATTACCTTCTTGAAACTGAAAACGGCTTGTGCTTTTGACTACCTTGTCATTGTCCGTTCCTTTTGTAAATGATGACCCACGCAGTCTGTTAAACTGACATGCAAATGTCCATTGCCAAGCTACGCTGGGTCTTGGCGAGATTACTAGAATTCACGCAATATTAATTTCTTTCGCAAAAATTCAACTAATGTTTTCCTTTCAGCACTGCGGCCTTGAAGAACAAACTAAATTAATGAAGGAAACTGGCACCAGAAATTTCAAAGAACACTCCAAAGATCACTTTAATACAATCGATACTCGCTCTACTACACTTGGTTACCAGCGAATCGTCATTCAAATTTGATTTACTTGTTTGGAAGTTATTAGACATGTACAAATGACTAACAAACTAAACATAAAAGGGAAGAGGAATCATATTACATTGGCCGACAAAAAATTGTAACATAAAGCTGAATAGCGTATTGTACTAGAATGGACCTATCTACCATGAATGTTTCTGACGTGGACAAGTCTCACGCTGCAATTTAGGCACCATTTAGTGAAAATGGATACTAAGTCATCCAGCGGTGGCTTTCCGAACAACAAGATAGTTTGTTAGGGTCTGCAAGCACAAACTTATACAGCTGCCAATTGCGCGATAATTTGGTGAAAATCCATTATGCGTCAGCTAGCGGTGGTTTTACAAACTACAACGTAGGTTGGTACGGTTGGTAAGTATAGAAACCTATATTACCGATTGCTCAATAAGCCTTTGACTAACTGAAATTACTTTAAATGATTAATTTTTATCATATTCATTTTATCTCACAGACATGTCCCTGTCAAACTTACATATCAAACGTCATACCTAAGATAATAACCATCTTAGCTGTATAAGAATTTCTTGTAAAAAGAATAATATTTTTTAGCATTGATTGCATAATATGTAACAACTTCTTACAGATATTTGTATTACCTAATTGAATTGTTTATTTAGTTCTAATAATACCAAGTTAATAATATTTAAAGCATTGCATTAAATGTTACAGATTTTCGTGCAGTACATATAGCACGTCATTATGGTGCAAACCATACCTCATCATTATGCTAAGGAAAGCAACATTCAAAAATAAAGTAAAATAGATGCTTTGGGTTATAAACTATATGTATTGCTAACACATCTAGAAAATTCAGGTAGTTGAGTAGTAAGCAATTCGCATATTAATTTGGAACAGAGAAGTTCTGTTAGATTTTCTTTGAATTTTGTTGCCTCTGTTTAATCATAAGTATTAGGGTCTCGCTATTGTTTAGGTGCCTGGAGAAGTTGTATCGATTTCAGTGACGTCTTAAAATCTGAATGAACAGACTTGTAAAGTTGATATATGTACTTTATATTTTCCGACGTATTTACCTTTTATCTTTATCTACGGATAGTAGGTGACCTGCACGACTTCACTAAAATACCGCATACAACTAACCTTCTTTTGTGTGGTGTGGCCGAGTTTTATCAACGGTATGAATGAAATATATCCCTGTCTCCTCAGCGAATGCTGTTGGTAATCCTTGCTTCATTTGGACCATGTCAGCGACTATTACAAATCGAATTTCAGAATAAACTATTTTAAAAGGTACCTCAAATCAAGTACATTTTTGTGACCTTTCTATTGTGTCAAATAAACAAAAATGTCAGTGGCAAAAAGATCCAGTCGATTCGGTAAAAGATCGAAATCTAGTCTAAAATTTGACTCAGAAAATGATCCTAAAAATACAACTCGATCTTGATAAATTAGTGACTATTTACATTGTCTTAATTTTTCTCAAGTGCAGTGCTCCAAAATTTGACTTGACAAAATTGGCATTAGAGGCGTTCCATGTAAAAAAGGAATACACCATAAAATTTAAAATGACTTTAACTATTCCTCACTCAATAACAATGTATAGTTAAATCTACATATTTTATTTATCTGTAAAAAAGTATTAAATAAATGTAAAAATCTGTCACTTTCGTCTATGGAAACTTTTACTTTACACAGAACTATAGAAAACTGGCGCGTGTATTTTACAGAAAGAGTGGAAATGACTGCATAAATATGACTATAAATTCATTTTTTTTTCTAGAAGTAACAATAAACCCGTAGTGTACTATTTAAACATTTCTTAATGGTTGAATGAATCATATTATGGTTTCGAGAGTGTTTTGAAATATATCCCACCAGTCGCATGTGACGAAGGCGAATATGAAGAAATAATAATCATGTTTTTAAAATCGACTCCAGGCAGTGAACCAAAGCTTTTCGCCATAGATGAATCTGATGTATCATATGTCCATATAGATCAAATAATTAAAATCTTTCTTGATCCTGTAATAAAGCAGTTGAGAGATCGAATTTTCCACCAATTTGCAGAAAACCCTAACATTAATTAGTAATTATTGTTTTCATTTGTTTCTGTTGTGGAAGGGTTTTCCTTTATTTCTATCATTAATAAAAAGAGTTTATTGAGATTTTGTCATTAATTTATTTGTTTCTCTTATTTGTGTTATTTTTATTCGTAGTTACTGGTTTCTTTTTTACTGCCGTATAGTAAAATTTATAAATAACTACAAAAGAATAATAACACTGATTTTAATTGACAACTATAATATATTTATAATTTATATTCGTCCCGGCAGTCACAGGAACCTGTAGAAAGGTTATCAGTCTTAATTTTTAATGAAAACGAAAGCGTATACTATATATTTTGCAAACACAAAAAAGCTGACTCCAAAATTAAGACATTTTTCTAAAATTCATCTATGAGTACATAAAGGTATTTTACCTAGGACTGTTCAGTGCCTACTTAAAAACTTTTTTTAAGTACCTAATGTTATTAATTGGTTATTTATCTATGTTATGAAAAGTATTTCACATTGTATGTTTCAGTGACATAGTTATAATTCAAAGTTGATTAAGTTCTGAAGTCAAATGTCACAATGCCCGTTAACCCATTAAAATATCATCTATGTTCATTAAAAACTGAATTCTGGCAATAATTATCTGTCCTATATATAATATACTTGGGTTGTAATTAGCTGCTGATCGCCATAATCTGGCTACCGCAGCGAATTACGCTCCGAAGCTCGAAAATACTGAGCGACGAACGATTCAGCTGCTAATGCGCTGGATGGCGTTCAGCAGCATTACATAGTAGACGTTGATGTATATATGCTGCTTTGACCGAGATTCTGAATAGGGCCTTGGTTCAAAACGGCCCGAGTTCAAATCTCGGTCAAGTCTTCCAATAATCTTTCATTTCATCTTATGCCCGTTAACCCATTAAAATATCGTCTGTGTTCATTAAAAACTGAATTTAGGTAATAATTATCTGTACTATTATCGTTAAGAATTACTTTTTCCAATTTGCATTCACATAGCTTCCGAACCAAAGTTGTGCGAGTTGTTATAATCGAGACATCCTTCTGTACACGGCGAAAAGTTTTTTTTTATATATTATTAGGGAATTTCTGGTGATATCAAGGTAGGATCATTACGAACCATATATGGAAACAATAATTGTAACATTTCCTTCAGTTCCAAGAGCCTTCTCTATTTTGCTTGTTGAAACCGTTAAAAGTTCAATAATGAAAGTTCACATGCTGGACTCAGTAACACCCATTATGGCTTCTTGTTGCATAATCGCAACATCAAAAAGAAACTATTTCGACGAGTATAAATCTGTTATGTGGGGTGCTCCTGAAACTGGCAGATGTTCCCACCGATCAGGTCAGTTGACCAGGAGTCTATTGCTTAAACCGAGATTGATTGACTGTAAGGATCATTTTTCCCCATTGCTTCGTCCAACTAGGTCCCAGCAGGCGAGAGGGGCCCGGCTGCAGAGCGCAATATTGCCCGTCCTCCCCAAATAACAAAACCCAGGGCAGTATAAAATATTACTGGGGCATAATATAACGACAGTACCAGGGGCGAGACGTCCCTGGAGTGCGAGCAACATGACGAACTTAATTAACTCCGCCTCCGTCTCTGTTTAAACAAAAACCGTATGACGCCGCGAAATTACTTATTTTCATAGGAAATACGCCGGAGATCCCCGAGGATGCTGTAAAAATACGAAGGTAATGCCGTTATTCAAATTTCTATTTTGCGCATAAATTGCATTTGCGGCTAAGCTGCGTCAGTTCGTATTTTTACAGGCGAGGTTAACACTGATGCACCCCTTATTGGACCATCACCCCGCGCTCGTAGCCATCGGCAATAGCCGCTGCTTAGGGGAAAAAGGATTTTGCTATGATGGTTTGTGTAATCACTGAATAAAGGCTGAACTTCTTTCTCCTCAACCTGTTCAAACACTACTCAAACAGTGAATCGTATATTCAAAGACATAAATCACATTAGTTTTAATTGCTTGGCATTGCTGTTTTGTGTACGTTTATTTCGTTTCCACAAACTTTACTTCTCTTTCAAGAAGCAGAAAATTCATACCATTACAAAGCAGGATTGAAAATTATTTAAAAAAAGATGATGTTTTACTGGTATATATCATATATGTGCCGGTTTTAGAACGTCTTGCGACGTTGTCCGACGCCTAACTTCCATCCTCTTCGGTCCTCACAGTCCTGGTCAGTCAAGTTCCTCTCGCTCATAGTTTTGTACACCTCCCTTTGCCATTCCAATTTAGGTCCTCCTCTCCTTCGTCTCTCCACGGGCAGCCACTCTAGGATTTGTTTGGGCAGTCGGCTATCAGGCATACGTTTAATGTGACCGTACCATGTTAACTGCTTTTGTTCAATATCTTTCATAATGCCACCTTCGATACCCATACGTTGTTTAATTGCCTCGTTAGTGATATGATCTCTTCTCGAAATACATAATGATCTCCGTATTGCATCCATCTCAACCGTTTCTAATCTTGCTTTATGTTTTTCCGTTACTCTCCATGTTTCGGCTCCATACAGGAGGGTGCTTTTAATCATAGTCTCATAGATGTTATATTTTCTTCGTTTATTTATATGTTTACACCATAGTATGCTATTGAGACATCCGATAATTTTTTTTGCTTGTATTATCCGACGTTCAATTTCTCTTGTGTCTGTGCCTGTACTATCAAATGTAACACCGAGATACACGTAGTCTTGACAGTGGGAAATTTCTTGTCCGTCCTGAATGTCCAATTTACTGGATTCATTTCCTATACATAAATATTGTGTTTTTTCTATATTCACTGATAATCCCCACTGAGTATATTCTTCTATTAGCTTGCGAATCATGTACTGCATATCGTCCTTGTCCTTAGCAATTACTACCTGGTCGTCGGCAAATTGCAATGAATAGACATGTCTGTTATTTATTGCAATTCCCATAGCATGTATTTTTTTCTTCCATTTTTTCAGTGCTGCCGCTACGTATATTTTAAAAAGAGTGGGTGAGATAGTACATCCCTGTCTCAGTCCCTTGGTGACTTTAAATTCTTCAGTGAGGTATTTACCGATCTTAACTTTAGACTTTATATTGTCATATAATTTCTGTAGTGCTGTTATATATGTGTGGTTGATATTCGATTGCTGAAGGACTTCCCATAGTTTACATACTGGGATCGTGTCATACGCCTTCTGAAGATCTACAAATGTAATATGCGTTTCTAAGTTTCTGGCATTTCTTTTTTCTATAATTTGTTTGAGACAAAGTACATTGTCTGTGCAAGATCTTCCTGCCCTGAACCCGCTTTGCTCTTCTTCTTGATTTTCTTTAATCTCTTCTTCAATTAAGTCCCGTATAATTCTTCCATAAAGCCTACTCATTGTACTTGTCACTGATATTCCCCTGTAGTTGTTCGGATTCTGTTTATCTCCCTTCTTATGTATTGGTATGTATGCCATCTTCCATTCTTCCGGAACTGGATGTCCATTTAGGCATTTGTTTACAATACAAGTTAAGTTACTAAACAGTTTTTGTGTTCCGTATTTTAACATTTCAGCATGGATCCCCTCCGGACCACAAGCTTTATTATTTTTTAGACTCATAATGGCCCTTATCATAGTGTTTACGTCAATCTCAACTTTGTCACCCTGCATGTGTATATGTTTTGTTGGTGATTTGGGAAGATATTCTTGTCTTGTTTCTGAAAGTAGACGTTCATAGTGCTCTTTCCATTTGTCTGATTTAATCGGTTGTAAGTTAGCAGCATTTTTACCTGTATTCTTGACGTTCTTTTTAAAGTTCCATATCTCGGAACATTTTCTCCCGCCTATGTATGTGTTAATTTCCTGGCATTTTTTATCCCATACATTGTTCTTTTCGGCATTTATCAGTCTGCTTAATGTTCTTTTGGTGTTTTTATAGATTTCCTGATCTTCGATCTTCTTCGTGTTTAACCATCGGAGGTAGTTTTGTTTTTTCTCCTGGACTAACATTTTGATATCCTCGTTCCACCATATATTATTACTTTTTTTGGGCTTCTGTATTCCAATCGCTTCTTTCGTGGATTCTTTTAGACTTGTGACAAGATTTTCATATATTTCTTTGAATGTCCTGTTGTGCGGACTTATCAATTTCTGGTCCAGACGTTGTTGGTACAGGTATCTTGTGCTCTCATTTGCGAAGCTGTCTAAGTTATATTTAGGGGTCTCACTTGTCTTCAGCTTTTCAGTTGTTCTATTCTCTTTCTTTCTATGATATTGCTTGATTGGAAATACCACTTTAGCTCGTACAAGGTAATGGTCGGATTCACACATAATTCCACGAAGGACTCTCACATCATTCCACTGTAAGCTTGAGTTCTGCTTGTTGATAATGTAATCGATAATTGTTTTCAAATTACGTGTTTGCTGGGTCCAAGTGTACCGGTGAATGTCTTTATGCTTATAGAAGCCATTTGCAATTTTAAGGTCATACGTCTCACATAGATTTATAAGTCTTTGGCCATTGTCGTTAACTATGTTTTCACCAAATGGTCCTACTGGTATATATCATACTAATATAAAACATTGTTTTCAAATGCCCATGATGAGATATATAACTGTATGTCATTCCTAACTCTATAGACCGACATTTGTAAAATTAAGCAACTTTGTAGCAACAAAAAAGTGGTCATCCGAGCAAATCGATTTGAGTATCTTTAATATTATTGCAAAAGATGTTTTTAAAAAGTACATCAGACCATATTTTTAATTCCTACTCTTGGTTCCTATTTTGCTAGATAAATAACAGCTTTGTAGATACAAAAACGAGTCACGGTCTGTGTAGAGTAATAATAATAATAATAATAATAATAATAAACGACTTTATTAGGCACAGTAGGTTACATACAATCAAAACTACTATTCTGAACGTAATAGAAAGAAGATAAGAAAAATATAAAATATATATACTCTAATAACCTACCCAATTATACTGGGAACTGGGAAGCATGGCGAAGTCTAGCAAAGTAGATTCTACTTAACCACGCATCCCAAGCTATAAGAGGGCGTAAATGCGGAAAGAGGGAAAGAAATCAACAAATGCAATGAAAAAAAGGCTTAGAAGGAAGAGAAAGTCCGGTTGACAAGCAGATTTCATCTAGTTTGAGTAACAAAAAGGTACTCCTTTAATTTATATTTATACTTATTAATATTATACAGTCTGACCTGACCTGGTAAGGCATTGTACAATTTAGCAGCATTGAAAGAGAAACCTCTGCGAAACAGAGCTGTACGTTGGCGGGACACAACAAAACTGTCCCTAAATCGAGTGTTTCCAGAGGGAATATCTGAGTGATATGGTAATCGACCTTTCAAGTTAGATTTAGGAGATGAATGGTAAGTATTTTATGAACAAAACAGTTAAGATGACACTTCTTACGATTATCCACGTTCAACCAATTTAAGTCATTTATAAACGACGTGATATGATCACGTCTACGCAAACCATAGACATATCGGCAACATGCATTCTGTACTTTCTGCACACGACTTTTCTCGTTGGCATCCAAACAAAACCCATAAATAAAGTCACAATAGTTAAAATGCGATAATACAAGACTTTCACATAATTGTTTCCTTAGTAAGAAATTTAAAAGATATCTACTCGAATATAACAATTTTAAAGCAGAGAATGCCCGTTGTATTAGCTTTGTGACATGTTCCCTAAACCGAAGTGCACTATCTATAATGACGAAACGGAACATTAACACCTGCTAGAGTTACCGACATAGAATCGCATACATATTTCCTGACATTTTTATTGCCAAAACACATAACCAGTGATTTAGAAGGGTTTAATTTTAAGTTATGCTTCTTAGACAAAGTTCTGATTCTATCTGGTTCCTCATTAATAAGTATAGATGAAGCTAAGCAGTCCTCAAGTCTGAAATGATGATAAATCTGGGTGTCATCAGCATATCCTTGTACCTTACACCTACTCACAGATTTATTTATATCAGCAGTATATATAATAAACAATAATGGGCCTAGGATTGGCCCCTGAGGAACTCCAGTTAATATGTTTGAAGTATTTGCATAACGGTTGCTGGAAAATATTTTTTGACATCTATTGCTCAGATAAGATGACACCAAAGAAACTGACGAAGAAGAAAATCTACAGTATCTTAACTTAGCACACATCAATCTGTGATTAATAGTGTCGAAAGCCTTAGAATAATCCAACAATACCAAAATCGACGCTAGACCCTCATCAGTTGCTCTAATAATATCAACAACACAAGTTAAAGCTGTAGCTGTAGAGAAGCCCTTTCTAAAGCCACACTGATTATCGGGGATGAGGCCATTATTAAGGGAAAATTCATAAATTTGTTATATATATATACATATAGATATCAATGTGAGGACTGCAGTATCTCAACATAGAGTCATGCCGTCATCCCCAGATGCCGTAGACGTGATTGAACACAAAGCACTATGAACATCATCCATCGACACCAGAGCAAAATCAAAGTTAAGATTGTATTTCAAATAATAATGTTGATAATATTCAATCAATTCGTTAGACAAATCATTGTCATCTTGAAAAAATTTGCAAAAATATTCATTAATTTCATCAGGGTCAGCCAGATGTTCAGGAACCGAGTGCACAGTAGGCTGATATACAGAGAGTGACTTTAGAGCATTCCAAGTTTTATAAGATTGTTGATTATTCCTGACTGACCTCAGGTAATCCCGTTTAGACTTTTTTATAGCTGAAACAGTTCTGTTACGTATTATTTTAAACGAATTCCAATCATTCTCTAAACGAGACCGCGTAAATCGTTGTAGGGCAATTTCTTTTTGCTTCATTATTTTTACATGTTGTGTAAGCCATGGCGCCCTTGCTTTGGTTACACGACGTGACACAAAAGGTGCATGTTTGTTAAAAAGTTGCAATATAAAATCATTCAGCATGGTGACTTTACTGTCAATACAGCGTACTTTAAAGATGTCGTTTCATGGCAGCTCTAAAAAATCATTAAGAAAATCATCATAGCTAAAATTACCCCAGTATCTGTATCGGACTATTTTCGGTTCACACACAGTATCACTAAGCTGAAGTTGACAAAACACCATTCTATGATCTGAAACACCATCAGCGCAAATTGTTCCATATGAAGACAAAAAATTAACGTTAGTAACAAACAGTGGATCAATTAACGTCAGGGTTGACAAAAAACATGTTTTTTTTTAAATTAAATAAAACAAATAGCTTTTTTTTTTAATTTAATCATGTTTAAATTGTTTTAAACATGTTTTTTCTTACTTAGTTAAAAACATGTTTAAAACGTTTTAAACACTGTTTTAAACATGCACTCTCATGCAAATTACTATGTGTGTTAGTGAAAATAAATACGAGTAGATGACTCAAAGCGTAGCAGTTGTCTAAAAATCCCTAGGTGACTACGATTGCCCGTTGACATTTGTCATTTGTATTCGATGTGTACGGCGTTTACGCGACAATTTTAGTTATTATGAGCCGGTTTTTCTTTTCTATTTTAAGCGTAAATCAACTCTGTTCTTAAAATCCAGACCAATCACATACTGGTTACTGGGTGGATTTTAGCTAATATCAACTTTAACAAAGAGAATAGGAACCGACCTTGTATGTTTAAAGTTCAATAATTACAATGATCAGTAGGAGAAATAATGCAGGATGGAATTACTTTGACAAAATTAAGGTGCAAAATAGTACAATGCGAGCTCGATGCAAGAAGTGCAAAAAAGATATGCTTGCACTAGTAAAAATATTTTACTTCTTGTTTATTGTTTTTTTTTATATTCCCAAGTTCTGATAACTATTTGTTCTTTTATGCTAAATATATAATTTCTAGTAAGTGTTGAATGAATGTCTTACTTATTGTTTTGTTGCATTGGACCAGAAATACAAATTTTTATGTTATGATAAGGTTAAGATTTTTATTTGTTGTTTTAAAATGTTTGTGATTTATAGCTACAGAAAAAATGTTAAGGTTATTATTAATTTCTATAACTGTTGCATCGATAAAAAACTGGGCCTGGTTTTGAATTCATTTCATTATGTAGATATGTCATTACTAATAATCCTGTTTATCTATTTGTGGAGGGTAAACGAGCCTAATAGTAATAATTAATGAATCACATACTATATGAGTTAAAAAAAAAACACTGTTTAAAACATGAGTAAAAAAAACACTGTTTAAAACAAATGATTTAAACATTTGTTTAAAACAAGGTTTTAAACAGAAGCGTTGTTTTAAACAAGTTTAAAACATTGTGTTTTAAACATTTTGTTTTAATCATGCCAACCCTGATTAACGTGCTTGATGTGCCGGTAACTCTAGTATGCTCCACAAGTACCCGAGTAAAATTGAAAGACTCAAAACAAGTATTTAGAATATTTGGTGATTTAAGAAAATCTACATTCACATCACCCATACAAATAACTTCGTCAAATAGAGGACAAACATAAGAAAGAATTTCATCAAAATCACCAATAGATTCCGCTAAATGAGCACGAGGAGGTCGGTAAAAAACGTATAGCCCATTCTTTAAAGAATGTATGCGTAACTTCAAAATTAAATATTCTAATTGGTCACTGATGGCAACATTACAAGTAAATTCACTACAATTAAAACTATTCTTTATGTAAGCTGCTACGCCACCGACGCCGCGCTCCCTCCTGTCTTTCCTAAAAAAAGAATAACCCGGCAATGCCACCGTTTCAGACTGTACCTATACTATCGTTTAGCCAAGTTTCAGTAATCATAAAAACATCCACGTCATTCTGAAAGATTAGATCTGAAAAAGAGTTGAAAGTTGACAAAAGCGATCTCACATTAAGATGACAGATCTTCATAATTAGTTTTTGTTTTAAAATGAATATGAAAGAAGATAGAACAGCGAACGAAGTTAAAGAAGAAATCAACAAATAGAAAAGTATAGTAGAATACAAAAGCAAAGTGCAGCTTCAACACACATTGAAGGCCTGTTTAATATACAATATTAAGTTCTTATACTTTGCTTTTGTATTCTACTATACTTTTCTATTTGTTGATTTCTTCTTTAACTTCGTTCGCTGTTCTATATCGCGCAAACAGAAGAAAGAAGTGTAAAATGCACATAACCTTATTGTAACTTGTGTAGGCACTAGTGATGCCCTAAACGGTTATTTATCAGTAATTGGTAATATAAAAAGTTATAGCCCTTCAAAGTTGTGTTACTTGCCTACGTTTTTCTCGAATAATTTTTCAATCGTTAGGGAAACAAATTGAAATTTTTGTTATTAGTTATGAATATCAAAATATATTTTTCAAGTAAAAATATGATTTTTTTGTCAGTGCAATATTTGGACAACAGAGTAAATTAAGACATTCATTCCCTTATAACAATAGTCATTTTTGTATCTAGAACGCGAAATGATACTTTTGCGTTCAAGAATGGAAGTTATAAAATATTAATAAAAATATCCATTCGAGAACGCAAAAGCATTTCGCGTTCGAGATTCAAACAATATTTTTTCGAAAACTGCGATAAAATGAGATACACTACTGCTTGAATCGAAACATTTTAGGTGCGGTGGCGTTGCCTGTCATAACCATAGCAACCTAATAAACAATAAATATTGTTTGAGAAAAAGAATTACAATATATTGTAATTATTCATATTCTAAAGGGTGTGAAAGAGTGTTAAATTTAGAATGAGCTCGGAAAGTGAAGAGGAGCATTTACCAGGTGAAATATTGTAAGCGGCGCAAAGTGCTGTTTCACAATTAATCCCCAAAAAATCGTCGTCGAGACAGTACGAGATCGCCTACAACAAATTTAAAGCGTGGTGCAGTTCAAAGAATATTCAAAAAGTGTCCGAAGTGGTATTACTGGCATATTTTGAACATAAAATTAATAATTGTGGTCAGCATATTCAATGCCAAAAATGTACACCGAATGCTAAATCAGTTGGATACCGTCCAAAAAAGTCCAGAATTCTAACGAAAGAGTAAATTGAGAGATTTTTACAGGAGGCACCTGATAGTAGATTTCTGCTAGAAAAGGTAATTCAAATTAGTATAAATCTATTGACTTATCTAATTCTCAGCAACTTTTCAGGTCATTTTAATTATTGGTGTTTGGGGAGCTTTTAGAAGAGATGAGCTACTGAAAATAACGACAGATGATGTGAAGACAAAAATTCAATTATTATTATTATTATAAGAATTCCTGATTCCAAAACTCATACTTGGAGATGTTTTGTGATTTCAAGTCCAGACCAAATGAAGATATGCCGCAAATACTGCCAATATCGGTACATTCAATTTACATGTAGTGCAAAATAAATTGTAATCGTCTTGTTACTGTTTTTTTATATATAATAATTACTGTTTTGTTATAAAAATGTATTATGTAAAACGAATATTAATAAAATCATAAATAAGTTTCGAAAGAATAATAAAATATTTTAACATTTGTTTTATGTTCTAGACCGACAAATACTTTGGCTTTCTAGAACACAAAAGTATTTTGCAGCTAGGCGACAAAAAAGGTTTCCTTTGTCGACTGAAAATTTAACGAAAATGTCAGCTTTTGATTGATTGATATGTAAAGCTCGTTAAAAGCTAATAGTTTCACAACTAGTCGGTCACCGACTTTCTGATACGGCTTTATAAATTTAATTATATTTCGCAAATTTAAGAGCCCACGCAGTCAATCTGAGTCTTTTGTAACTAGCACTGCACCACCGCAATTTAGCTGTTTATTAATTATCGCACCATACTATCTGTACTTTGTGTTCTTTCTGATAAAGCAGCTCTTATACCAAATAAACAAATTTCCATAATTGATTATAGCTGTATCCGCCAGAAAATCCAGGGAGGTGTGAGTGGAGTGTCAAGCATCGATTATTGATGGACGAAAAAGTAACAGGCGGTGTCACTTAACAGATTGGAGCCATTTATAAAGGGGTTTAGGGAAAATGAGAAATAGCGACACCGCGTCACGAGTAAGACAGAAATGTGATCCGCAGTTCGCTACAAAAGCCAATGACGCACTCATATATTACACGACGTAAAATGCGCCGTTTCGCTATTGTCTCCGCGATCAGTGTTTTATACAAGTTATTCCGTTCGAGTGTTCATTCCGGTTTATGGCGGTTCCTCCGTGGCGGTTTACATATTTGACGTTTTTATGTGCAGCCCCGGTAGGCGGATACAGCGTTTTGTCTAATGCATGCTCTGTTCGCCTTGATTTGCCTCATAAATTTCGAAAAATTGCTTATTGCTAGAATTTTTACTCCGCAACATGCGCAATATCGTGAAATGGGATCTTTATTTATTTCGCAGGGAGCGCTACAATATAACCTGGCGCGTTGGTGAACATTATTTAAACAGAAACATATGAAGCTCAGGTGAACGATATTTTTCTTCTAGTTTTGCACTGCGCCGTAGGGGACAAGGATGTGAGTAAGGTATTCTTGCCCCACATAATTTGCTAGTATGCAAATTAAACTGAAGACGAGGTAGATATTACAAGTAAAATGTTAATCATCAGGGATTAACAGAAATGTTTTACCATTAAAAACTTTTTCTTGAATGTGTAACTTCGTTCGGTTAAGATTTTTTCGGCCGCTAAGGTAGAGGATATGTTAGGGTTTTCAGCTAGATTCGACACGATTACGACTTGCAGCAGGTGATTTATCCACAATATGCAACTTGCCCGGGCAAAGCTAGCATGAAGGGTCTTCTCCAGGTGGACTGTGTGATCCAGTTCCATTACGTCTATCAGACAGGTAGTACAAGTGGTTACAACATGAAACGCTGAGAACCTTGAATCGCTTCTACTCGAGGAAAGCCAAGTCTCAGATGGTATCTCAAGGTCAGGTCAGGTCATCTGACAGTGAGAATATCATGAAATGATCGAATATACCTACATTGAAAGCTTAACAGATTCGATAGTACTGGACTTGCAGTGGCGCCTAATCAACTTCGAAGCGTTATCAGATGGTTTAAGAGTAAAAGCAGAGGTTTGACTTATCTGAATAAGGATGAACTCACAGAAAAAAAGACATGATTACTGTGTTGTGAGATACAAACCTGGTACATGATGCATGATTTCGTTGAATAGTCGGAAAGGAAGTGGGTTCTACAATCGGAAAAACTGTAAACCCGAACAAATCTTAAATTCCGTATATTATGACTTTCGCAGCTCAAAACTTTTATACGGTGGGTATACGGGAAATACAACAYATTTTCTTCTTTTGTKATTTAGCCCACACCTGAGGAGAAGGGTAGTCACTTTCTTCTGTTATCCCTAATACATAGACATGCGCTAGGCAGCGTTGTCAGATGGGCAGGAAAAAAATATAAGAATATACACTGTGTGAATTTTTCTTGGTAGTTATTTTGACAATTTTTGCGTATGGGAAAATTCAGTACTGCTTTTTTCAGTTTCGAATCAAATGCAATAGTTAGTATTATATATATTATATAATATTAGTATTTTCTGTATAATTATGCTTACAAGTTAATCTTCACAGTTCAGCTATTTGTAGGATAATGAATAATGTCAACTAAACTGATTCTTAACGACGGCATTACTAAAATGCGAGCATTATAAGTAAATACATAGATACTTGGGACCTTCAAAATAAGCAACAATTATCGCGAGAATGAGCTATTTTCCGGATGAACATTATAAGGATGACTCCTAGTCAGCATCAGGATGTATGTCCCGGATGAGTTTTAGTCTTATGTTCTTATGTTATAATTCTTTGATGAGAATCTCTCCATCATGTTGTAAACACCAACTAGTTTTTGCGGATGAGTTGCGGAATTAATTACAGCTGACGAAGGTCATTTTACAGCAAAGACCTAGGCGTATGAAGGGATAGTAATACTAGATGCTATGCGATACGAACATCTTTATACGTATAGTTACTCGTTTTCTAATTGGCCATTATTTACAAGTTAAAATTTTAATAGCCACCTCAACTTTCCTAGATGTTGGAGCTACTTGCAAATGCACATCGATCTGTTGTTGGTTACTTAAGCTTGATTTCCGATTGAGTATAAAAAGACAAAAATGCTTTTGTTGCCAAACTCTTATTTTGCAAATATTTTAGAATAAGATTACTAATTTAGTCATACCTGAAATTTACAATTAAATTCGCTTGATCTAGTAATTACTTTCTCATACTATATTCTTTATGTCATGTACAGTTCTAATATAACATATAACCATTACGTAATATGATAACTAGAGTAGGGAATAGGACATCAGTTAAGACACTTCAAACGTAGAAGTTATTACAGATATATAAACTACAAACAATAAATCGTCACGAGTTAAGTTGCGGCTTTATAATTGTTGGAGGCTTCGAACAACTCCTGCCTGAGAATGTACACCACAGATGGTTGTATTCTTTAGAATGACGAACCTGACAGTTTCCCATTTCAATTTCCCTTGCACCCGTAAAAGTCTCTATGGCTCGCCTATTGATTAAATTATCAATTTCCTCCCTGTGCTGTCTCTTGTATGTGCATTAAAATAAAATTTATCACTTCCGGAGATCTCCTGGGAGTTAAACTTCTACCAAACTTGTAATGTACTGATAGAAAGTACGACAAACAAGGGAGAAACATTAATTTTACTAGGACGCAAGAAAACACCTCCACAGTCTCAAAGTTTTGCCACCGGAACCTGAGTAGTGGCTACAAAAAGCTCTGTCCCACTTTGTGTTATCTACTTTAATTACGTACGCTGAATTAAAATCTATGTAGTAATTATAAGCAGACAACTCCTTGAAAATGTATGACAGGCACTGTCGTCTCCTGTAATATTAATGAATGAAACAGCGAGAAAACAGAATGCCGCACGCTGGCGCTTTAATTGCTTGAGGGTTGGATTGTGAAATACTGGATAAAAAGGTATATGTATGTACATAGATATTATAATACCTTCTGAGATTGTAACTGTTTTGTTTGCCTTATTTAAATAGTAGCGTTGGTTATAAAAAATCACGTTTATTGAACTTGATGTTTTTGTCTCAATAAGCTGAAGGCAGGACGAGTTATTTCTAATATAAAAATATCGATGAATGCGAATGGAGGATTATTCTTATATTTGATTTAATAAACTTCCCATAGGACTGACAAATCATCAAATTAACTATTGTAGCACATTTCATCTTGATGTTCCGCTACCGATTATTAGGTAACGAGATTTGATTTGATGCAGTGTCCGTGTCGGGCTTTAGGAAGAAAATCCTATTACGATCATTCTTAACTTACCCAGCTATATATAACATCTTGGCAGTCTTCTTAAAGGACTACATGGGAAAGACATCTTCACACGTTCTCCATTTCAAGCATTTTTTAAATATGCTTTCGGAATTCACTCTCGACCCAGAAGACATTCTAGTCAGCTTCGATGTTACATCGCTGTTTACAAAAGTTCCAATTCCGTAATCCGCGACAGGTGACAATTATCCCGATATTTCCACAAATTTATTAGAAAAATGTCCCACTTCAACGTATTTCACATTTGATACCCAACTTTCTGGCGCACCTAGGGTTTCTCCTCCGTGACGGAAAACATGTTCATGGAAGCCATTGAACACACATCCTTGAACTCATCAGATCTGAAACTTAAAATCGACTACCTTGACATCCTTCTTGAATCACCTCAACTTCCAACATTTTAATATAATCGATGTTCTTGTTACTCATTTACTAGATGGCCATTTAGGCCACTTTGTCTAGCGTAAACGTATCCACGCCACACAGTATCTATGGGTGAAACAGGCAAATCCGTTAAAACACGGCTTAGAGAACACAAAAGTTGCTTCATACCCTCAGCGGCTCGAAGCGAGTCACAATATTTTATTTGATGTAACGAAAATACCTATCTTCGCCATTCGCAAATTCCGAGACGCCATTGAGATTTATAGATACCAAAACATCATGAACCGCGAAGAGGGCTGTCACCCCTCCAGTGTCTGAAATTCGATCACACACCGATTAGCCCCACCTTCAAAATATCTTCCCCCACAATCTCATTGTCTCTCTTTTACTTTACGATTTGGTTCAGCTCTGACGCGGATCTCACATTAAGTTTGTGCCATATTCCTATTCTGATGATACTCTTACAAGAGCGGGCAAAACGCTTACTATATTCACAAAACCAACGCGGTTTAACCAAAAAACGATCAAGATTTCAGTCTTTCTATAGTTCTATTTTCTAATACTGTTATGTTATGCTTAATGTAATTGGGCATTGGGCATGTTCGCACTTTTTATCGGAAAAATGAAAAATCTAAACAAAATATAAAATAAAATAAGTTAGTATTAGCATGGTACTATGTTACAAATAATGCAAATTAAATAAACAAAATTTATATTTCTCTTTTCTTCAGGGATATGTTTTTACATAAATTCATCATCTAGCGTCACAAGGTATCCTCGATAAAGTAATAGCAAAATGTAAAATGAGTATGATTGATGCACTGGTGGCGACTATTGCTGTCGTGATTACCTATAAAGGGCGCGAGGATGGAGGTATATATACCAGTAGTATGCTAGAAAAAGGTGTCCAACATCAAACTTTTGCGTAGCTTGTAACAGTTTAATTTTCAAAAATTTTTGTTATCTAAACTGTATCGGGATTGAGGTCATTGCTCTCTAACAGCGGGTAGCTCTTCGTGTAAAACACGTCCGTTCAGTGGCGGCTCGTGACTGTATCACAAGGTAGTGCCAAAAATTCGATATATACAAAAKATTAKAAAACTGAAGATATAAATTATAATATGGTAGTTTAAAATATCCAAAACAAGTTAGGTATCACGTTAGAAATTTACACTGCATTGTCAACGAGTTCGTCAGTTATGTGTCTTAAGTCACTATGTAGTTTTTATATTGCCTGATAGACAAAATCCATTCGGCGCTCGTTTCTGCTAGCAATATTGTCAATCATTTGCTTATTAAAACTGTCAGTATTATTTAGGAATTGTTTCTCAGCCGACAGCATTCCCAAGGCACTCAATTCAGAGCTGGCACGAACGTGAAGTTGGATCTAATACCGGTGCTGAGCGCAAGCGTTAACCGTTTATAAGTGGGTGCGTTCCGCAGTTCCGCCGGTGTTCCCAAAAATTCAATTACCTTGAGTTGCATTATAATTCAATTTTTGATTGATAAAAAATATTTTTCTACAGTTTTGCTGGTAGTGCCATGGCACGTTGGCACTTATTGACAAGCCGCCACCGCGTCCGTTTATCTTCTGGTTGACGAATTCAAGGTGTAGTCTTATCATCTAGACGTTTTTCTTCTGGCGCTGGAAAGTTCGAGAAAAATCTTCCGCAAGGCATTCTGTTTCCGTTGTCGGAATAGTTCACGTCATTTGCCGAATCTGTGCCATAATCTAGTTTTCTGCAAATTTTTGGTTGCAATAAATTATAGTGTAGTTGTTTATTGAACTGAGCCATTGAGGGATTTCGTAGAAGCAGTGAGCTTGAAATTTCACCGTTTTCTCAGCTATAAACAGAGCTGAATTTCTTATCACCTCGTCAGGTCGTTCTACACCTAAAGGTAGGCTTTCAGATATGCTCATTTTCCAGGCTAATGTTCGGTTTCTCATAATTTTAGGCCTTTTTACGTACTTGTCATCGTAATTCTTGTGATGTTGCTCTTGAGTCCTGGTTGCGTAAAAACGAGCCATCAGGCTCCCGTATCAAGATCCTTCCAGAATCGAGTTGACCTTTGATTTTCGTATCTACTCCATCGTTCTTAGAGGGTTGGACTACCATCCATCTACCCACCACCAAAGTCTAGGGGGTACCAGGCTTATATAACTCGCCGTTAAGTCGACCTGGATTTTTACAGTGGTGGAGACGTCATTCTACACCCGCCGTGGAGCAGCTCATCAAAAAAAAACAGATAAGAATTTAACATAATATTCTCTTGTTTATCTTTATTTTATTACCATACGATTTTGAAAAGATCATAGTGGTTTATGTTCGCTATTAACTTTGACTGTAATAATTTACACTTTAATTTACTTAACTATTACTTAGCGTGTTTGTATCGCGTTATTTGCTTATATTCGTTACGATCTACGAAAAATTTGGGGTTACCCTGCTAGTATTACGTGAAGCCTAAAATTGAATTGTAATTTATCTTTAGAAATAATTTGTGAGCCGAGTATAGCTATACCAGGTAGTGCCAGAAAGTTTCGATAACCACTATTATTTTTATACAGTTAAAAGTTACTGTTTACTTGCGTTTGTATTGCCAAGTTTATACAACCGTAAATTATACCGATTGTTAAAGAGAGCTGTGAGTTTTATTTTGTTTCTTACTTATTAAGAAGTCATCTTTCCCGTTTTTGGTGTTGTGATAGATCGGTTGCTTAACATTTAGTTGCAAAACGGGTGGCGCCTTTCAGAAAGATCGCGGGTTTAGGAGATTTATCCACCCCCCTCTACGCTTTGCTGGTGGGTACTGTTTAGCAGCCGTAACTTTGGTGAGATAGTTTCCACTGCCACCCTCTATAATTTTTCTCTACTTTCTTAATTTACGGTTTTGTGCGCGACGTAAGGGTAATCCCCTAGAAGTCACGTCACAAGCTTCTAGCGATGAATTATGTTGATTAAAATTATTACTAATCTGCTCCGCATTTATTTAACTGTATTAATTTTAGCTATTTTACTAGTTCCTATACACGCTGTTGTTTCCATCAAACCCACTTTTAATTTATCAAATGGATATTCGTTATACCTGCTATCCAAGTAACTTTCAAAGCAGCCCTTTAATCTAGCTCGTGCTAAAATGTAATTACAGTTGAAGTAATTGCAATTCTGCTGCACTGTTTGTATGGATACGTAGCGGATGGAACGAAGCGCCTGCTTACACTTAGCAGTTATTTCATGAAGTTAGCTTCTCTTAAATTATTTTGGTTTTCCATGCAGCTCTTTGTCTTGACTGGGACGTTTAATATTCTGGTTTATATTTGCGAAGAGCTGAGCTTAAAAATTGAAGAGGGCCTCTCGAGCTCGGGGCGTCAATTATAAATAATCCAGAAGAAAACAATTTGCTCGGGCCTAATATTCCATTCTGAATTATTTAGGTATGCTAATGTCCAATTGAAGTGGCACGGCATCAAAGGGAATGATAAACGATCGGGTGGATCCCCCGCCTCTCGAAGTTAAAGGACATACATAATTTATTCAAATTAAAAGCAAATACAAACGGTATCACTACAAATAAATGCGGAAGAGTAGTTTGGAAAATTTGGAATCTAAGAACGCAATCCGCGAGCGAACAAACAAGAAAAGGAAACGTTTCAGTGGCGGAGTGTGGACATTTATAAATCATGAAGGTCGCACAACTTAAGTTTCTAGACTATTTCTTTCCAAGCAGGTTTATACATTATTAATTATGATTCGGAAGCTGCAGAACTTGTCCGAAGTAGATCTCGCAGCATACAGAATCATATAATATATGACAGTTGAATTGAATTATTAGTTTTGTTTCTATACAATGTGACACTTTTTGATTTTGTAGTATCTGAGAGTTTCTACACAGTTTTATATGGCATATAGATAAAAAAAATAGCTTCTGCAGCTACTCCTAGTAAGAATAATTTATTTTAGGACCATTCAATATCATTTTGTAGTACAAAAAGGACTAGGAAAACTAATCCAGTCGCTGTATCTAATGTTATAATGGACTCAACTTGCCATCAAAGCAGGAACATTTCAAACGGTTTAAATGAGAAATGGATAGGCTTACATATACGAAATTTTAAATACAAAAAAAAGAATACAGTTCAGCTGTTTCTGTTTCTGGCAGTTCCTTTGCACAAAATTAACAGTACAGTCCAGCAGGTATATTCAATCTATGGAATGTTTGCGAAGTTTCGACTGCGACAACTAGTCGTCTCTTCTGGAAACATCTGGGATTTTTGACGAGGAGTAGAAATGACTTGACGGAAACAGCGCGAAGTTCTGAATTCGAAAAGCCTGCGACATCCGAGGGAATAAGAGCGAAGCGACACAGGTCCTACACTATTTTAAGTGCTAGTCTATGCAGTATAGTGTTCTAAATAAGTGGTTTACTGAATTAGTAGTATTTAATATAGTGTTTTAAACTAGTTTTGTTTAGATTTAGTGTATTTCGGTTGATGTGTATAAATAAAAGAACCGCAGTTTTCGAACCCGTACGTCGTACCAGTATCATCGAGATAACCAACATATATCAACTTATCTGGTTTAGAATTTTATTTCTACCATTTTTCTTTGAGTGCAGGTTGCTATTTAGTGTAATATATTTGGCCGTTTCTGCTAAAGTACGATTTATTCGTTGTGCTAATCTATTTTCCTCAGGTCGGTGATTGATGGCTTGTTCTTTCAAATAGCTTTTTAAATCATTACTTACATACTATTTACCATTGTCTCTACGCAAAATTTTAATGTTTTTATTTAGGTACGTGTTTTTCTACAAAGCACTTAAATTCTTTAAATTTATCCGAAATGTTAGTTTTACTATTCAAAGTATACACGAAAGCTTTTGTAAAAAAATCATCAATGAAAGTCAGATAGTATTTTAAACCTCCGAGAGACGTTGCCTCGATCCACATAAATAGGAGAGGCTTACTTCTAGTAGCTGTGTTGCTCTGGTTCCTGTACCTTTGAATGGCTAGCTCGCTTGTTTTCCTTCGAGACAAGTAGTGCAGGTTTTTTCATAGGTGATACTTGTTCTATCGTGGTAACATTTTTTGACATTCTTTACAGATCGGAGATATACATATATTTTGATGCCACGAGAAGTTGTTTTAATTGGATGCAGACATCAGGCTACAGTTCTTTATGTATTAATTAAAAATATATCATTGTGACCACCACTTACAGTTGAAATTTTTTTATCATCGTTGTAAATTTTACATCCATTGTTATTGATCTTTATTTCACAACCATTTCTTGTTATTTTATTGACTGATAACTTAGTAGCTAAATCAGATACGTATAAAGCATTCCTAACCTGTACTTTGTTTTCAGCTCCATCCTTGTCTTTAATGTTAATGGTTGATGTCCATGTTCTTCCCAGTTCAGTTCTTATGTAATTGCTTTTCACAGTCAAGGTTTTGTCGTTGGCTACCTTAATGCTCTGAACTGGAGAGGTTATTGTATGTATGTTATTTTATGTATTGATGTTCGGTATACCAGTTTGCATTGCCAAGGGTAGTTTCAGCAGAAAAATTTGCAAACAAATTGTTATTATCAGAAGAAAAATTATCAGTTTTTCTTTTGTACTGACACTGATTACTAAAATGACCATGCAGTAAAAACATCGTGGTCCTTTATTATGTCCTAACATCCTGCACCTTTATAAAAAAAACTGTAATTTAACGTAATGTATATGTTATATAAAAGAAAATATCTGAGTCTGTTGATTTGACATCTTGGAGTATTTTTGTTTCGACAAAGTCAGCAGTGATTCACACACCAGAACTTTCTGTAGCCATTATCATTGGTTTATATGTATCACGCCATTCATCATCTACTATAAAACCAGTATTCCTTAGTTTGTGTTTAGTCGACATTATCTTTGCCATATACTCATCCACGTTGATTAACGTGATTAACCGTCCGGATTTAGCCTGGACAGATTTGTATTTTTGTTTATGAGTCCGTATTCAATATGGCATCCGGATTTGTCAAGATTTTTAACATTTTGTTTGGATTTATCCGGTTTTACACGGCTTGGCTAAAAAGTGTGCAAAACATGTGCACATGATGTTTTACTGTTTCATTATTGCCAGTGGACTTCTCATGCAATTGTAGCTAACTTCATGGTTTCATCTGTCGCATTAATGTCAGTCACATACATCTCATCTATTATATAGACGGTTAATTGTTAGAGCATGCGCGAAAAAATATTGTAACTACCCATAAGTCATCATATTGCTCGTTCGAGTTTGCGCAGTAACTCGCTGGTGTGACAAGGTGAATGGCGATTGGTGAGATATGCGGCAGGTCCTGTTGTTTGTTGTGACGTTGCCCGACGTTTCCATATTATAATTTTTACTGCCCATACGTCTGGCCCTACCTTTCCGAGGATCATTTGTCACAAAATCTTACTACATTAAACTTCTGTGGTGTCAGGACGCAATTGCGTTGCTGACATGACCTAATGCCTGACCATTCCTCTTTACTTTATCCTATATTACAAATAGTACCATGAAGGCGTCCGGATTTTCTGGTTTGGGAAGTTGGTCACCTTAACGTTGATACAATTATCCAAACTTGTTTGATCACGCAGGAAATCCGCCTTTCCTCTCTGCCCTGAATCATCGGAAATCCTTTGTGGATTTAACCATACCTATCTTGTACTCGTCACTTCCTGAACATGGACATATTACTGGATCTAATGATTTTCGATTTAGCTTTCTAATCTCTTCGTGCTCCAAGTATGTCTTCACGTCAAACTTCCAAAATTGTATAAATATCACGACTAGTCAGTCTCTCAGTTGCTGCAGAATGATTTGTTGATATTATTCCGGTAACTTCTTCGGCGAAAATGTACAATGGATTTTTAGTTTAGGAACGAAATCCCATGGAGTAATACACTTTTGCAGATTTTAAGCCCATAACTTGATGTTTACTTATACCTACAACTGTATAATAATAATGCACTATTCGGTTTATAACAAGGCCATTCCAAGTAGTTGACAATCGACAGCCTTTTTGATATATAAAAACCAACACATAATATTTAAGTATTGCCAACACTATTCAATGAGATCATGTGCAATAGTTATTCCACTTGCTAAAAAGAGATGCAAGTATATCTAGCTGAATAAGCTAGAAGTCATTTCGGCCATTAAAGTACCGTAAATTTCCTTAAGTTGTTTATTGTGCAGCTCGGCGTATTCTCTTTCGTGGGGTGTTGTTTTCCTTTTGAATAAAGCTAGCACGAATTGCCGGCGGTGGCAGCGCCGTTAGAGATAAGAGCCGGTCACGACGTCCCGTCCTAAACGGCCCCTCCAGGCCATCTGAAGACATTCGCAGACGTTTACTGATAAAACAAAAAGCTTGACAAGTGCAGCAGTCATCCCGGGATTGAATTGGCCGATAGCGAGTTCGGCGATTACGGGCCAGAAAACTTGTTAACAGCGACTGATAAGGCCGTGGGGACATATTGTTTGGATGTTCGCCGATCTCGTATCTCTTAGATTCCATTTCAGATTTGGCCGGGTCGCAGCGCGAGCGCGGGCTTTTAATGTTGATTTGAATCTATTTGATGAGTTTTATTTATCTGATCGTCCGGGCGGCGGAGCCGGGTTGACGGCGACGGTGCCACATATGGGAACTTGTAACTGATTCGTGGAAACTACTGATCTCTTGAAAGCATTATACCCATTTACCCGTGCCTCATTACGTTCAGTATTCCAACAAATGATACACACTACTGTAGACGAAAAGAAAGTTTAGCATGATAATATACAGGGTATCCTATAACTAAAGGGCCAAACAGCAACAGGAGAAAGCGGATTTGAAAATAAGTCAATTAAGCTTAATTCCTTATAATAAAATATTCACGGTTAAAGATGTACAGGGTTGTCAAAGTAAATATTTATTTTAGAAAATTGGTGATGATTTGAAAATGGTTAAGCAGAGATGAATCAAATTTAGTCTATAGTTATGTTTTTAAGGGCAAGGAGGACGATTTCATAATTAGTTGTAGAATTCCTCCTAGAGGGCGCTAGTTACACAATATGAACTTTGTAAAATTCTCGCATATTTTTTGTCTTCCACATTTCTAACCGCTTCACTGTGAATTATTTAAAGAGGGGTCTTTAATGCGTAAAAAAGTTGTACTTCATTCATTTCAATATTTCAATTAGTTCTTGAGATATTGGAGTTTAAATGCTAGAATGCAAGAAACATTTAAATAAACACCCTTCTTAACGAAACATAATTTATTGAAAATATTAAGGTTAAATAATTTAGATCACTGTAGTTATTGTTCAAAGTGACTACCATAAACTTCTATACATCTTCTTAAAGACTTTTTTAGGTAACGTCTTACATTAAATAATAAATTAATTTTATGAAATAGACAGGCTGAATGCACAGCCATGTTACTGCACTGAGCTTGTGCGTATTATGTAGTCTTCGTCTAATTCTATAAATTAATCTCAGACACGAGTTTGACACTACTTGTATCCTGCCACAATCAGTACTCTTTAGACACGGGTCATAAACAGGGTCAGCGAAGTTAAGTAGAACCAAAATATCACATACATGAAGTTTTTGCTGGGTGTTCAAGGAATGGCGAATGTTGTAGATTATCTTTAAGTTACAGGATTCTCAACCGATCAAGAGGCTGATACGTTGTTTGAACAGTAGCAGTTCCAAACATTTTTTGCGCCATTTACTAATTGAATTTTCTGACCCTGCACCGTCATATTAAGGTTGACAACCACGTCGTTATAAGTAGGAAAGGCAGGTGACAATACAAACAGAATCATCTTATAGGATCTTAGTGAGCGAATGTGATGCAAGTAAAGCACCATACAATTGATTCAGATTTAAAGAAACCTTACCGCTTAGTTCAGTAATACTATTGTTATCAAAGAAATAAATAATTTGGGTGTCATCTGCGTAGAAATACTGCTATCCACTGCAATAACCTCACTGAGCTCAACTTTAGCAACCAGTCATGGACCGCCAGTGCGTGAAACACTCTTACTTTGCCTAACGAAGGAAGAAAACCACACTACCCTACCCCCTACCTAACATTAGACCCTCTAAATATAATTTTTTCTTACAAAATTAAGGCTGGTAATCTGAAATTAATATTAAAGAAAACGTTTCATTTAAAATAACAAAAATAATACATTTTGGGTATAAAAAGGAGTCGTCTACAATTAAAAATGATAAAAACAAGTGAAAAAATTGTTTGTTTTAAGAAAGATAGTTTTCTGTGGTCGTCTATAGGCTCCAGAACAACATATTTTTGGTAAAGAACAAATACGGCTTCATATGCATAAAACTACCTAAGCAATAACTCAGACGAGATACAAATCACAAAACTAAAAATGAATTAAGCATGATGCTACCCGGGAATATGTAAAAGATTCGTTTACCTAGCCAGTGCAACAATGGTGCAGGCGCCGGCAACGACCTGTTGGTACAAGTAAAAGTTGAGATAAAATATAAGATAAACACAACATAAAAAATTATGCTTTTGTATTGTTTTGTAGCTTTCAACTGAAAACATAAGCTTAGAAAAATTAGGGACCCCAACTGCACCATGTGTAAAATATAAATCGCTGGATTATACAGTTCATTTAACCTTTTAATTCTGGATGTGTAAGAGGATTTTTTGAATACACAATTTGAAGTAAATGAACTCAATGCACATGCATAATGAGTGTAAGCTTGCATCACCGATATTTTCATAATAATATCTAAGACTGACACTAATAACGCTCGTGTAACCGACCACTTACTAAATGTGCAATTTAGGACTGCTCCGAATGTCACTTATATCCCGATCATTACATGTATATTAACGTACGTGCCCGTTGCCAGCACACATTTCTATTGGATGGTTTCTAAATGACTCTTATACTACATATTTTTACATATGCTGCGTATTTGCTTACTTCTAACATTCATTTGTTGTAAAATTATGTATGTTACCGCTGCAAATACAGAAAAGCTGCAGCATTCAGGTGTTTTATATTTTAAGGACCAATATTCGCTTAAGACTTAAATTCGGTGTTAATTTAATACTGTTCGGAAGCAGTGGTTAATCATAATCCACTGACTGTGATAGTGTTGCGGAATCAGCACCATCTGTGGACGGGAGTCGCAGGCGTGTAGATACGATGTAGCAGGCCACTGGAAGTAGTGGTCCTAGCGACAGACGGATGGCAGGAATGTCGAGACTCCGTCAATCGAACTTTCTGAATTATCGAGCGAGCGAAAGGCCTAGTGAAGCAGACTAAGTGCTAAGTGTGTGCAGTATAGTGGTTTAGTGAATTAGTGGTGTTAAAACAGTAGTGTTTTGAAACGGTTGTGTATAGACTTAGTGTGTATGATATTAGTGTTTTAGTCAGTTTTCGAACCTCGTATTCGTAAAAATATATATTAAACCTTTCCAATTTTATAAACCATTTCTGAAGTCTATATCAAAAGAACTTTCAAGAAAAATCTCTTACTTATGGTGCCACTCCGACTTTTACTAGTATATACATTTTTTTTTTCATTAAGAACCACAATTATTTGCCTGTTACCTAAATTTTTAAATGGGTCCTATATTGCTGTTATGGGTTGTATTTGAAAGTGGTTCGCGCTCTTAGGCATATCTAGGATTTTTATTTCGCCCCAAGGACGGGACCTAGGATTCGTTGCCCGTCCCTACCACGGAGAGGTGGCGCTTGAAGATGTTGGGATCCACTTTCTCTGCTCTCTTTATATACTTTTTAACCTATTTATGCTTAACTTACATTATGTATAGTTTTCCTATATTAATTATTTTAATTCTTATAATTATTGTTATTCGCCACTGTCTAAGCTTTATCTCCAATCTTTGCTTAGTGGTGGTTAACTAACATACCTAATCAGCTATCTTACACTAAAATATCTTAAAAACTAACCTAAAATTTAAAGCTATTCCTCCCGGTAGCATTCCGGTAATTCCACCAACCTCCGGCTTCCAGAGGCCGACTTGATCCGGCGTACCTTGTCGGTGTATTATCGCCTGGCTTTTCCATGAGAAGCCGCCAGCTTCCAGTATCTCCTCCGGCATCCAGACTTCTCTTTCCTTTATCGTCTTCCTCTGTATCTTTCCATTTGTTCCTTGTAAACGGCATCCACGAGTGCATCCAGACGCTGGTATCCCACAGGTGGTCTCTGTATGTACAGTGATTTAAAGCTATTAGATTTACTAAACTTGTAGGTCATTTAAAAATATATATTTAAGAATTTTTACATATAACTCTAGATTCGCTACATATACGTAAATGTATTCGTACAATTCGTAGGTAATAATATAAAGGATTTAAAAAAATAAAATGATCGCAAAAGCCTTTATAGTTTACTAAACTAAGTAAACTAGATATCTCAGATACATACTAGTACACCACTGGTGATTAATATCAGTGGGTAATTTTCTTTGTCCAAGAGAAAAACCGATTTAAATTTTAATCAGGGTTAATCGCAAAACGATAAATAACAGAATGGAACACTTGCAATAGTTGTAATTTTGTAAAAAAAGTTATAAGTATCCAAAGTTTACGAACTGAGGCCCGGTGATCATCCTGTTACATACAAGTACATGGCACATGAAGGGTTCATTTTCTTGAGAACTTACATTTAACTAAGTGACATATCTTGAGTATAAAACTAACATAAGCGTATATTTTACAAACCAGTTTGAAAGGGGATAACTTACTTGAAAAGGCATTAAGGAATAAACAATCAATGCCAACAGAATTACCTTTATTTGATAGACGAGCTTCGAGTAACAGAAAACGATAAATTTATATCTATCATTAAACGCATTTGCTTCAGTTTATGAGCTTAAGTTTGCTTAAAAAAAAAAACTAAATATAAATTTATTTAAGAAATTCATTTCATTAGAAGGAAATGAGACCCTTTTTATCTAGTTAACAGTTATATGAATATAAATCAACTAAAGAGGTAGCTCAGTGCCAGGCAGAAGCGGCAACATTGCACAGGCGATCCCGCTTCATCCGAGTTAAATCCATTTTTACTGTTTTTCTGGAAATTTACCACCGTCCAGATAATATCTAATAGTTCCCACATTTTTAAATTTGTTTTCGTTATGCTGCAGCCAACTTCGGTTCCCTGTAGTATAAATCTGGAACTTGCGTCGTATTATTCATATGAAAGTTGCTACCGCAACTGCACGATGCAGCACGACTGCATTCAATATATCTAAAAATTTTACACGCCACAACAAGAACAAGAGCTAAATTTAAAGGCGATGTTTCTAAAAGTGGGCCAAACTCAATATATCGTTCCTATGTTATCTCCATTTTCCAATGCAATTCCTGCTGAATTATTTGGGAACGACTGGCATACGCTTTCAGTATGCCCAAAAATTAAGAGCAACGGTGTATTTATTTGTACTTGATTACTTGTCCATCTCGATCGGTTAATACAATCATGAAATATAATAAAACATGAATTATTGTATGGAGATAGAATGTTCTTGCCGTAGGTAAACATTTATAATATACTTGCATAACACACTTGACGCACATAGCGCTTACTCTGGCACTATCCATAATATTGTATCGTTATTATATCTAATACTTTTGGGATAAGAGAATGATATTTTAAAAATGATAAATCTGTATTCAACAAAAATGCAGTCTAAGTTGCATAAGTCTAAATGTGTAAATTATATTCCATCAAAAAATAAAAAGCTCAAAAATGCAAGTCTCGAAACGCAGTCATTTCACCGCAAAAAGTTCTGAGATTTCGTATAATATCAGTTATTTTGGTTACTACTCGTATCTACGGAAGCACCTATTCAACAACTTTGTTATAATTTGTTTCCTAAATTGTTAGCTACCAACATAAAAAAGTAGGACCAGGTTACACCCTGAGCCCACAAACCACACCAAACTATGACATTTTCAGGATAATGAAGTAACTCACGTATTTTTAAGCGATTTTTCGGCCCACGGTAAATGGTCCACTCCACTGGTTGACTGTTTACCATAAATTTCTTCCAACGCTCGAAATGTATAGCGAACCACATTAGATGGTAAATACGAGTAATTTCTGCTCGATATTAAATTGTGTACTTCTGCACGGTTAATTGCCAACTACTGTAAAACGCAGCTGTTTAAGTTTAATGTTGACATGTCAAGCAGTGTTGTCGCTATTACGTTTAAGCGTTCTAACTACTTTTTTCTTGTTTTATCGTTTTCTACTTTTCATTTCTACTAAAATAATCAAATTTTAAACAAACTTTGTCATAGTACACATTTATGTGGCTAAAGTAACTACATTTTTTCAGATTAAAAATCATGGCGAGATACTAACGTTTTCAGGTCCAAATCATTTTTTTTCAAAGACTAATTCTGTTACAAAGAAGTATCATACAGAGTGCCGAAGTTTATTCCTCTCGTTTTGACACAGACTTGTTGATAAAATAAAAAAAAACCTAGAGTCGCGATTTAAGAACGTTTTACTTTCGGATTCAGAAAGTGTTCCTAAAGAATTCGAGCCGCAAAATCTTTGTTTTGACCCGGAAAATGAATCAGAAGAAATAGGAGCAGGATCGGACACTGAAGATTAAATGCAGAATTTGCCCAAAGATCAAGATTGACCTAGAATTAGTAAGTTGTATACATAAAGAGTAAAAATGTTAAAAATTTAATTTTGAAAGAAAAAAAATCCCAATTTAAAGTATTTTTAGTTAAAAAAATCCCTTAAATCATACTGCAGTTAAAGGTTTGTAGCAATCCTATCAAAAAATAATGTTTTGGATTAAATAATGAAAAACAGTTTCTTTAGTATCTTAATCTATAGAATTCAATGATCTAATCAGTTTTTTATTTCTTTTAATAAGCTTACCAATTTATTGGCAATTATTGAAAACATCAGGGTCACAAGTAATTTTTTGTTCCTATTGCATTTTGAGCACATTCTTAAATCGTGACTCTAGGTTCCTTTATTCTACCAAAAGTGTATGTCAAAACGAAAAGAATGAGCACTGGCAGAAAGTTGAAAGTATTTTGGAACGAAAAATATTAGTATCTCTGAAACGTCTTGATTTTTAGTGCGAGAAATTTGTGGTTATTTCGGCCACAAAAAAGGTATATGTATTTTCCTCGCGTTTTATTTGTATTGAATTATTTTTTGTAGAAATTAAAAATAGAAAACGAGAAAACACATTTCTCATTTTTCTAGAAAATTTTAAGGTTGCGTTAAAAAGTAACAAAACAGAAGTTGTTGATTTTGTCTCTACATCTACAACTTTTCTATTGGACTTTTTTTATTGGATACTTTTGAGGTCAACTTTCGCCGTTGAAAATAGCAACAATGTGATTTATGTCGCCTATTCAACAACCCTCTCCCAAATAACCCTCCATATCGTTTCTTCTTCAAAATAAATTATTTTGATCGGACTATAGATAATGAGATTAATAAAATAGATTACTGCCGTCGATCGATTAAAATCTCTGAGCAAGAAGCAATGCAAATTATCATTGTAATTCGATATTTTACGTAAATACGCTTCATGCTCAGAATCACCGAATGAATGTGGTGCTTTTGGGACACCAGAACACGTAGTGTACTTCTGTCCCCAAACAGATGCCACCACTAAAGATCTGAGGCAACAGCTGGGTGATACCAACACCAGAAAAATACTGAGATGCCCCTCAAGAGCAAACGTACTAAACAGGCTTGCGTAGAGTTTCTGGAAAGGAATACGAGAAATATAGGGAAATGCACTAATAAAATAAAGAATAAAAGTATACGAAGCAAGAAAATAATTACAAGGTGATATCTGGACTAGGGAACAACATTCCCAGGATGTTAAAAGCCAGATGTCATTGGAAATGAAATAAAGAAAGAGAGGTGGTACCGCAAACGATGGTGCTAAACACATAAGCATCATCACGAGGAACGTAATAGACATAGATTTAAGATTAATAGATTAGGTAAATACTAACCCGACTAAATATTAGTAAAACTAACAAAGAAAATAATATACAATAAAACTGGGGAAAAGAGAGCTCTGCAAAGAACATCAATAGTGCCACTTCGGTGTGGTAAGGAACGGGCAACGAAACCTAGGTAACGTCTATAAGACGAAGCAATAATCCTAGGTACAGCCAAGAACGCGTAGAGCTCTCACAATAAAAAGAATGAATAAACGACCTGTTGTAATTTTTCAGGCAACAGGTCTTAAAAATGGGTTGCAAATGAAAAATCCCGAGACCCGTTTCATATGCACTGATTTATACGTATATGTCCTTGGACGACTTCAATTCTTAAACGCGTAGCTGCAAAAGTTGCTTTGGCCACCACACGTGCAGGCTCCTCAGAACTAAGTGTCGCACCGGTATACCCCCTTAAAAACAGTTTCTGGCAAGTTCTTACACTCAAGTGAATTAGCAGTTTTCACGGCCTATTGGGACTTCTATCTAATGCCATTCGGTTTTTGTAACACTCCGAGGGTTTTATTATTATGCACTATCAATATGCGGAATTTAATGAATGTGGTTAGGTACTGGTGTAACGTTTTTTTTTTATAATACAAATTTATCCAAAACGGTAGTATGCGGGACTTTCTCATTGAATATATCCTTAAAGCTAAATGAAACGCACAACATTCAGTATATTTATCGTGGAGAAATCCTTCAACAGTTTTTGTAGCCCGATAAAATTTAGCACTCCAGCGCGTATGAGGCATTCTGGAAGAATCGTTTCACGAGTGCACTAGCTTCGTGCGTGCAATACTTACCTGTTATTCATTAATTCAGCTAGTAAACTTATTTCTGTGCACACCAGCCTTGACGCCGAATCAGAAGATACCCTCAATAACAACGAGGTATTGTCTAAATTTTATTTTTATTTTTAATTAATTAATGCAAATTTCATATACACGTTAGGGTTCTATGGTGGGATTTCCACATATACATACTACCGTCAAGCCAATTCCCTCTAAGCAGCCACGTTTCGAACCAGCTCCGGTGTACCTAAAAAGGGAACGCCGTTTCATCTCACTGAAGGAGACCGGGATAAATTTCAACATCGAAGTAGCTGAAAGAGCACAGAGTCCGTCCTCCTCGGCCGCTGGCGTGTACAGCTAAGTGTATAAATTTCAATCTTCATATTTAAACTGCATTTAAATTCTATTGCACATAACACTTCATTTACATAAAATTCTATACCTACATATTTCATATATATTCTTATATATTCTGTGAACTGAAGCAAAGCTTTGCGGCAAGGCCTCACTATAAAAGTTGTAAAATTTTCATTCCGCTAACTTAACTTTATTAATGTTTAGAATCAATGTACACAATTCAATTTCAATCTTATATTTTCAAATAGAGATAATCTCCCTCCAAACCATAGTTTTATTATAACGAGGCATTTCCAGTTTTCGGCCTATTTTTATTAAATTTACTTATAATGTAAAAAGCTGGTGGCGCCCTATTTTTATTTAAATAATTTTACCTATTTCAAATTTCTAWTGCCTAAAACTTAAAGTAAAAATCGAGACCCGTCTCAGAACCCCCGCCCGTTGCTGCCGAAATTCGAGCTGCCGTAGCGGCCTACCCTCAATAGGGCATCAGAAGGCCATACGAATTTGTCGCCCTTAACGTGGGGCCCGATAAAAATAAATAGGTAGATATTGCACTATTGTAGTACCTGTATTATAAATTTAATGTCTTTAAATTTAAAACGAAGCTCTCTGATGTGCACAGAAACGTTCAAGCGAGATAAGTTTTTGCGAGATAAGTTTTTCTTCTTCCAGATGGTCTTGTCCGTATTTATTGAATATTTGTTCGTTGTGTGTATTATTTACGTATTATTTCGTTAAAGCGTTTATTTACGGATTGTAAGAGTTTATTGAACTCGTTTTGATATTTGTTTATATTTGAATATTGTCTATAAATCATATTGTCCCGCACAATGAATACGAACGCTAATGCTATGAAGCCGAACCATTTGCTTATGTCTGAATTAGATTATGAACTGCGGATACGAGGAATCGTGACCGGCCGGAAAGACGCTAGTCAAAAACGTAAAATGTTGGCAAAAATTTTGGAAAAAGATCGCGGACGTGAAGGAATGGCCCTAACTGACCCCGAATACAATTTTGATAACGAAGTACAAGTGATTGACGCGACGACAGAATCTATAAAAACGGTTATTGCTGATTTTGAGGGACCGGAATCGGATTCTACGTGTAAAAGGATTAGATCGCGAATAATACATGTAACTGATAGAGTAAAGCGGATACAGATTCCCGATAACGATGATGCTCCGCGAGTAACTGAATTTAAAAATGAATCGTTAGCTAATTGTCTCGAATTGGAAGTTCTTTTGGACGAAAAAATTTCGAAGGAAGCTCCTTTAGTAGACATGTCCGTATTCAATAATCAGTCTCATAATCAGCCTATAGTAAACACCATTGTTCAGCCTACTTTTAGAACCGTACCGGTATATAAATGGAACATCCATTTCAGTGGTGATAGAAATTCTGATTTAATTGCTTTTCTGGACCGCGTCGAAGAACTCCGTGCGTCGCGACATCTCGAAAAAAAAGAACTTTTCGAATCAGCTGTTGAACTTTTTTCGGGCAATGCTTTATTGTGGTTTCGTTCGATAAGATCTACTGTTCAAGACTGGGATTCATTAGTAGCTTTACTAAAAAGTGAATTTTTGCCTACCGATTACGTCGACCACATATGGGAAAAAATTAGAAATCGAGTCCAGATGACGTCAGAGCCCGTTCATATTTATATTGCAAGTATGGAAAACTAGTTTACACAGTTAGGACAATACGTAGCAGAATCCACTAAAGTAAAATATATTAAAAAGAATTTACTTCCTCCTTATGTGCAACAATTAGCGTTATTTCCAATAAATTCAGTAAGAGAACTTTCTGCTCAATGTAAGAAAATAGAAGAAACAATTATTACATCACGAAACAGTCGAACATCAGTTAATAGAGTAATAACTAGTATCGGACGTCCCGAAAATGATCTAAATTTTGAAACTTCTGGAAGCCAAAATCGCAAAGAAAATGTCAGTAGTAACAGTAACTATCGTTCAAGCCTACCAGGCTCAAGCAACTCACGTAAGAGTGTTTCTAGACAAGTTACATGCTGGAATTGCAACCAGTTAAATCATACTCACCGTGACTGTAAGGCGGTACGTAATGTTTTTTGTTATCGTTGTGGAAAGCCAGGATTTACGTCAAAAACTTGTTGTTGTTCAAAAAACTAGATTCGAGGATGCGTGTATGCGGCCGACGTTTATCCTTTAGTAACAGCAAAAGGGCCGAACAATTAAAAACCGATTTTCATTCGCGGACTTTTCGAAATAGAAACGCGAACTTAGCGCCTTTGTTTACATCGCGAGTAAATGACGACCGTCCTTATATTAATATAGAACTTTATGGCACAGTATTTCCCGCGCTGTTAGATTCCGGTGCTTCCCATTCTGTTATAGGTAACACTGCACTATGGATTTTAAACAGATTCAAATTACGTTTGGATAAAAATATTGATAAATTTGTTTCTACAGCGGATGGTAGAAGACAAAGAGTATCTGGAAATATCGATATACCTATTTGCATAAAACATTCTTGCGAAATTATTAATTTTTTTGTGGTTCCATCATTAAATCAGGGCATTATCTTAGGTAGTAACTTTTGTAAGCAATTTCAATTAATAATGGATTATAAACAAAAATCCTGGGATATACAAATAGGTAGTTTGACTATAGCAGCGGTAAATAAAGATCAAGAAAGTAACTTGTCTGAGCCAAAAGGCATTATAGTAAAATTTTCTGACACCGAACTTAAGCGAATCGCTGCGATTAGGGAGTCTTACCGGGAAATCGCCAGTTTGGATGATAAGTTAGGTCGGACACATAAATTGAAGCATCATATCGATACTGGGGATACTCCACCGTTTAGACAGAGACAGTACCTTATGTCACCCTACATGCAATCACATTTAAATTCTGAATTAGATACAATGCTCAAACAAGGTGTTATCGAACCTTCACATGGAGCGTGGAGTTCAGCAGTGTTACTCGTGAAAAAGAAAAATGATGAGTTTCGTTTCTGTTTTGATGGTCGAAAACTTAACTCCGTTACAAAACCCGACCGATATCCGTTACCGCGGGTCGACCGCATCTTAAATATGTTGCGTGATGCTAGGTATATGTCTTCAATAGATCTTAGAAGTGCATTTTGGCAAATACCGCTTGATGACGAATCCAAGGAGAAGACGGGTTTTTGCATACCGGGTAGGGGAATGTTCCAATTTACTGTCATGCCGTTTGGTTTATCTTGTTCTGCGCAGACTCTACAACGGCTTATGGATACCATTTTCGGACCGGAACTCGAACCGAAGGTTTTCTGTTATTTGGACGATATAATTGTAACGTCCGGTACATTCGAAGAACACGTTCATCTTTTAGAGACTGTACGTGAACGTTTAAAAGAAGCAAATTTGACTGTAAATTTGTCAAAATGCGAATTTTTCAAAAGCTCCTTAAATTATCTGGGTTATATAGTGGACGGTAACGGTTTGAGAACAAATCCAGATAAGATTTCAGCAATGGTCAATTACCCGCGTCCAACAACAATCACGGAAATTAAGCGCTTTATAGGAATGTGCTCGTGGTATAGGCGTTTCATTTCTCATTTTTCAACTCTAGTTGCTCCTCTCAATGATTTGTTAAAAGGCAAACGAAAGAATCAATCTATAGAATGGACTTCCGAAGCCGAATCTGCATTTTTGAGTATCAAACAAGCGTTAGTATCAGCTCCTGTATTAAGAAGTCCTGATTTCTCTAAAATGTTTACTATTCAGTGCGACGCGAGCGACGTAGGACTTGGTGGTGTATTAACACAGGAATTAGATGGTCAAGAAGTAGTAATAGCGTTTTGTTCAAGGTCTCTATCTCGCACCGAGCGAAACTATTCTGTTACGCAGAGAGAATTGCTATCCTTACTGTTTTGTATAGAAAAATTTAGGCCTTATATTGAAGGAACGCGATTTCGGGTCATTACGGACCATTATTCGTTACTATGGCTAAATAATCTTAAAGAACCGACTGGAAAACTCGCCAGGTGGGCAGTCAAGCTGCAACAATATTCGTTCGAGTTATGTCACCGTAAAGGAAAGCTTAATATCGTGCCTGACGCATTGAGTAGGATACCTTCCGCCGATGATAAACTAAGTACTATCCAGATAGACCTTAATAACGTGGATAAATGGTATATCAGTATGCAGGAAAATATTAAGAAGTTTCCCGATAAGTACCCGCAATGGAAAATTTCGAATAATGTACTTTTTAAGAACGTTCCGTCCAAGTCGCCATTGGCTTCAAATATTATTGAGTGGAAAATTCTTGTTCCTAACTCGCAAAGAAAATCAGTTATATCATTATGCCATGATTCTCCAACTTGTGCTCATGGTGGTTTTCAAAAAACATTAACCCGCGTTCAAGATGAATACTATTGGCCAAAGATGCGAAGGGATGTTTTGCAGTACGTGCGTTCATGTCGTGTTAGTAGCCAACAAAAATCCGAAAATAGGTCGCGAATGGGTCTAATGGGAACAGAGAAAAGGGTTCAGTACCCATGGCAAATAATAGCTGTAGATATTATGGGGCCCTTCCCCAGATCCGGGCGTGGAAATGCATACCTGCTTGTCGTGGCCGATTGGTTTTCTAAATTTACTCTCCTTCTCCCTATGAGAAGGGCAATTGCGTCTACTATTGTAAAATTTATGGAAAATTATGTATTTCTTGTTTATGGAGTACCGCAGTTTATTATATGTGACAACGGTAGCGTTTTTGCAGGCTCAGAATTTAGAAAACTCGCGAATAAGTACAATGTGCAGAAAATTTGGTTTAATGCCCGATACCACCCTCAATGCAATTACGTTGAAAGAATAAATAGGACGATAGGTACCGCTATTCGTAGCTATATAGACAAAGATCAGCGTAAGTGGGATGATCACATCTTTCATATTCAAAGCGCGATTAATTCAGCAAAACACGAAGTTACAGGTTATACACCCTCTTTTGTAAACTTTGGTAGAGTCGTTCCGATGTCGGGAAATTATTATGGTAATGTTTCGTCTACGGAAGACCAGCAATTATTAGCTGCGTCTCGTGATAATTACGTTTCAGATTTAAAGGGTATATGTCGAATATATGAAGACGTAAAAACCCGGTTGCATAAGGCATATGAGTCCAATAAGCGGCAGTACGATTTTAGGAAAAGGGATGTTCAATTTAGTGTTGGAGATAGAGTTTGGCGGAAAAACAAGGTTCTGTCTGACGCAACCCGTCATTTTTCGTCCAAACTAGCTCCACGTTTTGTTTTCAGTAAAGTACGAGCGCGTCTGTCAAAATTGGTTTACTCGTTGGAAAACGCAGACGGTTCTGAAGCGGGTAATTGGCATATTAAAGATCTTAAACCATACTACGGGTCAAATTCTGATGTATCCGTCGGTTGATCTTTTAATCATAAGTAGTATAGGGTAGAATAAGGATTATTGCTAGTCAAAGTTAAATAGTATAGATAGTTTACGAGTACTATAGGCTACTGGTAAGGATTCATAGCGGGATAAGGACTGTTAGTGTAAGACTAGATGTTAAATGTTAGAATTCTGGCCAGATAATAAGATAGATAAGTTATATAACTAGTCAGATAGTAAGTTAGGTAATTAATCCGAGATTAAGCTAGATTTTTATGACGGTACACCGTCATCTTTTTGGAGGGGGGTAGTGTAACGTTTTTTTTTTATAATACAAATTTATCCAAAACGGTAGTATGCGGGACTTTCTCATTGAATATATCCTTAAAGCTAAATGAAACGCACAACATTCAGTATATTTATCGTGGAGAAATCCTTCAACAGTTTTTGTAGCCCGATAAAATTTAGCACTCCAGCGCGTATGAGGCATTCTGGAAGAATCGTTTGAGGAGTGCACTAGCTTCGTGCGTGCAATACTTACCTGTTATTCATTAATTCAGCTAGTAAACTTATTTCTGTGCACACCAGCCTTGACGCCGAATCAGAAGATACCCTCAATAACAACGAGGTATTGTCTAAATTTTATTTTTATTTTTAATTAATTAATGCAAATTTCATATACACGTTAGGGTTCTATGGTGGGATTTCCACATATACATACTACCGTCAAGCCAATTCCCTCTAAGCAGCCACGTTTCGAACCAGCTCCGGTGTACCTAAAAAGGGAACGCCGTTTCATCTCACTGAAGGAGACCGGGATAAATTTCAACATCGAAGTAGCTGAAAGAGCACAGAGTCCGTCCTCCTCGGCCGCTGGCGTGTACAGCTAAGTGTATAAATTTCAATCTTCATATTTAAACTGCATTTAAATTCTATTGCACATAACACTTCATTTACATAAAATTCTATACCTACATATTTCATATATATTCTTATATATTCTGTGAACTGAAGCAAAGCTTTGCGGCAAGGCCTCACTATAAAAGTTGTAAAATTTTCATTCCGCTAACTTAACTTTATTAATGTTTAGAATCAATGTACACAATTCAATTTCAATCTTATATTTTCAAATAGAGATAATCTCCCTCCAAACCATAGTTTTATTATAACGAGGCATTTCCAGTTTTCGGCCTATTTTTATTAAATTTACTTATAATGTAAAAAGCTGGTGGCGCCCTATTTTTATTTAAATAATTTTACCTATTTCAAATTTCTATTGCCTAAAACTTAAAGTAAAAATCGAGACCCGTCTCAGAACCCCCGCCCGTTGCTGCCGAAATTCGAGCTGCCGTAGCGGCCTACCCTCAATAGGGCATCAGAAGGCCATACTGGCGCAAATTTAAATTGCAGACTAAAGAATTGCACAATTTGATCGTGTCATCAGCGCCGAGAGCACAAGCATAGATACAATAATAAAGAGGGATGCTAGAGTGGTCCGTCGTTATTCATCAATTGAGTTTGCCACCTGACAAATATCAAACATCATTTCAAACCTGGAGGAGAAGCTGATATCTAAGTCCTGTGCTAATCTGAATGGAAGGTTTTCGCGCCAAGAAAACATGGACTACATGTCTTCTTGGCTTTCGTGTTGGAATCGCGTTTCTTTGTTGAAGAAGAAGATGGCAGCAGCGAGACGCGGTTCCAACCCGGAATCCAAGAAGACAAGTTTTGTGCTACAATGCCTGCCGTTCGAGGTACCTTTGATAATGATAATGATAATAATAACAACAACAAAAACAATAATAATAATAATAATAATAATAACAAACATTTGTKCAAATAACAGCAGATTTACTTTTATATTMCAATGTTATATTGATTACTTTAATAAACTACCATTATCGTTACTGTTATAATCATTACTTATGTGTACTTATGTGTTACTTGTGTAAAAAATTCGACATGGTGCCAAAGTCGTTATGTCTTTAAATACAGGGAGGATTGCTAACTACACTCAAAGATTATAGTATTCCTAACTGGGTCTGGCAGATTGTTTCAACAACAATCGCAACGCACATAGTATTTTTTGTTTTTCGACTAATTGCTTTTACTGTTTTATCCAGTACAGTACAGGGTGTTCACGCTGACGGTCAGCATTTTTTTTTATTTCGAAGCGTAGAATGGCTTACATGGAAAAGTTTCTTTTTTTAGAAGAAACTCGTGGTGATGGCAGAAAACAATCGGGCATCAACAGACTGAGATCTTTAATACTTTGTTTTTAATGGAACTACCCCACTGTGAATATCATATTGGATAGACCACATCAAATACTACAAAAAGGTATCAAGATGCTATTACTCTACAGTCATTTGTCATGCAATATCTCAATAATAAATGACAGCAGGGAAGTGATGTCTTGGTACTTTTTTTATTCAGAATGGGTTCGCTTCATTTAAAATGAAAAAATAAACATTTGTCAATTGATGATTCTTCTTTTTCTCATCATCACGAGATTATTCTCGAAAAATTAAGAATTTTTTATCGTAACCGCTATTCTACGACTTGAGATAACAAAGTTAGGTACTGCAAACTCTTTCGTGAATACTTATTATTCATTCATAACGGAATCGTTCCATATATCCACTTTGGCAGTATTTTTTTTAATAATTGCTTGCACAAATGAATTATCAATAAGTTCAACACCTGAGGAAGAAAAAAACCGATGGGGTCTATACAGACAATATCCGAATTATACAATTAACTACCGAAAAAGAACCACTTTCACAAATCTTTGGGAAAGGAACATGCCGTTCAAAGAAACTGCTTTGTTAAAACTTTACATGTGGTTGCGGACACGTCCATAATGCTCATTTAAATATGCAAATATTACCCTAATAAATCATCTGGTAGACCGTTGCCGTATTTGCTCGTTTTTCTATATTTATAGGCAAACTACTCTACCGCTTTCTAGCGGAGGAAGCGTAATGCCGTTTATCGGCTATGTAACGAATTGGTTACCGCCATCTACCGTTACCAGTTTGTGTGCCAAAGTTAGACGTTTCTTCAATTAAGCCTTTGAGTGTACCCACCTTGTGTAGTTGCGATTAAAAGACCACCCTAAATAAAATTTTCTTTGTATTTAGTAGTTATATAAGAATTTTCCCAAGGGACCGAATCACCCCATAAATTGTACTACCCATACTACACACGCGGTTGGCCCGTCCCGTCCGCTATGTGATCAGCCGTTGTAAGATCCATCCAGGCTTAAACTTGTACTGCCGTCGGGCTTTATGTCGACGGCAAACAATATACGGCATTGTGGCCGCAGCTCTGATTATCTGTCATTCTAGAATTAATATCTGCAGCAACTCGCTTGAACGGCGAATATTACCGCCCGTCCAAGCGATCAGCCCGAGATTGAGTCGTAAAACTATCAGACGTCCTTAATTAACAGTTTGCAGAATGAGTATGTGAATTGCCCAATACAAACTTCATAATTTTAAAGCCATTATGGCTTTATACTTATGCGGATTGTGGTTAAAATACTAGGAGGTTTGCTACTTAAATACGTCGTGGCAACGAACGAAGCGGTTTTTTTTTTAATTAATTGACAAAGAACGTCTGAGCAATAGCAAATTTCTGAACAAGGTCTTATGTGAAGCGGTTCTACATACATGTATAAACTCGTATGCTGATCAGCATTACGTGCTTATACATTGTAACCCGTTGTAGTTACATGGTATAACTCCTCCCCTCCCAGATATAATTTTGGGGAGCAAAATTCGCTAATTGAATGTAGTTTTCGGTGGTCCCGCTGGCTCATCCTGATGAATGTTTTTCGTTTCCATTCGTTGGCGGTAAACACGTATCACGTACGCCACTGCACAAATCACAAGAACATAAAGCACTATAATAGTAATAATTAAATTGTCCAGACACTGATGTTTTTCAAATTTTGCTTCAAAACATTATCTTGAATTATACTCTAATCATTATTAATTTCCATTCAATGACTGTCAAGTAAATTTAACGGTTCAGTTCTACCGGTTCGAAAATATTTTTTTAATACTATGCTCATTTAAGTTAGTGATAGTTGTGATGGCTAAATAGTTTTTGACATTTACCAATGACTTAGGAGTTAATATGCCATTACTAAATTTTGCACAATTCAAAATACCGGACTCTAAATTTACAAGTATTTTATTTTATATTGCATTATGGATGCTGAAAGCATTCACCCTCGTATAGGTATTTTTACTATTTGGCCAGTTCTTGGTGTTATCGGTTCTAATTTATTTGACGTTGAAACTGATTGTTTTTTCATATTAGAAATCAAAGGAATATTGGCAACAGGTGTGCTCAGTGATTTAGTGTTTAAATTTATGGGACCGTTAAGCTGATTCAAAGGATCTGCTCCGATTAGTCCTTCGTAATTTTCACTGAAATCAAATATGTAAAATTTGTAGAAATCTTTTGCAGTACAAATTTTGAAAATTGGAATTTCATAGACTTTATCGTGATGCGTAATATCGTGTACCGTTTGTATATTGAAATGTTCATTGTAAATAAATTTACGATAAAACTTACTAGCTAAATCTGTATGAATGAGACTCTTAGAACTACTAGTATCGATTAAAATTGACGTTTAAAGAAAGAATATTAGTTTTGATGTGATTAAATGAAATTTTGTCTGGATGTCTTCCGACGGTTCCGCTGGAAAATTAACACAGTTTTGTGCGTCTTCAGCATTTGAATAATTAGAACATTCTAGTCCATATGATTCCTTAAAACTTTGATTATAACGATATTATAAACGATACATCATCTTCATAATTTGGTTGTTAATAAAGATTTTAATAGCATGCAAGGCTTTCTGCGTAGTGGTCTGAATAATATAGGCAACGAACGAATCCACTTGGGCAAGTTTAAAATAGTTAGATATAAAGTTATATTTGTATTTTTGGTACAAGATGTGCATCCCTCTAAATTCATGTCACATGAATTCTTGCTAGAGTGTACTTGTTATATTTCCTTATATTTATTTTAACTATCTGCACTTCTACATGGTTGCTATAAATGATTCATGCAACGCGGGCGGCGTTGATTTTGGAATTCTTTGTGCAGCCTTTTTGTAACTGCTGTCAAACTACAGTAAGCACAATATACTGTACTGAAGCTTGCGGATTAAGTTATATTCCATTACCCTTCAAAGGTATGTAATAACAATAACTTGCTTGTACGAAACTACGCAACATTACTTTAATATACACGTATAAACACATATTATTTACGCAGACTTTAAAACCTACGCAGTCAATCTCAGTCTTTTTCTCTATTTTAATATTTGCACTTCCTTTGTAATTAGCGTTATATAAGGTGACCAACTTCCCAAACCAGAAAATCCGGACGCCTTCACGGTGCTCTTTGTAATATAGGATAATAAAGAGGGATGACCGGACATAAGGTTGCTAGACGTCCCGATTTCGGCGGACAGTCCCGATTTTCATTAAAATGTTTCGCGTCCCGACCAAGATCCTAAATGCCCTGCTTTTATTTTCAAATTTCCTGGCATCCTACAATTATAGCGCGATGGTACATAGTAATCGTTCAGCCAGTCGACAGTCGAAAATAAATGTAGGTAATGTGTTATGCATGTTATTGCAAAAAATGTGTGTGGTCGAACAAAAGCATCTTTGTTTATAAATGATTATTGTTTCTTTTATTTATTGGATTATGCAACAACTATGAACAATACGACAGAGGGTTTTTTGCAATCAGGATTAGGAAATTCGTGGGGGAATTAAGCTAATGTCTCGTTTTTGCAGTACAAAACTCTAGCAACCCTAGCCAGGCATTAGATTATGCCGGCTACGGAATTGCGTGCTGTCACAACAAAACTGAATACCTAGAAGTTTAATGTAAAAAGATTTGGTGGTAGGGGCAGGTAGAGCCAGACGCATGCGCGGTAAATATTATATGAAAGGAGCAGGACCTGCCGCACACTTCGACAATCGCCATTTACTACTTTGTCACGCCAGTGTGTTACCACGCAGACGCGCTGCCCTATGTACGAGCAATATGGCGTCTTACGGGTCGTTAGAATATTTTCTCGCGCATGACAGTTAGCCGTCTACATAAAGGATATCTGTGGCTGACATTATTAAGGTGACAGATGAAACTATGAAGTTAGCTACGCCTGACAGCACCACTGGCAAGAATGAAAAAATAAAATACCATGTGCACATTTTTAGCTAAAACTTAAAAAAAAACCGGACAAATCCAAACAAAATCAGGAAAATCCGGACAAATCCGGATGCCATATTAAGTACGGACTCATGAACAAAAATACAAACCTGTCCGGGCTAAATCCAAACGGTTGGTCACCTTAGCGTTATACCACCACAATGTAGCTGTTTACAATTTCTAGGTTAGGAACCTTTCCCGTAGAATACCTGGTAGTGCAGCTGACGGCACTGCAACTTGCCTAGTATAATATAGATTAACTGAATTTTACCATTGCGACAGGCTGAAAAAGCCTAAAAACCTTAAATTATCATACAAAACTCTACAACATATGTAAAAAATACACACTCCCACGCGTTTTTCATATTAAAATATATTAAATAGTTCTACAATCGACAGATGACAAGCATCTGTCAAAGCAATAGTTGTGTTCACTTTGCTGAGATGCGGCAAATTGATTTGAATGACAAATTCCATAAGTTCCTGGCTGCATGAATAATTTATAGAAACTCTGTATATAGCCTATAAAATCTAAATCCAGTAGCTCAGCTCAGCTCAGCTCAGCACGTAGTTCTGAGCTCGTAAGACAAAGATTGGCGGTTCAAAGTTTGAGACAGGTAAACAAAATAAAAATTAGTGACGCGTCTTCCAACGACTTATTTATTACAGCTTTGAATATATCGGTACTGTAATCGGCTTGGGCGTCGGCATTTTTAAAGCAAAGCATTGAAGATGAAGGTGTTGCATACATTTGCATATGTCGCATATGTCATCTATTTTATATATAGTTGGCAAATCACGCTTCTGTTTTCCAGAACAGCAAAATTGTTTGATGTAAATTGGGTAGTGTCGCTACATCAGTACCATGCGAACGTATTTTCTTTAAAACGAGAATAATTATTTCTGAACGACGAAATCGTCTAAGTTAGGAAAAACTACAAAAAAAGATGTTCATAAACTCAAATGAGAAATTATTTAGTTTATTATTATCGTGTTTTGGTACTCTTTGTTAGGTATTATTCTATATATTTCCGCTTTCTCGTTACTTATGTACCTAGTATGTATAAACTAATACTTTATTGTATTTTCCTTTAATTAATTACCTACTGTTTACGAATTCTAAATGTCCGAAAAGCTTCGTAAAAATACGTTTTGCTAACCTTCCTATTTCGTATTGCTGGCTAAGCCTGTTTAGTTGCTAAAAACAAATCGCACCTACCCGCGCCATTTAACTGCTATTTTCACCTCAAAGCTTATCCTCTATATACCTGAGCCAAAACAGTGCGGCGCGCTCAGCGCACAACGTACAGTCACACGCAATACTGCTAAGAAATTAGCTGCTTTTTTCTAACTCATAGCAGTTAACACAGTCACGAACCGCCTAGCAGCTAAAAAATAGCAGACTGCTAAATAGCAACTCATCACAAGCTTAGAGACTTGAAACTTTAAATATAGCTTGGAACTAGATGACAATGCAATATCAACTTAATAATTAAAACGGCTCATTCATCTAACAAGCGAAATTGTGAACATAACCTCAACGGCATACTATGTTGACAACACCGGTTCTCGTTCTGACTGCGAATTAAACAATAGCAGACTAACTACAAACAAGACACATAAGAAGACAACGTAACCTTCACAATTAAACACAAACTATTTTACAAAAGCCTACCCTTGTTAAACAAAACCAACTAACGCATGGACGGACAAAGTTCATGGACAGTAATCTATAATTCAATCTGCCCCATTTTTAATACTACTTTTCCCACGTCCTCTCTTTTCTGGTAAACCTCTTCTAGTAAAATCTACAACCATAAAATATTAAATCTGCAGTTTATAAGCTTAGCATGCCACAATAAATTATGTAAAATTAAATTCAATGAAGCGTATAAATTGTAACATTGCATATAATGTAAATAACGTGTACATATAGGTAGATAGCAAAATCAATAAGGATATTTAAGAAAGGAAAGTTCTCGTCCGACAAGTACTAAGGACGTGTGATCGCTTGGGAAAATCGCGTGCTGTTGACATCACCTTCTTCTTCAGCAGTTTGTTATTGATAAGCAGGTATAACAGATTTCGATTTCAATATTGTTTGGTGAAAATAAGAAATTGAAATAACCCAAAATTTTCCATGCTGTCTGAAATCACAAAGATATTAAAAATCGGTTGCAAATTTTCACACACACAAGACTACAAACTAAAAAGAAGATAGTAGTTATTCAAATAAAAAGTTATTTTGAATTTACCACGTCTTTAAATCGCATTAAGAAATGTAAAACAATTTCTTCTAGCTCCATGCAGGTTTATAACCCTGTGCAAGTTACTAACCCCACACAGATTGTCCAAAAATTTTGCGATTATAATTATTTAATAGCTATGAAAATACCTGTAAGATTTAAAACAAAAAACGTGAAGCGCACAGAATATGTATTATAGCTGGTGTATGAATATGCGCCCGACGCTTTTTGTTTTAAATCCTACAAGGGTTTTCATAGATAGGTATTAAAAAATTCTTAATGACAATTTTTCTGTGCACTCTGCATGGGGCTAAGAGAAATTGTTTTACAATTTTTAGTCTACCAAAAACGAGGTAAATTTAAAATAATTTTTATTTGGATAATTATTAGTAAGTGAAGATCGTCATTATCATATAGAAAACTTCCTCATCAAACCTATTTTTGAGATCATTTTCACCACAAGCAATTACTTATATGGATAAAAATGTAATTATAAGAGTACAGTTTCAAAATTTTAACAGTTTAATCAGGGAAATAATTCTTGCGGTTATCATGAACAGCCGGCTTTGGAACAAATGCACCAGTCCAGTGCATCCTCATGTGCACATATTCATCTCTTGGAATTCGCACGGGCAAAAAAAGGACAAATAAAATATAAGCCCCACGTACTCAGCCCCGCAGGTCTTTTGTCGACCATTTGGACGTTGAGCCCGAGGCCGTAATAATAAGCATTTGCCAGCATTCATACAGTTTTACGTCGGCTAATTAGTGCCAGCTACGACCATATTCAACCCGAATGAGCCGCTAGCCTAGGGACCTTACTTTCATGTTGCTACTGAAATTTTCCAACAAAAAGGAAGACGAACGTAAATGCGGACACACGTATAACGTACGTGGTGCTAGCAGCCGAATAATTTCCTTTTATTACTACAGACAGTTTTTTTAGCTAATTGTATGAAGGGTTAACGTTTAATTTTAATTCCTTAATGGGTAAACAAGTTGTATCCTTTTCATAGCGTAGATAGCGACACATAATGTCTTTCACTATTCATTACAAGATCAAATCCTTCAGCGTGTTCAATTTAACACTGTAGTTAATCAACTACTTAGTAATGGGGCCATCTATTAATATTTTTTCGAAACTTTATATAATATTATTACCTTGTTAGTTAGTTATTTATTTATTCCTGACTATTATGTACACAAAAGAAATTTGCGAGTGGTATAGGCAAAGGGAAATACGAAACTGCAAAAAGTACGTGTGCGTTCAAAAACGCAGGTTTTTCGTGGAATGAAGTGGGATTCGTCAAAGTTTATATGATTTATAAATAAATGCAGTTAACAAAGTGCTGTATATGGGTATCACCATTTCAAACCTGGATTCCAAAAAAGAAACGTGTGTGCACCATGTGAGATGTGGTATGAACGCCTTGCATAAATTTTTAAATAAATGACAAAAATGCTAAAAAAATTTTTTGATGAAATATATATCAATACGAAAGCAGTAGTTATTCTTATCCCAGTATATATTAGTACTTTTGTAGAGATAACATATGGTAGCGTGGTCATGTTGGTAAATAGCAACGTATGGGTTACATTTTTTAGTTTAGACGATCATTCATACAAATCTGGCAACCCTGCGTGACGCATTGAAGCATTTGGTGATTTGTTCTCGTATACTTCTGTGGTTTTCGCTTGAACAAGCTATAGGCTAAAATAAATTTTTGTTTGTTTGTTCAAGTGATTGCCAAGTGTTAGATAGGAGTAATACTGATAGAGAAACTTGAAGCTATGTGCCGTTTTGTCCTGGGGTATAAAAACACCCCCAACTATTCTAGTAAAATTTTTGTTACTGTATCGAAAAAAAAAGAAAGGAAATTCAAGTTCATTAATGCTGCAAGATGTGAGATGATTGCTTTTAAAACTGTATTTTTCTGCTGTGAAAACTATTTTACATAAAAATGTTGCCACCATTTCAAACCTCAATCCGTGGTAAATTGTTCGACATGGCTTTTGTAACATCAACAAACATCAATAACACTACACCTAATACGAATTATACACGAGAACAACAGCCATAAAAAAACTACCGGTGCCAAATACGAACAACGGAAACGGAAGCAGAAATCAACGCGTTATCTTGGCGTTATTATGCCTGTTCTATTGTGCATGCCGGGCGGATCGCTTGATACGAATTGTGACGTCAGCAAGAGCTTCGACTATTTAGCAGCGAAATCAATCCGCCCAAATCGTTTGAATTTTTAGACTATTGTCAATCACACTTTATGGTAAAATAACAAGTTTTTATGTTAACAATGCGTTATTTGAGTAGTTCGTGAGAATATGAATATAATAACAATGGCTACGCGGATTACTGCGATTAGTAGAAGACATCCAACTGCTAAAGTAAAACGATTATTATCCTGATGGCCTCTAACTGCTAACGTTGAATGTTCTGTTCCATTTTCCATAAAACTGTTCCTTCAGTAATTTGTGACATTTCTTAACATTATTACTTAAATATTTGTAGGGATATGCCAAATTCCTACCTTCAAGTTACTACCTAACATAACCCGAGCAAGAGAATATCATGTAGTCGAATGTACCAGATATATATGCTTAATTTTTATTTAAAACCTAGTTCAATCACTTAAATTTCCACTGGACTTAAAAACATTTTTAATAGCTTTAACTTCAGCCTTTACTCCCGCAGAAGAAGAAGGCGGCATGTTCTTAAACTCAACACTGTTATCTCTAAAAAAAAATTGTAACTTCTCTGAGATAAAGTATTTAGCGTTATCAGCAACTTCATATTTTGCCAACCTAGAAAATACTATGCGTAAAGTATGGGCCATCATGCATACTAACGAGCAATACTTTTCATTGTTACTATACCTCGTGAATACTGTGGAACTCTTTAAATATTCGAGCTTGCAAACTGTTGGCTGCAACTACTCAGCAACCCAGCATCAAACATTCTATTTATTTACGGATTTACCGAAATAAAATCAGTATGCGAGATATACTTATATATACTTATATACTTATACTTTATAATGTTGTTTCAACAGAAGACTAAAAAAGCAGTCAGCGTGAGAATACATTTATTTACAAGGTGACGTTAATTACGCTCCTTATGGGAAATTAGGAACATTAAAAATACTTTTTTTCCTCTATACAATATGTGAAAGGTTTTTTGGGGTAAACACTTTCTGCGTCCTTACCGAGTTACCCTTATCCTGATAGTTTTTCTCTGCGTTTTTTTTAAAGAGCTTGAAAAATCAGGTGTTGACCCTTTTTTCTTTTTCAAAAATTAAATGAGAGCTGTTAGGGGTGTAGAGTTGTTCTGACATGTTCGAATTTGATGTCACAAAAATTAGATTGACTTGTTTCAGGATTTTATTCGAATTTGTCTTCCATAGGAATTAGTAACAGTCGATATATAAGTACCACAAAACGTTGCATCGGTACCAGATTAACCAAACTGGACGTGCTGTAGAGAGAATCAACAAGTTAAGTCTGCGCTGACTGAACATATCTGAAAAACAGTATTTAGTTTGTAAACACAGTTGGGTTAAACACTACATCTTACTAGATTTCAACAGTGTGTAGATAAACGATAGAATTATTTAAGCACGCATGGGGTATGTAGCGATCATTTTGGGATACATGCAACATAAAGGTCACCAACCAAAAGAACGTAAGTGACCAAACACCATTCATGATATCGCAAGAAAGTGCTAACGTGACAGCTAACTTTCAGAATCAAAGAATTTCCACGAGTAGTCGGTTTACCCATTTATAATGCCGGTCGGAGTTACCTGCGAAACTTCAGGAGAACGTTCTTTCGAGAGTATGGATAGGAATCCATCTGTGCGGCCAATAAAGTTCGAAAATTCATGTACGTCTAGGAGCGCTTTTCTACGTTATTTAATTACACCATAAAATATATGATTCTCACGTGTTTTAGTTTAATATAAAACATGAATACAAAGTTTCTAATATTCGGAACCTCAAATACACTCGGAAGCTTTTCAGACAGGCTTTTGGCCAGGGAGTCACGGCAGACCCCATAAAACTCGGTAATCATTCCCCGGACGCTTATGACTCAACAGAAGTGCAATCACTGCGAGCCCTGAGTGGCCTCCGTCGTAAAACAAAAGCATCTCGTGCACTCAGGAGCGCTGCAGTGCTCCTGGGCTCGACGCGCCAGTCAGTCAACACTAAAAGGGCTGGGGGAGAGGCACACTTTCCCTCTAATATTATATTGAAACTTGATACGGTCGTCGGATGGCGCAGCGACACGGCGCACTTTGCAACACATTATTTCGAAGTAGCGGTTAAGTGGGGCGTTATTTGAAAAGTTAATGGTTGGAATGGGCGAAACGGGGATGGAGGGCTTTGTTGGGAAAGTCCCTGCACGAGGCTTGCTCAATTTGCGATTGCAAAATTCATTGACAGGTGGATAGTGATAGGTCCATAGAATACACCATGCAGATTACGCTATCATCTAGGTGTAAACTGCGTAATTTTATCATCGTTATCGTTCTTTTTCTACAMGAGCGAGTAGCGGACAACTTTMTTTGACTACTCTTGTTTTATTTACGGAAAACTATTTAATCGTAAATATAGTAGGTAGTGCAATATATGAACAGGAAAAATAAGCAATGGATTTAAAGGATTACTTAGTAAGTAGTACTTATTGGTAGATATCTGTTGAAAAAAACAACTTGTGTATAATCTATGCGTTTCCGAATTTTCTAGCACGTCAAAAATAGACTTGCTATGATTATACATAATATAGTAAAAGTAGTATTAGACTTTGTGGCCCGAAGATAATAAAACTGCTTGAATATCACGATAACCCTAAAACACATTATGCTCATTCCTAGTATGAATATTAAAGATTTTGTTTTAAATTTTAGAAATTTTAATGAATTCGACACAAAGGAGCCAACAAAACAGGGAAATTAGAAACCATTGTTTCTATTGAGTTTTGGCGTGCGAATAGAATAATTTACCCATAACATACTCGGTCTAATATTTTCTACCCAAAATCTATCAATATTTTGTATGCGTATAACCTAGAGAATTGCAATTTACGCGTAAGCACCCACCACCGCGGGTGTAAGAATAGAGCTATAAAAATGCGGTAGCAGTTTCCGGTTCCGAAAAACTGATGTCGCCAAGCGGACAAGTTTTTTTAACGTCGAACAATATTCATTTACCTAATTGCATTATATTTTTCTATTGCCACACATATATTTTAATGTAAATTACCTAGTCCACTTCGAAGGTGCTAAACAGACAGTTTTGCTAGTGCTTGGTAGTTCAAMGTGGTTGCAGACAACTAAAACCTAAAAATTGTATCCATCCGGTTCAAATATGACTTGGAACTTTATTATCARCATTTTTTTTCAACATTTTTGCAAKGRGTGCCTATATAGAAAGTTCGCTTAAGTGTTGRTAGCGTAGAGGAAATACTATCWGCATATGGCAAAGTGTACTCCGATTCCTGAGTGACGTGTTGAAGTCTTTATTGAGTGAGATGATCATCATGCATTTTTAATTCCTTAGGCAACTGCAACGAAACTTGTATTCACCATTTTCGTTATAATCAGAAAAATCAATCTAGAGTGGTGCCAGTCAACTCCCTAATATCGAAAAAAAAACTAAGGGTGTGACTTCAGTCGGTCACCGTCTTTTGGGACAGTGAAAGAGTTTACTTGACTGATTTTTTTTTTGGGTCGACATGCCATTAATACCCTTTATTATTATTCTGACGTRCTCACGCATTTCGTTCAGAAAGGAGGAAAAATAATTATATAAACATCCGTGAGCTGATGACCGGAAAAATGGCTCACGAGTGAGGCTCAAACGAAACTGATATCAAATCTGCATAGTTATTTTACGAACCAATTTACAAGGCAGGCGCTACGTTCGCATTAGAAAGAGAAAACCGCGACTTTCTTGACCCGTTACCAATGTATTATATTTTTGCTATTTTCCACGCAAAGGATCCTATCCTGCTACACACAAAAAGTAATTTGATAAAGTACTCTTACATCATTTATCCAACTCTCAGACACCTCCGGATATACCTGTAATTTGAGGTACATGCATAATTGGGTGTTTTCACATTTTTTAGAAATCATGCCATGTGTATATTTGGAGCACCCTTGTTACGTCCTAAAAATTTCAAATATTTTCTAGCATCAGTTTTCGAAAAAACCGTTCTGAAGTTCTAATATAAAAATTGACCACACAAACGCAGTGTCCCGGGATGGATACGGTGTGACGTAGCACCTCATGTAAACAAAGAATATAGGTTCTACGTGCCTTTGATTGTGCCGAGTGAAACGAGTTGTTTTCTTGCTTTGAACGGACTCCTCCTAACAACTGGGAGAATGTTTAAGCATGTACAAACCAGAAGCTAACAGCAGATGGTGCTTTGTGCCAGTGTTCAAATTTCAAATACATCCGTCAATAGTCTCAACAAAATATTCGTAAGTGTACATGAGACTACGAACGCAAACGGAGATGGTTTAAAGCAGCCAGAAGGGGTATGACCAAGACAAAATCTACATTTTACTGTTGTGAGACTTAGAGTAACTGCATAATTTTTTGCACGAACTTTGTGTTCTGGGCATATCTTGGGGACTGCAGTATACATATAGGCCCCTCTCGCTTCACCTGAAAATAACCTATAGCTGCATCTCCGTGTTGCTCACGACTTGCACTAGACAAAAGATGCATTTCGTTCAAAATATCAATGATCCATAATGTATTAAATTGCAGATTAAACTGCTTTATTAATTACTTATACTGCTGCTTTAGCGCCTTTGATTTCGGCAGCATTAAAACGTGGGTCGTTCTTGATAAATTCGGTGACTATAAACATATCTACAGCCGGCAAATTGTTCGAAGCCGCTTTAACAAAGTATTCCGACGACATATTGTTGAATTCATAAAAGAAACAAACGAGAACACTCTCAAACATAACCAATAACGCAAACGAAATACGGAAAGTAGCCGACGCTATCTTGTTTACATGGGGTGATACGTCACAGCCAGTCCTAGTCAATCTAAGCGTGTCTTAAAACTGCGTTGTTGCCACGTTGCGCACTGAGAAGTTGTAACCAATTTATCTTGGTTAAAAATTTTTTTGCGGCGTTATGGATACAGATACACACTTAATTAATTAAGTACTCTTGATACCAACTAACTCTTCGGTTAAACGATTATTAAAAACTTTTTTTTCCACGCTAAGGTTATGTCCTCCAAATAGCCGAATTTAGATGTATTTGTTTGTAATAATAAAAAGTGAACCCAATTTTTTCCATTCTGTACATTAAATATTTTTTGTTTGTTCTTATTTCTTCTATTCGCAAGAAACGGGTCAAGGAAGTCGTTGTTTTCTCTTTCGAATGCGAACGTAGCGCCTGCCTTGTAAATTGATTCGTAATATAACTCTATGCAGATTTGACATCTGGTTCGTTTGATGGTTTGGCGTATTTGTCGTTTATTGTACTGGTTAAAATTAGGCGCTATTGTATTGTTATCTGTAAACATGTAAATAATACGGATACCGTTGATTCTGCAAAAAAAACGTTTGCAAATCGCGGTATACATTACGGTTAGGATAATTGTTAGAGAGTTAGACAAGCAAACATGCGCAACATAACCTCGAATGTTCGGTTGTTTGTATGTTTGCACGTGCGCATGCAATAATTTTTCGAGAGTTTTTTTTTTTTGGAGTTATTCAGTAAGGTAGTTTATAATACTTAGTGTTGAGTGGTTTAGCGTATTTTTTTAGTCCATTTTAGTGAGTGTTTTCAATTTTATTGCATTTTCGTTTGGTTTACTTTGAAAACTTTTAAAAACGGCATTTCAAGCTATGTGTGAAAACCTCCTCCGGTATTTGATAGAGAGTGAGAGTTAAAAGTGTGCAAAATTTTGATAAGGATAAAACCCAGAATTCTAGGACTATACGTCTTCCCTCCATGCGAATGACACGATGGGTATTTGCCACGACAGCCAGCAGCATTTCATATTTCATTGTACTATTTATTGCAGTGATCACCCCACGTCTAAAAATTATTTACCGTATATTGCATGCAATATGATCCCGCTATCGCTTCGTGTGAAAACGCTCAAAGAGCCGCCTGCCAAATTTTTAAAACTCGGCTCCTACCCATACGACTATTGGATTTAATACGACAGCATAGCTTTGATAGGTATAGGAAGCTTTAAGCCGTCAGCCTTCACCTTAAATTCGAGCCTCGGCATGTCTAGGTGCTAGGTATAATTCAGTCAGCAATCTGTAGTAATATATTTCCTCATTCCGCTTCTCGCCGGTCGGCAAGTCGGCCACGGTATTTACTGCCGGAGGTTCAAGTTGTGACGTGACGTATTCATACTCATTACTCCACGTTTCAGCGCCGCCTATCGCGCCGCTATATTACGACGCCCCCAGGAAGGGTTGCTGCCAGAATTTACGACATGCAACTTTGCAAGATTGCGCTTCTGTCCGCCAACTTTCTGCCGTTCAAAATTTCCCCCGTCAGGTCTGCGAAACCGAACGCGAGCATATTTTACCGTCACAATTTTGGGCTAAAGAAACACGGGTTACATGAATCAGTCCGAAGGGGCTGCTCGTTATTTGAAACTGGCGAGCCTATCTACGGCGCTTTCATCTAAATTTGTTTCGCACGGTGCTATAAGTGGCAACATTATATTGGAGCCACATTCCTTCAGGATCTACACCACCCACTTCATGCACAAACAATTCTTTATTATGTAATCGAGAGCTGATGCCTTCAGTGCTTTCTGTTTACTATGTCGCGATACCGGTCGCATCTGAGTGTTTGTGGATTCGTAGCAACGTCTTTACAGAAAATTATATATTCTAGTACGAGAGGAGAAATTAGAAATTTCACCCACGACACACAAGCAAATAATGTTGCTTCCCACAAATGCTGTATGTTGTATTGCTCAATCCTGCTATTAAACACTCTCTAATTTTTAAAGTTACAGGAAAATTTAGTAAGCTGCTTTCGTTGTTATGGTTCTCATCAAACAAACAATTAAATATTCCTAGAGACAATGGAGTAAGAAAACTGTGTATTTGTACCTGTTTTTATTCTGAAAGATACTCATGCAGCCACATTTATTACTAAGATGATAATTTGAATCTTCTGGGCTGACTGTGGTCAATGTCTTCTTCTTCTCCTCGATCCTTCTCCAAATATTTCGCCTACTACCGCGACAGGCATTTTAATTTGCGAGCTCGTGGTCGTGGACGTAGACATCGCGGCGAACAGACTAACTGCCGGGCGGTTGCCTGTTGTCCCGTTCCAGTTGGGCGTTGCTGTGGCCTGGTTAGGTATCTTTCTGTGGGGAGGKTTCGAAGTACAGGAATCCAAGTAATGTTAATCTTCATAGTCTCTTTTTTCGGTTAAAGCTATAATCGTATTTATGTATTTCGGACACTTCCAAGTGTAGACGCTTGTAGTAGGACTTGGTGGTACTAACCATCTTAGTTTCGTCGAAATTGATGTGTGTGCTCAGCGACTGCCGTTGCCGATCTCTTGGAAAGTACCAGACGACTCTCTCGTGCTCTTTTATTCTGGTGTTGGCGCTCATTTTCGTAGTTCCTATGTATACTTGTCCGCAATTACATGGCATACAGTAAACTCCACCGGATGACAAAGGGTTCCCTTTATCTTTGACAGAGATGAACATACTCTGTAGCTTTCTAGCGGGCTCGTACACCATTGAGACTTAGTGTGCCTTTAGTATCTTCCCGATGCGTTCCGTAACGTTCTTGATGTAGGGCAAAAAAGCCTTCCTCATGAGTGGCGGTTCCTGTTGTGTCTGTCGACGAGGTCGCATGGCCCGTTTGATTTTCTTACTGGTGTAGCTGTTTAATCGTAGAACTCGATGTAGATGGTTCAGTTCCTCTTGTAGATGTTCGGGTTCACTAATCCTCTTCAAGCGTTCAACTAAGGTCTTGATGGTACCCCTTTCCTGGCTTGGATAGTAATTCTAAGTCTTAACGATAAATGACTATTAAAGCTTTAATAATCAACGCCTTTTTGTGTTGGTTGGCAAGCTGGTATCCTCGTCTGAAGAGCTGAAAAAACAGTGATAGCCATTTATCATTAAGTTTTGGTACATGTCTGCCTATGAAGCCTCGTAGATCCCTGCAGCTCGGAGTGAGACGGCTTTCTGCCCATACGTCCAGCTTATAAGTTGATCAATAAATGGCATAATGCTCATTTGTGCTCTATTTTCAGTTCATATCTTACGTACGGTAGAGTACATGGCGAGGCCTGTTTGTGTTGGTTGAGAAGCTGGTATTCTAGTCTGAACATGAAATTATGTATTCAGACCTACGTTTTTGCAAATACCTCCCCWGAGGGGATTAGTTAAMAGTTGAGATATAGGTACACATTTGGTTAGAAATTACAAATCTAGATACCTAGCATTTGTTTTAAAGCATTTTTATTTCGATATTTGATATTTTTGGAACATGTGATCTTCTACGCGAGCAAAGCCCTGGATAACAATTATTCTAAGACACCTGGGAGGAGCCGACATTCAAGCAACAATCTAAGTTCAAAAATTTTGCTCACACTTTTGTTTTTATTAAAAAATTTTTTCTGTCTCAATTTAATTGGTGTAGGTACGTGTTTGTTTGCAAAATTATTTTGACAGTGTTGATAGATTTTTATGTTAAAACGACTGAAGTCGTAGCCAAACTGTATAAAATATAATACACGTTGGTCGTAGCACTGCTACAATTGTTCCAAGTTTCAGAATAGCTCAAGCTAAACTTTAGGGTGCGACACTATATGACGGACAGTACAGTCGATTTTGATTCATTAGTGTATGATGTGACCATAACCATCGTACCACAGTATACAAACATTACCTTCGCATACAGTTGCTACAAAATAAAAACCGTCGGCCATTTTGAGGGAGGTACAAATGCGCGAAATTCAAAGGCTCTGCTACCTGAATTGAATTCTGCATGCAAGGTTTTAATAGGCTTGTAATTATAAATAAAGAAAAGGAATGTGCTGTAGAGCTGTTAGAACATTTTTATTTTATTTGTAAATGCTCTAGTCTGCAGCCTATTTCGTAAATCATTTGCGAAATCGTAATCATAAGATATAAAATCTGTAATTCCTATATAACAAGGGTGGATCCTTTTCTCATAAAACTGCCCTATCACAAAAAAATGCCTCATCTTTAGCGCTAAAAATCCAAATAAGTGCTTGCTTTTGGAAAATAAATGTGCAAAAATTAATATACATACCGTTTGCACCTTTGGGAAAATGAAAAAATTCAAGTTACGGTTATTGCGGCTATTGTCCTTTCATTTCTGAAAAGGCACACGCCAACCCACCCTTCACTTTTTATTTAAATCTTTAAATATACGCATACAAGTTCGCTGACATGTTGACACAACGAAAATAACTGAGCAATCAGCTGGCAGCGGCCATTTTGCGGATAGTACACAGAAAACGCACATGCGTTTTGTCGCTAATGTACGAAATAAATACATTATACTTTGGTGGTATCTTACAAAAAATCGATTTTGTCAACTGTCATGTCAAATTTGGATTAAGATCTATGACAGCCAAGCCGCATGGTACCTAAAGGTATAAATATTCAAATTTTCTATAATGTTGCATGCCAAATTTGGATTAAGGCCATTGTCCAACAGATAGTATCTTCCAAATTCATTTGTATTCAGTTTAACTATAATTAAAGTTATGTCAAATTTGGTTTAAGACAACAACAGATATGCCTACCCCGGGGTACATAAAGGTGCAAAAAATCGATTCCGTTTGATAAATACAATTGAACGCTTTGTGTCAGCTTTTGATTAAGGTGATGATGGACATGTGCAGCATGGTACCTAAAAATATTTTTTTTTATTTTGCTTCATACTGTTATTGGACGTGACTTTTAATGTTGAGTGTGATGTACTTGTCAAGTTTGGATTAAAGCTATGAAGAAATGCACCATGGTACCTAAAGTATGACAATAACTGATCTGTGACCGGTGATTTGCGCTGGCAACACCCATTTATAGTGCGCGCCGGGGAAGAAGTCGCACCTTAGCAATGTAGTATCGTCCACAATTTGAACGGAACGAACCACATGGGTGGGCCGAGTCAATAAATTTGTTCGCCGCGCTAGCCTGAAGTTGCGACTACAGTCACTAAATAGAATGCAGTACCGCAACGTCCGCCATATTTGGAGTAAAAGGTTTGGTGGGAACATTCAAATTTCGCAATGTTAATTGTTTCCATATCCAACAGATAAAAAGTATTGCATATGCGAAAAAATTTTTATTTGTTCAATCGCTTTAAATGCTCGGAAACAACGAAAGATTAAATTTGAGCAAAAAATAACTTTCGAAAGATAACATATGAACTTGAAATTTGGCATACATATAAATCTCAACTACCCAAAGCGACCTATTGTTTTTGGGGTAAGCAGGGTATAAGGAGAGGGGTGAAATTGGGGGTATTTACCCTTTTTTTTTAAATTCTTGTCTTTTATCCTATTTCAGTGCAACAAACTGTTTAGAAGATACCGTCACCGTGGTTTTTCCGAAGTATCTGAGGAAATGCTTAATAAAAGTATTCAAATAGTGAAAATACCATCGGGTGGCTATTCTGGACTGGAAATGACAGTTCCTATGAAATAAATAATATTTCACTTTCTCTTGCAATTTTCTTACGGTAAAATGTGGTATTCTTGACTTGGGATGAACATCAAGTCGTATAGAAAATTAGCAGACAACGTTGGTAATGTTAATCAGATGCTTCATGCCTGCTGTTGGCTATCGTTAACTAATAAGGGTGGTCATAACAAGATGCGGGGTGATCCGATTTGATTTGTGAAAACGTTACCCACTCGTTAAAAATTTGTGGATTACGAAAAGCATTGCACACTTCATAAAATGCCTTACTCGCTAAGAATTGGATGTAAACAAATTTGAACCAGTAATTTGCTGGTAATTTCCACATTGAAAAAAGGAAGTGCGCATAAAGCAAACTAATCATAAATATAGACAGAGCAATTTTGGAAGGATTTTTTATTCTACCTGTTAGCGGAGATTTTTGTACCTTCAACCATAAACGTCTCACCATTTCTATAATATAACGTGCCAATTCGTGATTAATACGCCATCTTTTTTTAAATGCTTTTTTCAATAGCATTAATTATACTTGTAGCAGTAGCTAATTCTTCATAATCCATATTTAATGTTTGTACACCTACAAAGTTTTTTTATTCTATTATTTCAAATGCAGTATATTAGCTCAGCAACTTATTACAATACAAATCTAATATAAAATATAAAATTAATATATTCGGGCATTTTGATTATCTCACTTCTATGTTAAAGTTACATCGTTTTATTCTTATTTCCTTCGTAATATAGAATATCACAAAATTATTGACATTATAGAGTTCAATAATGACACTCACAGTAACAGCTTCGTGAGAAATCACTTTTCTCTTACAAAATAGCAAGAGAATGTAATTTCCTAGGAAAGTGAACATTCACGATTTCAAGAATACCAAATTTATTGTACCAGGAGAACTCCGCATAATTTCTCCTAGGAATTGAGTCCAGATTGAGTACCAGCTCTGATAGGAGTGTTTTAAAATATTTTTCCAAAATTTTGATATTTCCAAACACCTGAATTCTGGACATTGTGTACACGATTTTTTTAAAATTTTGCTGTTATATAGAAAATCAAATTTCAAATCGAAAATCACTTGCAATTTTTTTGTAAAATTAATGAATTTGTAGATATTTAAAAATTTATGAAATTTTGCTAATCTCACGAGAACCGTTTGTCGTAGAAAAAATGCTCAAAACCTGAATATTGATCGTACATTATAAGAAATAAGAACGTAAATGTCATTTTGACAATTTGATGTGAAGTATTGATTCAATTTGCAGCGGTATTTTACAAACAAAACTCACAAAAAGAGTGAGGAACCAGGAACCTAACATTAACTGTTAGTAGTAGTCAGATGACGAATGACAAGGTGACTAATGACAAGTAAAAAATATCATATTTTGGCAGAAAATGACAAGTAAGTAGTTGCGCCGCCATATTTGGAGTAAAAATCAATGCCTCTCTCTCTGACTCATTGGAACATAGCCTTGCGGTACTGTATTCTATTTAGTAACTGTAGTTGCGACCATTAATAATGGCGGGCACGCCAATGATTTAAATGTCTCGCCACAATTTTTGTTTCCAGCACGTCTGCCTTCTTTACTGACGCGCACATTGTGTTTTGATGACGCTGGGAATAAGTTAGGTGACCTCAACCACTCGGTTTAACGTGTCGCTGAATGTCCACCGAGTGAGACGGCTCTAGCGGTCTGGACTTCTTAGTCGTACACAAGCATCTTGCCTTTAACGCCCTTTAACTAACAACTTATTCCTTTAAATTTCAAGGAAAAATACAAAAATTTTCGAACAAAATGCTTTTGTGATGCAAAATGACTTTGGAACTTAGTTTATAGTGCTTAATAACCAATTCAGTTATTTTAAAAAGCAATATCTTAGATAGAATTAAATAAATACATGTTGGGTGTAGTAAACTGATATAGAAACTCAGACATACATACAATAAATATAATATTAAGTAATATGCACACATACTGCATAAAGAGTCAGAAATGGCACAAATAATTAATCAATTTTCTACTTTGAAATGATAATATACTTAATAAATAATTTTAATAAATTTAATGAGTAAGTAACGCTATTTGGCTTACCTTATTTAAACTAGCAAGTTCTAACGGTCTATAGTTCTCGGCGGTTAAGTCAGATCAATAGGGAAGACGACGTTAGGAGAATGTTGCAGAGGGCCGTTAAGTAAAAAGATTATTTGCCAGATACTTGTAACTAATAAGCTGCAAGTCTTGACTGCATTCTTTTTTCAACAGTAGCTACACTACATTTGACTGATTTCTTGCTGTTTATACAGGTGTCTAACTTGATCTGCTGCAGTAATTACCCATATTATACAAACAGATAGAAGTCACGGTACGATCAATTTTTATATTCTGCCTTTTTTGTGAACTCTGGTTCATAAGTAAGAATTTAGATGGCAATGCCATCTGTCAGCATTACACTGACATGATGACAAAGCCACCTAGCTGCCTTAACGGGTACTACTTCCTAAAGGAAAACCTGTAGCCTGATAAATTCGCATGCAACTGCATACTTCAATTTGACAGCAGGCCCCCACGGCACTTTTTGCTAGCGGGCAAGAACCGACATACATTAAAATGCATGTCTATGCTGTGCTATCTGCACCTCAACCAACTGCAGATAGATCTATTTCGCTGTCATTACAGCTCATCAGTGCAGTGTAGGTCTAGTGCAGACCGCACGGCATAGAACAACCTATATACCAAAGCAATGGTATGATGTACGTAAGAATCTGTTAACATATTACACTGACATGATAACAAAGCCACCTAGCTGCGTTAACGGGTACTACTTCCTAAAGGAAGTGACCTGTAGCCTGACAAATTGGCATGCAACTGCATACTTCAATTTGACAGCAGGCCCCCACGGCACTTTTTGCTAGCGAGCAAGAAATGACATACATTAAAATGCATGTCTATGCTGTTTGGTATATAGGCAAAACCAGTTCTATGCCGTGCTGTCTGTACTAGACCTCAACTGCACTGATGAGCTGTAATGACAGCGAAATTCATCTATCTGCAGTTGGTTGAGGTACAGACAGCACAGCATAGACATGCATTTTAACTCAGGTTCATGCTTGACAACCGAACGTCGTTAACATGAAGCTTATGATAATTCATATTTGGGACAGCCGCCGGTAAATAGGCTAGGCACTGCCTAATAGCTTTATCTAAAATAAATTTTAGGACTGTTAAGAAAAATTTACCTTTTAGGTTGGATATACGTAGTAACCTGGTCCGCTGTAATAAGCCTTTCAGGCTCCTACGCGCCAATCATTAAATTACGTACGAAATCCCGGACAGCTGAGTGTGCGTGTTCCGTAGATCGTTGTGCTCTTCGCTGGCCTTCGCGCGTATCCTGGAAAGTGGAAATTAAATTTCTGTAAGTATGATTGGATCCTTGGGCACTCGTGTTAACGTGCACGGGCCAAATCAGTTGAGTTCCGGTTTATTAGGCCACTTAACACCCGCCGCGTCAGTGCCGATCAATCGCGGCGGCGGAGAAGCTTCCGGCACTTCCGGCACCGATTTATGACTCCACATTTCCTCAGATGCGGCCTCAATCTATGGAACGGACGAAGGTCCGGGAGTCGAGTTCTAACAAGACGGGTAGTGATGAGAGGCATCGACGCAATCGCTTTTGGAATGAGAAGTGTAGGAACTGTTTTCAGTAACAAGTAACAGAATAAGTTATCTTATTAGTCTTTATTTTGCATTATATTTCGCTTCTTTCTGTGAAATTCCACTGTTCATAACTGATATCGGCATGGTTTACTCCAAATATTCATATTTCCAGTTGATTAGTAATTTCCAAAGTTTTCTGACACTGGGCAATTCTTAGCCTATACGCATAAACTTGGCAAATTAATGCAAAAGACAAATAATTAATTATGAAAAAATAGTTCCCGTAAATAACTGCGCAAAAATAATTATTGCAAATAAAGAATACTAGTTAAGAATATACTAGAATAAAACGGCCAATAAGTACAATTTTTTTTGTACTCCATTCACAATTTCAACAATTTACTGAAAATGATAATAACATATCGTCTTTATAACTTAATTCGAGAATAGTTATTTCAACCTAAGAATTATAACAATTAACAGAGATTAACTACAGTTTCAAGGATACTAAAACTACATACAGATGTGCGAACGCAGGTCTACCATACCCTACTAACAACTCTTGCTAGTATCCTAAGAAACGATACAAAAAATGTTTTAGTGGCGTATTTCTAATACATAATAGAATTCTATTATATAGGTAGTGAAGTCCCATAAGCGAACGATGTTTTAAAGAAGTTATCTGCAATAAACCAAGATGCCGCGCATATCAATTGGCACTGAAACTGCCAATGGCAGGTGACACTCTCCGTTCATACATTTTTTTCTAAATGAAAATCTAAAACACAAATTCTGAATTCTTTGTAATTTAATTGCAGGTCTGCAGCTCTCAATAATAGCCCTAGGGCGATAAGCTTAAAGTTGACATAAACGCCTTTATTGAGGAAAAAGACTTTAAAAGAAGATAGTAAAATCGATAGAAATTTATATAAATTATAAATTGAAAACAAGGTTCCAAAGGTGAGCGCGTTTGTCAAATAAGTTATTGAAGTTAATATTACTATAAACAACCATATCATTTAACCGTTGATTGTTGAAAATATTCGTCGAATGACGGGAGGATTTTTCAATGCCCAAAAATGCGTGTTGTGGAAATTGTGAATACTATTATGTGTAAAAACTATCTCTTCCATAACTGAAACGGTAAAGTTAGGGTTCAAGTTCACTCCATCAATTCAAGAGGAAGATTCCTTAGAAGAAAGCGCCGCTGCACTTGAAATGAGCCGCGTAAGGCGTGCCTTAAGATTTTCCAAACTGTGGATTGTGATATCTCAAACTACGCTGCAATGGTCTTATTAGTGCCTATACCGGGATGCCCCTCGACTACATTTAAAACCTCTTCATCAAGATTCACAATTTGCCTAGGTCTAATGGAACCGCTATGTTGCCCAGGTCTTGGCCGCAAACTACCAGTTTCTCTATCTCGCTAAACAATGCGTAAAGAGGCGTGACGTCTCGGATGATATATTTGGGGAAACCTTTGAGTACAAAGCCACTAAACTGTGATGTTATTTCCCATATTATGCCAGTGTCTTGTTCATAAGTTGTTTGAGAAATTGTGCGTCACACTTTCATTCTAATCGTGTGCAAATACTCGCAAACTAGAATACGACCATAACTGATAGCAAACATATCGTCTAGACTACCACTTTTATTATTAGTCATTATTTGTCCTTAGCTTGAATTTTCGAACTTCATAAAAGAGATTATACACTATCTTTTGATTATACAGGATTTCTATAAATGATTCATGCAACGGGGGCCGTGTTGATTTTTGAATCCCTTGTGCCGCCTTTTTGTAACTGCTGCCAAGTTACAATACCCACAATATACTGTCAACTGTCAAATTTTGTACTGAAGGGTGTGGATAAAGTTATATCCACGAAATTGATAGTTTTATAAACATTTTTTTAAATTTACTGTTACATTTACCTTTCAAAGGTAAGTAATAACAGTAATGTGCTTGTACAAAGCTACACGACGCACTTTAATATACAAAACTGCGTCGCTCATAACCCCCTTTTTGCGGTCATCGCCTTTTAGATAATGGCTTGATAAATTCAACGATTTTCCACAAATTTCGAAGTCCACGCAATTAATTTCAGTCTTTTCCCCCATTATCTTCTTCTTTTGCACCACCACAATTTAGCTGTTTACAATCTCTAGGTTAGAAAACGTCCCCATAAAATACACGGTATCCCGGCAGTGGAGTTCAACCTAACTATACATTTTACCATTACGGCAGACTAAAACATCTTTTAGTTCATCACCATTTAACACGTGTACTGTAGACACAACCTCACAACTAGGTACGATACACAACTTAAAAGTTTTACGAAGCCATGTCACAGCTCTGAAATCTGAGCCTTCTCCAATCTTAAAGTTAATTATTACATAAAACGCTACAGCGTACGTTAAAAATACACTTGAAATATATAAAATAATTATTAGAAAAGACGAGTATCTGTCAAACCAATAGTTACGTTCACTTTCCTGAAAGGAGGCAAATTGATGTATTATATCATTTCCATAAGCGGCTGGATGCATGAATCATTTATAGAAACCCTGTATTTAGTTACTAACGCATGGTGTTGAGTTCAACCTAAGATAACGGCTATACTTTGAAAAATGAATATGCTGTAATATCGAGGTAAGCACTCATAAAGGTATATACATAACAACACAGATTTAATTGCAAATATTGAAACGCAAAAGCTGCGATTTGTGTTAACTTTTTATTCTTCCAATTCCAGAACGACGTTTTTTCTCTTGTAACTGACACTTTAAAACAATATCGACACCTATCTGACTACTCTACATCCAACGTTAACGACAGTGAATAATCAACTAAATTAAACCAAACCTCATAAGGTCCTAAATGTGATATAATAGCTAACGTTATAAATGAGCGGGTAAATGCTTTCGCACCTATTTCGTAAAGCCTAATGTTTACGCCAAAACTAGATTTAGAATTCATCAAAATGTACTTTATTGTTTTCATTTGGAATATACGTTTATTAAAACATTCATTTAGGAAAGATTTTTGTTCTGAATATGTTATGTAGAAATAGTTAGGTAGCTGTTTTGTAGAACATTTGTCGTTATTTTTCTTTTATGCTGTCAGTAACAGTGAAAAGCGATTTTCTGAAGGACCGTAACAGTTCAGCTAATTTGTTGCACATGTCAACCTATTGCTAAATGAAACAAAAGAAGTAGTCAGAAGAATTGTACAAAATTGCAGTTAAAATTACTGCGCCTTAAGCTATTTTGCCTCAAGTTGCTAAACTAATTTATCTTACACTAATATGCAACGAAATTTCATCTGGTCCTCAAGTTCAACATTAACCTGAAGGGCATTGCTTCTGAGTCCTGGGGGTGATAAGGATAATTAGTTTTGTATGTTGTACGAGGGGTATCGAGCAAATTCCTATTAGTCGTCTTACGTCGCAGCGTTAAAATTAACAATTTCACGGCGTATTACTATGGACCGAAGCTCAAGGAGCATCATACATCGTCTAGTTGGCGGAGACTATTGTGCCCCTGTGCGGCTGCGATAATGGGACCTACATTATGCCGATGCTCCATTGTCCTACTCTATTATCAGCCGCTCACGGCCGACTAGCTGCTTACAATACACGCTGTTCTGCATGTTACCGTCAACTTACGACACTTTTCGTAGAAATTAGGATGCTGGCTTGCTTGCATTACTTACAAACGAGCGTGGATTTACTTATCTACCTCCAAATATAGATTATCCGGAAGCACATTAATCACTGTCGATATGTAGTGTCTTTGAAACAACCATGAAATGTACGTGTTCTGGTTCGAACAATACGAATTTCTAAATTAACTTCTATTATTTGCACATTTATACCGATTTTGTACTAACTAGTAATTTGGTAATCCACTATTCAGAACACTATATTGCACTCATTGGCAACAAAACTCTTTAGAACACCTGGTTAGCTTTTGTTCGCTTGCTTCAAATTAAGACTTCTCCTCGCGGTTTTTGGTCGGGCTATATTTATACGGGGGCTATCCCAGTGGAAAACACTCGATTGCCAATAGAGTTATCCTGCTGTCTAGCACCAAAGCTTCAGAACATACAAAAACATGAAAGAACAAGGAGCGGCTGTATCACAGAACTGCCGCGCATGCGTGGTTCCTTAGCGGCGTGTCTATGAATACGAATACTCACGTGTCCTCTGTATGCTTTTGCATAATTCCTGCTCTTTTTGTTTTATACAAGACCTATTAGAATCGTTACATATTTTGTTTTTAAATAATAATGGCATGTGTCTGCTATGCAATAAGGTTTGTTCTAAGCAAAGTAACCTAAATAGTCATTCTCTAAAAGGACATAAACCAAAACATGATGTGATGATGTTCTTTCCACCAGAACTCTTTCCTCATAAATCATTTGCAACAAATTCACATATAAAGGAATTGGCATTTTACTAGTATAAATGGTAAGTACCTATATGAAAGTTCAAGAGACGGTGTTGAATATTAAAACTATTGTTAATATTCCAGATTTTAAAGTGTGGGAGTCGTCAATAGAGAAGTCCAAGTTTTCTATCTACTTCATCACACTGAAATTCAAATCAAAAGAAGAAGAATTTATTACATATTACCAATAGATAAATGTGATATTAATTATCTACCTATTATCTTATTATTCTCTGTTTATCGTTTTTCTTATACCTTTTTTATTTATGTCCAATAAAATAAATTTTTTATTATTTTCATTTATTTTTACATATATAGGTACACTCTGATGTTTTAAAAAACTATAAATTGATTCGAATTTGAAAAAATCACCAATTTTGTCACTTTGCGCCTTTTTCGTTTAGTAATTCTTGTTTAAGTTATTTTTGGTGATTAGTTTTTTGTTTTTAATGTCGGTTAAGCTTCTATTACGCTTTGGTGATCTAAGGATTATTAGTTCATTAAAATCACTTAGGGCTCATATAATAAAGTTCAAATATACATTATTTTACAATAAAAGTAAGAACATTAATAAGATTTAGTAAACAGAAAATTATACGATAATCTGACAAAATAACAGTCGTTATAGTTTTATATATTTCAGTGGTAACTGAGTCACTATTTTCATCTGCAATCTCTTTCAGAGTATCGGCAACGTTATTACCAGCTGGAAGATTCTAGTGTTCCGAATGGTACTTAATTAATTAATAGCCTTTTGAATAAATACCTTCATGAGACGGTTAGCCCACGGCACATGCTGGAAGAAAACGCATACGGATACTTAAATGCCGCTTCTAACCGTCATTCGGCATGAAAACAGTAGTAAACAGAGCCAAGCCCCAAGCCCATATCAGAGGACAAACACCTTCACGAAGAACTCTACCACCTACATATGACCATGGAGGCAAATGGGTACAGTCAGAAAGATTAAACCCAGACAGGGACAAGACGACAACAGTACACAGAAAACAAACGCAAAGTAAGCCTGCCTTACATTAATAAATGTCTGACAGAATAGCCAAGATTCAACACGGCTGCGACCAGTAAAGGATGCCTGGACCATTGCTAACATCAGGTACCTATAGGTATACAGGATACTCTGTGAGTGCAGTAAAGATTACATAGTCGTAACCTCACGAAATATAGCTACCAGAAGAAAAGATGAAAGCAGAAAACCACAAGGTCCAGTTTGATGAAACTGACATCCTGGACAGAGCCATGTGATTCTATAATTTGGCCAGATACGAGCCCTAGAAATAGAATAGTATCCATACAATTTCAACAGGGGAGATGACCTACACATCTATCAAGTACGGAAACCGGCACGAAATCATCGACCATGACATAGCTATAAGAAGACTAGCATGAGCTTCAACCGCATTGGTCTAGACCAGTGGCTCCCAACCTTTTTGTGATAGCGGAACACCATTGATAGTAACAGGAGAGTAACGGATCACCATCTTTGTTTACATGTTTATATTATTGTGTAATAGTGTAATCAGTCTTTTCAAACACTGTCTAAGGAAGGTCAATTTTTTTATTAAATAGCGAGAAAAAACACAATTGATGTTACATGATATAGTTATAATAAATAATTTTCAGTGTCTAACAAAAAAAAAGAAAATGAATTTTTAAAGACAAATGTAAAACACAAATAAAGTATAAACAAATTTAAAAATAATGTTTACTTCTATATGATGTATAATCGAGATTTCCGGATGGATCCCGTGTTAGTGTTTGGAAAAATGCCGATATTTCGTACTGTACCTCTACACAGAGCGAGACAGAACCCAGATGTGGTCTGGACAGGAAAATCTCGATTATGCATCAGATTCTACAAGCGGATTTATTTTAATGGGAAATTTGTGCTTAGTGACATCTGCAAATATCTCGAATATTTGGTCAAATGTGAAATAGAGCTACTTTCATTACTTCTTCTATATCGTCTATCGAAAACCCAAGCTCACATAGATAAGAAGTTGAAAAGAGTAGCAAAGTGTTGAGTGCTTTTTTGGAAAAGGCTGGATACTCCCCCTGTACAAAATACAAAAATTTTCAAGAGCTATACTTCATTAAATTTTATTTTTTGTGTGCGATCGGATGACAAAGAAATGAAATCTTCCTCTTCTTGTGACGTAACACCTTCATAAAATGGATTTCGCATCCATTTCTGGAAAGCCAACAATTTATCCGTAGATTTTCATGTCTACCCTGATTACTTGTATTAACGCTTTTAAGTATTTAAAAATATCGGCCATATAAGCGAGGTTGTCAAGTTGTATAATGTAATGTGGAATTATCTCGCGGAACACCTGCAAGTAGTTTGCGGAACACCAGTGGAACACCAGTGTTCCGCAGAACGGCGGTTGGGAACCACTGGCCTAGACTCTAATCAAGTAACATCGAAATTGCCGTCAGTGACACATAACAAAACATTTGAAAGTAGTAGATCCCATGCATCAACCACGGAAACTCATCGACACCTGATATTCTTCTCTCCAAGTTCAATTTAAACATTGTTTAAGGATTTGAAACGCTCTTAATTTCCACTCAAAGATAGTCTTTTGACCTTTGACAGTAATGTGAAGGTACTGCAGGTAAAAAACACAGTCACAAAAATGTAGAAGAATTGGAATGTTGAGGGTGGCTCGATCAACTTACCACTAGACAAAACTTAGAATGTGTTATGTCTAAGAAAGCTAAGTCTTATGTAGCATATAAAACTATCTTACATACTCATGTGACATTCTTGGAAGGCTTCCATATAACGTGCACCAAGGTGGTCCGTCATTCTGGAAAACTAATTTGGAATAATAATTACCATTAATTTCTAGCACAGAATATTATGAAATCCGTGATGCCGTAGATATTTAATGCATTCAAAGTTACCAATCATATCAAAAATGCATAGTGTATTAACATACCTTAAAATGTAATATAGGATGGAATGCGTGAAATAGTTATAATTAATTAAATTCTATGCATAACTGAAAACAGAATCAAACAGTAAGTAGTTCCTGGCATTAATATGAAATGAATCGAAATTAAATAAACTACCAGCCAAAACAATCGACATATTAATGTTACATGATTAATTTTTGTTTTACCTTTCCGTAGACCATGAACGGTCGCTTCCAAGCTGCTTCCAAATTTTCACATTCTTTGTCTGGTGTGATTTACTGCTTCTCTTCTTATATTTCGTGAGCCAATATGTTTCGTAGGCGGTTTCACTACTACAACTGTGTAAATTCTTGTATGCATTTGGCTAGAAACAGGAAACTATTTCAGTGTAACGACGACAACAATAACAACCGCAACATAAACACAAGGATGCAACACCAGAATACATTATTAATGAAAATTCTAGAATTCAGTATGAAAGTTTAACGCGACACCCTCTTGAGTTATAGGCGTATAATATCGTTCTAAGTTTTGCCTTAAATCTATTTTGACTTCTTCTCTTTAGGTTTCGTTAAGTTACTGTAGTTGCAAAGCATCATTTTTTCTTTTTTACTGGATAGACGTCTAAAAAGGTGATACTTGCATTTGTTATTTGTTGGTTAGTTGACCGTTCTAGTAGTTAGGACTAAGGTATGGGTATTGGTATTTATACATTTTTGATTTCCCGTGTGCTTAGGGTTATACTGTTATTACTAGTGCTTCAGTTCCTCGAACGGGCATAAAAGACATTTACAAAGTAGGAAACGATAAAAAGCCTTTTGTTTTCCTTGTCCGAAGACGTCAGGCACCTATATGGACAGAATGAATATTCAGTTCCCTCTCATTCGGAACGTACTGTAACAGTGTATGCGTTGATTTATTTTTAAACATTCCGATTATGAGGTGCAAGGTTAAATCCTGTTCTAATGTATTCTTGTGTACTACAGATGTATTTCAGGGTCTGTTTTGTTTTTGTTTTCAAGGCCTCTTCTAGCTGAACTAAGGGCTTTTTATACGTGGGAGGGTTTTACGGCACCAGCCTGGGCCAAACCTGGCCGTGTTTATTTGATATAATGCTGATTCGGATATTCAGGAAGCGGATTATTACTGATTATGCACATGCAATTTTGCTATTTCCTTATCTGGGTGTGATTCCTTGTGTTCTTTAGGTATTTCATCCAGTCCGCTGCGTTTTTATCACACATCTATTTTCATCAAGGCGCATCGGTCTATCACAGTCACATACAAAACAATCACCTGTCCACGATCATACAGCTATGTAGATATACTATTTTTGACTGTTTTATTATTATTTTTAATAAAAATAACAATATTGCAATGCAAACACACTTCGCGTCCTTCTCACTTCCGATATTCACGTTACCCAACTCCGAATCCTTAAGCTTCTAGTTTCACGGAGACGAAAATATTTTTAAATTCAACCTAGTGGTAAAAATATTAGAAAGGTGCTATAAAGATTTTATTTACAAAGTTACAATCAATAATTAATACTGATACCATATCTAATAGTATCAAAACCAAAATAAACCTTAAGCTATGAGAACAATAAAAATAGAACAGAAACGAATAACAAAAACAAATMCAAATAAAATCAAAAATGTATTAGGAACTAATGACGCAATTAAATGTTAATTGTATGTTCAAGTGTACCAGCATTTTGAATTATGCACATTTAATTCTATCCAAAAAAGGCTCAGTGTGTAGCACGCCATATTGTCCCTCCATCTAAAGCGTTGAAAGCCCGTCGTATTTTTTAAATCGTGGTTAAAGAAGTGCGGTAAATATGATTTTTTACATAGTCTATGTCAAATAAACCAGTGGTGTTAACTGTTAAATCCGGTGACCGTGGTATACAAAATATTCTCTGTGTTCTCGGATCAACCTAGAGTCGGGGGTACATTATATGTGCAGTGGCCGAACCTGTACTGTGCTTGTAGTGACAGTTTGTGTTGACACACTTGTTGGTAAATTGGGTTCAACCTTGAGTCTAGATAGGCACTGAAGAATTAGATAATGTCATTTATATTATGAAAGATAATAATTGCCTGAATTCATTTATAAATGAGCATACGTGATGTTTTATCGGGTTTGCAGGCATAAGACGAAATGAAAAAGTATTGACCACTGAGCGTTTGACTGGTATTCGAAAGGTCCCGAGTTCAAATCTCGGCCAAGGCCAATACTTTTTCATTTCGTCTTATGCCTGCAAACCCAATAAAACATCACGTATGCTTATTTATAAATGTCATTTATAGCACGTATAATATGTATAGTACGGTTTATTTAGTGCAGATATATTCTAATGCATTACGCTCCCCACGTATCAGCTGTGTTTCTTTGATTTCAAGTTGTGTGTATACAAACTTAGCAGGAGGTCACCAAAACATGAGTAAGTTGGGTGAATTTAAGATGATGTATACAGCAGGTCAGTGCCGTACATCAAACATAGGTCCCGCTGCACTTTATCGGTACTTCACCATTCTGTGCCATTTGGGGCAATAAAAAGCCAAGCAATCGGCCCGAACTCGATTGCCAACAAATCAAATCAGAGCCAAAGCGTGGGACGAAACTGCAAGATTGAAAACGTACCTTTGTCTGTATTTTTCAGGGGTTATGGCCGTAAGTCGATTGTTACAGCCGCCGTTGACGATCCATTGTAGCGTCCCCCGAGATCAATCCAATATTTCACGCAGGCAGCTTTCATTCTTCGGCCGTTCCACGTCAGCAGTGCAGCGTCTGGCTGCAAATTGAAAAAAATTATCTCTGGCTAGGCGAGCACGTATAATACCTTCCTGAATCCAAGTGTTGGCTCTCTTTTTAATGCAAGCAAATGCATTCTTAAATAGACAGCTTACTCTTTGACATCGGGTATTTTWAAATCGTKGGATAACGAKCTTATTTCTGCAAATATGAAATTTAAAACAGAATGTCCTTAACCGTAGTTTTTTTGATATTTTGTATTTCTTATACCACTTTTTATTTTTCTATATCAATGACAGATGAGTTTTTATTTTTTTTTATTTGTTAGAACCAAACCTGTGTGTTCGTTATTTATGCCTTCAATGACCTACTCATGATTTTGAATCGTTTGACAACAAAATTTTTGTGAAAAATCACGTTTTTAAATAAAATTTAAAAAGCTTCATAGGTTCTGTAAATATAATACTAGTTTTTATTCATTAATGACAATTTTAACGCTCCTAATACTTTTTTTGACTTAAATAAACATTTACTTGAAGTTAAATGTTCAAACACAATAAGTACCTACTGCAGCTTGGCAGTAACTTAGTCTGACACAAGAATCGTGCAACGAATTTTGTAGCCAGTTGAATTTCGTGATTTTGGCTTCCAGCTCTTGCGTACCGATATCGGGCGACCTAACAGGTCTCCGACGTCCTATCCAGCGACCTTGAAAAGTTTTGTCCAAAGATAGGTAACGTTACCGTCTTTTTGAAGCAAGTCATTGGGATTGGGCATTTCTTGTCGATTTTTATCGGGATATTAATATACAAGGTGCAGTGTTATCAAGCAGTGGGTTCAGTTGGCAAGTACACATAATTTTGACATAAGGAGGCGAATTCCACCTTAATTACGCAAAGTTTAATATTTATTATAATGGCCAAGATCTGTATCCCTGTTGAGCTGAACCGCTCTCTTATGTTTATCTTTTTTGGGTGAGGTTTTTGTTTGGTGTTCCTTGCTTGCATTGAAGGGACACGCTATTGTTTTTTTCAACAGCTGGTGGAATCAACTAGAATCTACACTGAGTTAAAAATACGTCCCAGCACACTGTATATCTTTTATAAAATAATTTGTTTTGTCTATTATTGTGCAAAAAATGCTTCTATGTGGCAAATGTAACGGTGGCGGATTAAAAATAGATAGATAGATTACTGGTAATAATATAAAGCTGACTGTTCGCCTTTATAAATACAAAATTGTAGCATGGCACTGCTTAACAATAGCTTCAAAATTAGCTTCGGCAGCACCGTGAACGCACGTGTTAGCTTTTTGACAATAAGCAGGGTGTAATTGCTACAAAATCAATTGGTAGTGTCTTTCTTACGTACAATGAGATACTTGTGATACATGAAGTTGATACTTACGAATTCGGGTATTTTCTTATTAAATTTGCTCACATTGCGCTGTTACATGTTTATAGTGACTTCCTACGTATTTTGTTTCTAAAATTTTATCACAATGTCGTCAAAAGAAGTCCTTAGTTTACATTTGCCTACTTCAAATTGTACCTATACTCCAGTCATTCCTAAAACTTATAAAATCAAACCTTGCATATTACTTGCCGAAGGATGGATCTTTCTTGTCAGTATGATAGTTATGCTTATATTTATTTACTCCAACTGTTATCAATTTTTGTACCTATCGAGTTTACATAACTTTCTATACACTAAAACGTGATGTAGTTCTATACAGAAATAAAGCTGTATAGTGTCTTAAAAATATACAACACCGTGTATATGATAATGTAATAAAAAAAACCGCTGCAAATTGAATCAATACTTCCACATCCAATTGTCAAAATGACATTTACGTTTTTATTTCTTATACTATACGATTAGTAAGCAGGTTTTGAGCATTTTTTCTCTCTACACATTTTTTCTAAGACAAACAGTCCTAAAAAAATCGTTTTTTTCCCAATAACTCTAAAATTATTAACTTAACAAAAAAATTACAAGAGTGCTTTCTGATGAGAAATTTGGTTTTCTATATATCTATTATATATTACCAAAATTAAAAAAAAAACGTACGTGCAGGGTCCAAAATAGGTTTTTTGGAAATATTTCGAAAATGTTAAAATTTTGAATGAATTTTGTAAGACACTTTTTGTGAAAAATTCTATTTCCTATCTGATAGTATTTTCATTTTTTGAATATATTAAATATTTTCGGAGATATTTAGGAACAACCGTTTTCTTTATGTGACACTTTTTTGCTAATATCGTCTAAAAAATTTGCTGCGCCATAAATTTATAAGAGCGAATAATACTCGCAGTTATAATACTAATCACACACTAAAACTAAAAAAAATAAAAAAATAAAAGTTTGCAAAAAGGATAGGTCGCTTTGAGTAGTTGAGATTTATACGTTTGCCAAATTTCTAGTTATAGTGTCCACAAACAATACCACAGATACACAGACACAAAGCAAAAAAAATTTTTTGCTCAAATTTTGTTTTTTTTTTGCGTTTTCGACCCATTTAAAGCGAATGAGCAAATAAAAATTTTTGAAAATTTTTTTCGCGATACAATACTTCCCATCCGTTGGATGTGGAAGTAATTAATTATTTTCTAACGCATCACAAATAATTTCTTTATTGTAAGTCTTATCTTTATCACATATGTATTTTTGTTATATTCTATGTAATTTTTATAGGCTTTATTGTTTTACTTTGTTTCACATCTTCACATATCTTTAATGTCCATGCATATCCTTACACTATTTATATATGTTGTGTTTATTTCTTGTTTTACGATAATAATGAGCGCATCACTTTGTGTCATACTTGAAAAATTCATAATATTCTCATTCGTATGTTGGCATCGCTTATTAGCCATACGCGGTAACATAGCAGGTAACGCGCAGTCCATAATTGTTAGATCCTTGTTAAGCAGACATCTACATCCCATGGAAAATTCCAAAGAAAAAGCCGAGTGAAATAGAATGACTTTTACATTTTAGCCCTTCAACTACCTCCTCTACCATATATTTAAGATATACTAGTCCACGTCAGCCAAGTAGCCAGGTTTTGATTCAGAATGCGTGAGCAAAAGTTTTAAAAAGGGCCAAACTTTTTTCGTGTATGTAAATATTTAAAACCACGAGGCAAAAAACCGCTGATGGTATTTTCATTTTTTGAATATATTAAATATATTCGGAGATACTTAGGAAAAACTGTTTTCTTTAAGTGTCGCTTTTTTGCTAATATCTTCTAAACAGTTTGCTGCACCGAAAATTTATAAGAACGAATGATACTCGCAGTTATACTACTAATCACATACTAAAACGAAAAGAAAAATAAAAATTTGCAAAAATTTTCGCTCCCTTACCGATACCCTACTTACCCCACAAACAATACGTCGCTTTGGGTAGTTGAGATTTATACGTTTGCCAAATTTCAAGTTTATATATTAAGTCTTTCGAAAGTTATTGTGTCCACAAACAATACCACAGACACAGACAAGAATTTTTTTTGCTGAAATTTTGTTTATTTTCGACCATTTTAAAGCGAATGAGCATATAAAAATTATTGAAAATTTTTTCGGGATGCAGTACTTCCCATCCGTTAGATGTGGAAGTAAAAAAATAAAATAAAACTACAAAAACTGGAATTGGAACACCAAAATAAGGTTCAAAGAAAACTTCAAAAGTATTTGTGGCTGTTTTTAATGTTTTCATTAAATATTTTTTGTGATAGATACGGCACGATTTCTTGGAGTGAGCAAAAAAATACATAAAGTGCCATTTAAGAAAAAAAAGTTGATTACGGTCCTGGAATGGCGGTGCCTGCTGTATATAATTTAAGTGGATGCATCTTAACTAATTATATAACGACACAAGAAATTTCCTTTTTATTGTTAATAGTAAAGTTAGTATCTTCCGCCGACGCACTAATGACTCGCCCTGTACATTTAGTACGTCCATGGTCGGTACCGTAAAATTTCACAACAAACTAGGACATGGAAGATTCTAACCTAAAAGTTCCGCTAGTCTCTGGAAGGAGCAAACTCGGGTTGAATGAATGAAACTCAAATGAAATTACTCTATATAGTATTCAAATAAGAGGCCAAATAACCTCGTTGATTCTGAATGCCATGTCTATCTCACAAGCTGCATTTTGTTCCACAGTACAACGTACTTAAGTATACTGTACATATTCTCCACAGAAAAGATCCCTAATTGAACTGGCGGTTGTGACACCTGCGTCCAATTGAAATAAAGAAAGAAACCGTAAATGTATCTGGAGCAACCAGAGTGAGCAAGTTCAGCTGCCGCAATAATATCTAAGCGTTCAACGCGTGTCGACAAAAATTCCAGTGAGAGTTAAGCAATCAAATTACATTAGATTTATTCTACTGATCAAGCGAATCCAAAGCCATGAGGATAAAGTTTGGAAATTTGCAATACCAATCGATTAGCCAATTATCATTGTTCGGTTATGTGTAAGTGGTTCGTTCAGAAATGGCAATCATCTGAATACAAAATCAATCAATGTCCATAATTCGATACTTTCCGGCTAATAAAATTATCAGATTATGTTGCAGTAATTATGCAAGCAACTTTTTTAGGCAGTTTAAGCAGCGCTTCTCGTAGCCGTGTTCATAGTTTTTTGTTCTTAAATAAGTCACGTAAGAAATTAAATTAAACTTGGACTATAACGAATGAAATATGCCAGTCACTTTGGTTCAGTAGCGGTGTAATTAAAAAAGGTTGGTTTGCCTAAAACTGTTTGTTCTGGAACACGATTTGGCTTTTTCTAACCATTGTTTGTATACCGAGACAGTTAGAAAGGCAGCTGTATGCATAAATATTAAGTATTTTATTTTAAAGGCATTAATCTTAACGTAATTTGCCTTTACACCATATATAAATACTATAGTGTCGGTTTTAACTATGGTATGATTGGAACGGGCAAAACTAAATGATAATGTATATTGTGTTATGTTTATTAAATATCGTAGTTATCTCCAAAAGCTAAAAGTTACTTTTCGGGTGCAATTGCTTACCAATTTTCAAAACTATGACGAATTCTATGACGTACCTTATGAGATATGATCATTGATGATACTTATCTCTTATTATATTTTAATTCTATATACAGTTTGGTATTACAAGGTTTTGACAATATAGAAAATACCAAACATATATGATGTAAGTGTTTTGAGGAAGAGGGTAAACAAGAGACAGCAAACGTAAACGGAAATGCTTCATGAAACAGAATATGGAAACTCCACCGAAAGGAAAATATGCTTAGAGACTTGATATGAAAATATAGGTAAGCAAGATTTTTGGACCATGGCTTCAAGTATAAAGAAATAAGGAAAGTATATCTGGGTACCTGTATAAGAAACGGGTAGCATTGGTAATAATCAATAACTTGTTTACGAAAAGCGAAAATGGACAACTGAGTGCAGACGAAAACGAAATACCTGACAGATGGCTGGATAAAACACTAACGAATTGCTAAATGAGGACATATTATTTGAACAACGGATAAAACAGGTACAAAGTATGGGAAATGAAGAAAAATCGACGCATAAAACACAAATAACCAAAGGTATAAAAAATGAAAGGAGGCGAAGGGGTTATTAAATAACGGCAAAAATGTTATGTGGCTTGATATGTTGACTGGAGCATCTATATAAACCCACCTAAGGAAATCGGGTGCAAGAAAAACTACCCCCTTACTGACCTGAAGCTCTAATGTGAAATACACAAGGGAAAGAGGAATGTGAGAACTTAATTGACAAAAGACCTGACGGCGTACATAAACGTTAAAAAATAGAGCAAACAATATAGTTGGACAGCACCATTGTGGTTTCAAAAAAAAAAGAGGGATGTTACCAACACGAAACGCAGGCAAAATATCCTTTATGCATTTTAAACAGAGTGAAACGGACACTCTAGAGGAGTTTAAGGTACCAATCATGATAATGAGTTAATGAAACATAATGTTGCAGAACACGGAATTAGTTAATAGTGGATCTCACAAAGACCCAGGGGATAAAGCTATTGAGTTATATGTAGTTTCAAAAAAAGATAAAGCTCTCTTGCGGCGCTGTTTGTACTACATTCTTTTGGAGATTATAGGTATTTTATTCTAGCGACCAAGTATTGTATGTAGTATATACACAAAATTTATTGTATACGGGTGTTAGTTGTTTTAATAGGTATTTCATATATTTGTCCCGTATTTACGTTTATGCCAATAATACTAAATAACGGTGTGCTGCTATAAAATAATGTTTATACGTTTGAAAATATAGGACGTTATGGGAAGGAGAGACCAATGTATTGTTGCTACTAAAAACCCATTAAAACTGCGGTAGAATCTCTGCGGTGACGGTAGTAAATCGTTGGAATTTTTGGTTGAGAAAGTGAATCAAATGCGTTTTGCGTTACAAAATGCAACGAACTTGCCACGCAATAAAAACAATGTCTAATCATAACCGTAGGACAAGCACGTGTGAAAAGCGCTAGTACGACCGTTACTTGCTGTTGACTGATCAGCCAGAGAACACTAAGCTCGTGATGCATTTTGTTTGGATATTTTATTCTTGTAACTAGCTAAAATTCTTGGAGATGTTACATGGATGGAGATGCATGATGCTTGTTGCTAAGATTACAAAAGATATGCTGCAGATTTATTATTATTCTGGCTTCCTTAACAAGAGGAGTGTCTTAATTCTTTCTTATATCTTTTTGTTGTATCTATATCTGCTGGCAATGCGATGTCTCTAAAACATTTTCCTTATATTGCCTTGTTTTGTTCGTTATAATAGCTTGAGGGCCGTAGTATGATTTATATTGACTCTTGATTACTGTCTCAAAAGCTATTTGGTGCATGCGTACAATAATACTATTGTAGGTTTTTATTTACGGGGCATCTGATGTAGTACTTTTATCACTGAATATAAATAGCGCTTGTAATAATATGCATTCTCCTGTTAGACTATTATAAATCACAAATCACATTCAGTAAGTTATAAATCAGAAGTTTGTACCTGTACTGATACTTGACAGATACAGCACACTATTGTAACTTCACTTGGGCACATTGTCGCCATCAGCATTGGTCGTCATTCACTAGAACACATTTTGAAGGAACTGAAATATACTGTAACCTCTATTAGTGGGAGTAAACCATGTGGTAATAAATTGAAATAGAACTAAGCCCTAATAATAATAATAATAATTGAATCAGAGCTGTTTGTTACTATAACCAAGATATGACGTCAACAATTTTATTTAGAGAATCGTACGCATTTTTTAATGTAATTCGAGCCTTCATTATCTAAGAAATTCAACCATTACGTCGTTTGGCATCAAGAAACATTAAAATGGGCACATTTAGGCAATGGATATTTAACATGTACATATAGAGTTAGATAAAGCACTTTGGCGTAGAATAATTTTTTTTCGAATTTTCCTGTCTTCTTGGCTTTTACATGTGTCAAATTCCTTAAAATGTTTAAAATCTAATAAGTTTTTTAAATATCTATATTACAAACTTATATAACATATTTTAGTAAGTCATCATGACATGCAAGCGGTTTTGTTGCTTCTTTAGGGTATAAAACAGAAAGCATGAATGGCGGAGTCTTTCCTTCGATGACTATATTAGGTATATTCTTCATAAGAAGCCTATTTTTACATGCTATTCAATTCGGAACCGCAAGCTTGTTGATATTTCTCCAAAGAAACTACCACTTGCTCCTTGCTGTTTTAGATCAATGTGCCTAGATCAGCGAATAGAAGTGCTTGTATACCCTGTCAATATAGCACAATAAAATTTACCTGCGATTAAAAAGGTTGCTACAAAAGAGGGGTGGCGTATGAAATTGCCCGTCTATATCCATTTATAAAGACAAAAGACAATAAAATCACTGTTTACAGTCATGGAAGAATCCATTTCACCGATTCAGCTCTCCAAAGTGCCTATGACGACACGGCTTAGTCTGGTTTTCTGGCTCTAATTAACGTATGCCCAATTGTCCAAACATATTACTATTATTTAGACGTTTATCTAGTTAACTTAATCAAAACATGGTAGTATTTCTCTTAAGTAGCAAGGAATAAAAATAGTAATAAAATACAAAATAATATTGATATAACAGGCGATCTGAATAGTACTGATGATTAACGCCATTAGAAAAGTAAATATTTCAATATTTCTGTTTATCTACGCAATGATATTTTCTACAGTAGACTTTCGAGATAGAATATTACATAGTTTATGCATAGATAATAGCGTAATCCATATGCCATCACTGAACAGTAGGCAGGCAAATGMTCGAAATGTTATTAGTCAATTTACTGTTTGACACATATCTAGTCKAACCATATGACACCKAAMAAAATTATTCGAGGTAGTAACGTGGGTTAAACCTGTCGTTCCTTCCCTCCTACTGCAATAAGCACCTGTTGAACAATTGAATTAAAAAAGGCCATTCCATAAATAACAAAAGGGTGTACTAGTCCCAATAGACAAATACAGATGCTGGACGATAAAGTATTAGAATATTATTAAATAAGTTTGGCATTGTGTCGTAAACGGTTAAAGGATTATACATAACGCTTTCATGGGCGTTCATTAAAGAAAAACGGGCCTATTAAAGCCAGTGATGGTTTTTGTCGCCGAGAAGGTATGTCGTAATGCTGGTGCTACATACTGAACTGTCACGACTGTCACTTATGCCGATTGTCAAACGAGCTTCTTTTGCAATTTACACTGACGCATGACGTAGCGGTTATCCTTAAGGTATTTCGCAACTTCGTAAACGTATTTCAGAATAAATGTTGCCCTTATTAGTCAAAGGTAAAAGTGTAATAGCCCTTTATTTTCAGCAGTGCAATAAATGATGCATACGTAAAACGTCAAATGTGCATCAAGTTGTAAGAACTAATTTACACAAGTGGTACGTTCTCGCTAGAAATAGAAAACGGTGGCTTGCTTGACTCTTTTTATGAACGACCGTTAGAATAAAACATTTTGACAATACACTGAACTACTTTAGCACGACAATTTATAACCACACGCCATATCAGTATAATAGTAATAACACTAGTGGAATACAGTTCTCCGTGCCACTAAATCAAGTTAAATGCTAGGATGAACTCTTCCATAAACTCTTCACCTTCTATTGCACTCATACCACACTCCACGCCCTCCTTCTTTCATAACCCTTGCCAAGTTTTAGCGGGTAGCGCTCCATAATTGTACTGTTATCATCAAGAATGATCCTTTAGACTTCTTTAATTAGGGGCAGAATCAAGTGGTGGTGTTCCGTGATCTAAAGCAGAATATACAAGCCTCCTTAATTTCAGCGCGATGCTTATCTGAAGCAACTCTTAAAAGGGGGAAAACATTTGCAAAGGACTTCCCTGTCTTTACTCTGGGATTAGGACTAACGATGTTTGTCGTTCTTTAATAACGGACATGGGCGTGGAAAATGTGTGCCATTTCAACGTGCTGCGGTTGTTGAATGCAGAAGGTAATTTGCAATGTTGTTCGACGCTGTAGATTACTTTGGAGTATACGACGGCACTAGTATAAATGCCCTTATCCTGAAACACCGAACTTTTGGAATAATATTATGTATATACGATAATTTATTTTACTTTTACTTTGATTAAGTAAATAAAAGTTTGGTTGGTGTTCAGAATATTATTCTCAATATATCCATTAGCCTAATCTTAGTGTACTGAGGTATTTCGCATTTATGGTTTTAGGAAACATTTCTTGGGTTTTACGAAAACACAATTTTGTGTGTGCTACGTAGGTTAGTCGGAGCCGGTTCATATTTCTTTGTCGACACTGAACCCCCTTCCTGGTGTCAAGTCATGTACTTTTTGTAAGGCGCGTTGAGAGATTTATTTTATTAATTCTTGTTATAAGTATTAGAACTGAGAGAACACGAGCTAGACATTAAAAACGATTTTGTAAAGTTCGGCTTTAGAGGTTTGGATGGAATCAAAATGTAAAGTATGTGGAGGTGATTTTAGGAACGCTGGGAAAATGAGAAAGCAGAAAAGACACTGATAATCGTCATCAAGATTAGCTGTATTATTGTAACTGTGACCTTTCATTTACTTTATGTTTTGTCATTTATACTTTTATTGGAATTTATTAATATTATTAGTAGCATTTGTCGATCGCTTTATGATGGATTATTAAAAAAGCAGGACTGTTATCTGTCTTATTTGTCTTTGACGTTTAATCTGGTCAGTTTTTTTTAATTGTACTACCGTCTGCACTAGACCTAAACTGCACTGATGGGCTATAATGTAGCGAAATAGATATGCAGTTGGTTGCGGTGCAGACAGCACAGCATAGACATACATTTTAATGTATGCCAGTTCTTGCCAACTTGCAAAAAGTACCCTGGTGGCCTGTTGTCGAGTTGATGTATACAGGTGCTTGCTAACGTGTAGAAATTGGTGCAAATAGCTAGTTTTATGGATGTTAGGTTCGTGTCAAGCTAGTTGTCAAGTGTCAGCCGTTTCGAGGTTATGTTTAGGTTTAACTGTGTAACTTATCTTTGTTGGTGCAATACGTTTTATTTAGAACAACCAAACAAAACTAACTCAGAAAGGTACGCATGTAGTGTTATTCCATAGAGAGCTTTTTAATAATAATAACTGGCTTATTTCACTTCATTCTTAAATGAAGTCAACGCAAATTTGCAGAAGTTAAACACCCCACAAAAATCATAAGAATCACTAACTGTTTGGAACGTTTAATGATTTGAAACCCAGGTCCACTTGAAATAGTAAATGAGATCATTAAACTTATTATGAGCTTAGTATCATTTACATAAGATAAAAACTTTAACCAAATTAGCTGTTCACAAGCCTCGGTATAGGTGTAAAAAATGTGTCTGTGATTTTTGCCATACTAAAATATTTTATATTAAACAAGTTGTATTTTAAATATGACGTTCCAACTAGTCTGTGCATTTTAATTACAAACCCGGAATATTTATGACATTTAGGCAAAACATCCATTACTAAKCCCTCTACGTTAWCTCTAACGATAAAAACAAACTTATAGTGCAAAATGTAATATATTAAATATAGCTAAAAACAGTGAATAATCCACTGTCGAATGTGGAAAGAACCAGGCTATCATCGCAGTCCAGTCTTTGTTAAAGTTTCTAGGTAGAACATTATACTGTACCAAGTGTTTTCTGTTGTGCCGCGTAACGCCCTCTAGTGATGAGTAGTGCGAACAAGGTAGAAGTGTTAAAACTGACAAGCCATGCGCAGACACTTGGCGGTCGGTGCTCGGTAACGCCGGATGCGTGTGCTGGAGCTCTGTTCTTTGATAGAATAATATAGTTTTGCAGTTTAAGATATTGCTTATTACCCATCTTAAGTTGTGTGTTAAAGTTTTGATACGTGTGCTAAATAAAGTTCAGTTTCGCAAACCGTGTGAGCACTTTAATTACCGTCAAACCCACACCCACAAAGAAAAACAGTTACAATTGGCGCTCCAACGGGTGGCGGAAAAGGAAAAGTGCATGTATGGAAAACGGCAATCTGCTTGAAGTGTTCGCAATACATTCGCAGTATTGAATAGTATGTGGGCATTATGAAATGTTGATTCGATAATTAATCGGAACAATAAGCTTCAAGAAGAGGATGGCGTAAGCCTCAAGGATAACCTTGGTCGAACAGTTGAAAGTTGATGCGAGGAATGAGGAGGACACAACTTCCAGTGACGCAATCCGCATTCCGCAGTCGCTCGTCGGTCGTCGGTTGCCGGTAGCGGTTCGGAAGAGTTCGAGAGCTTCGTTGAACTTCCATCGCTGGAATCCAGGTTCGACACTAGCGATTTTCATTTGTGTTTAAGATAAAGATTGCGTACTTTCTGCTTTGAATTTAGATTATTGCACGAATTTATTTGTTAGCAAAATGGGTCGTAAAAGAAAAGAAAGTCTGGAATCTCGAAATGGCGAAATGCTTAAAAAATGGACCAAAAGTTTGTAACCGGCATGCAAGGTATACAAAAGAGTCATGAAGACACTATTAGAAGTTTAAGTTGTACGGTTAGTTCTAGCATCGCTCAAGTTGGAGATCAATTAATGTTAAAAATGAAAGATATAAAAGAAACTATAGATGTAAAAGAAAACGGGGCAAGTGTTTCAGAGGTTAGTAGTGAAAATATAATGAGAGAAAATAGTAGTGATAGGCGTACCTTTGCTAATAGTTACGGTAGTAATGCTAACATTCATTATTTAACTGCATTTAGAGAGCTGGGGGAGTCGAATATTGTATTCAGGTCTGGTGATTCATCAGTACACCCGGTAGGTTTTATACAAGATTTAACCGCGACTTTCGAAATAGCCGAAGTACCAGATGAAAAAAAGTATGTTTAGCAGGGAAAGCGTTAAAAGGGAGCGCATATGATTGGTTTTCTATTCAAAAGAACGTTTTTCAGTCTTACGATGATTTATTTCTCGAAATGTACTGCAGTACCGAAAAAGAGCGTGAAAGTTATGCTAAAATACGTTACGGTGGACATCGTTCTGGTTCAAAAGCAGATTATTTTATCAAAATGGTTAAGGAGGAAGGTTTCTTGAGTGAGAAATTGTCAGAAATGGAACTCATTAAAAGATTAGCTGCGCACTTTTCGTTGGAAGTAAAAAGGGGTATTTTAAGTGTTGGATATCACACGATTGACGAGGTAGAAATGTACTTGAGAGAGATGGATGATCTATTTCAGAGCAACAGCCAATACCAAACCAACGGGCGTAGATACGAATATAGGGATAATGAAAATACAAATACGCGCGCGAMGGTAGGTAATAATAATGGTAAMGACAATTTTCGTAATCGAGGTGGCTATAGAACAAATACGCATGCTTCAAACACCCAAGAAGGCGGTTTAGATTTACGCACGCAAGCGGGAAGTTCAAACGCGTTTAGTAATCAACGACGTCAACAAGTTAAACGAAATGATAACGAAAAGAGCGTTTCTTTTATTTTTTATTCAAATTCGAATTCCTTATTGGAAGAAAATGAAAATGAGCCAAATAAAGTAGATAATCGCCTACCGGTTATTGAAGCAAGCGTGGAAAATATAAGAGTAGTCAGTTATGCTGCATCTCGGAAAACTTGTATGATAGGGTTACTGAAAAAATAAAATACCAGTATTGCCTGTAACAAATGTAACTATAGGTAGTAGGGGCACTGAAAGGTAAAAGCCAAAAAATAAAGAAACAAGCTTATGTATCGTTTAGAGTGGACGACGCCATATTTGAATGTGTATGGGTAGTAGTTCCTAGATTGTCTCGCGAGGTAGTTCTCGGTTGTCATTGGTTATCGCAATAGGAATAAAAATATGCTTTGAAAGTAAAAAAAATACAGGATGTTTTGATGGTACTCAAAGGACTATTGATTTTGATAAAAATAACATGGTTTGATCACATAAAAGTAGAGAAAATAAAGATAGAAGAAAAAGGTGATTTTTCAGTTAACGAAATTGGTAGGTAATTTTAAAGAGGGAAGGTCAGAGAACTCAGAAGAATCAAGTATAGAAAAAGCTGTTCTAGAAGCGGAAACTTTTGATGAAAAGGGTAAAAGAGAGTTAAAGAAGTTATTGAAAAAGTATGAAAAGGTTTTTTCTGATACTCCAGGAGAAATTAAAGGGTATGAACATTCAATTGTGTTAAAAGATGAGTCACCGTTCTMTTTCAAACCATACCCGATTCCACTAATATACAAGGAAGAAGTCGAAAGACMGCTAAAGGACATGGTTGATCAAGGAATAATTAAGAAAGGTCAGAGTATGTAAGTCAGTTAGTTATAGTCAAAAAGAAGTGTGGCAGWCCAAGAATTTGTATTGATGCCAGATATTTAAACAGTAGAATGGAAAATGACYATGTAATACCACCCAATCCGTTTGAATTGTTGTGCAATTTTAAATCTGGTCAATATATGTCAGTATTAGATTTATCATCATMCTATTGGCAAATTAAGATAAAATCAACTAATCAGAAATACACTGGATTTTCTTATAACGGAGAAACAATTGTATTTTACAGGCTTCCCTTCGGATTACTGACATCATTAGCTAGCATTAAATATAGTTCTAGATGATTCTTATAGTAATTCATTTATAGTACCATATGTTGACGACTTACTAGTAGTTTCCGACTCCCAAGAGCAACACTTGGGGCACTTGGAATATGTCTTTAAAAGATTATAAATTGCAGGAGCCACATTGAGATTAAAAAATGTGTTCTTGCTAAAACAAAGGTGAATTTTATTGGTCATACGGTGACATCCTCAGGTATCGAAATGGACTCTAATCGTGTGGAAACCATTATTAAATTTAAGACACCGAGCAATGTTAAGTCACTGAGAGCTTTCTTGGGTTTAATTAACTATGATCACAAGTTTGTAAAGAATTTTGCCGAATTAACCTTACCATTGCATCATTTGCTTAGGAAAAACTCCAAATGGACTGGAGGCGAAGAGGAAAATAAGGCTTTTGAATCAATTAAAGAAGCATTTCGTAATACTGTAGTATTACATCATCCAGGTCCTAACAAGCAATATTACATACAGACGGATGCCTCAGCGTATGCTATATATTTGTTACAGTATGGGAATGAAGGGGAGGTAAATGTCATAGGGTATTTCAGTAGAATTTTAACAGATCCAGAAACACGCTACTCGGTCACTGAAAAAGAAGCACTAGCAATAGTATCGGCAATGAAGCAATGGCGAATTCTGCTATTAGGACACAAGATAGTAATTATGACTGATCATAAAGCTCTTTCATTTTTCAGTTTATGTCGTTTACTAAACGAAAGGCTAACGCGATGGTCATTATATGTACAAGAATTTGCACCGAAAAGCATTTATATTAAACTCAGTGAATCCAGGCCGACATTTTGTCACGGTTTCCAAATGGTTACAATCGGTCTATTCAAAATCCCATGGGCTTAAATTTGAAATACATTTGTTGAACAAAAATAAACACTTTACTCCATCGTTAAAAAAATTAAAAACAATTGGACACGATCAGACCAGTGATCCGTAATCAAGGCAGAAGAAGGTGGAAGAGTTAGTAATTGGTTTTTGCTTCATGATGGCGTTTTATTTCGTCGACCAAGTAATGATCATTCAGGCTATCGTCTTTGTGTACCGAAAAGCCAAATATTGAACCTAGTTAAGTACGAACATGAAGAAAATGGTAACTTCGGTAGTGATAAGTGTTATATGGCGTTATCTCGTGACTTTTATTGGCCTAAAATGCGAAAGAGCTTACGCAAAGTAGTTGGTAGCTGTGATCTTTGTCAAAACGTTAAGATTCACAATCGTTCCCAAGGACCTATGCAGAGTTTACTGGCAGATGGACCAAATCAATTAATCAGCGTGGATTTTATTGGTCCTTTGCCAACATCTAGAGGAGGTATAACGCAATTATTGGTTGTGATGGATGTCTTTAGTAAATATATATCGTTGTACGCCTGTAAACGAGCTACAACCAAAATCGTGATCAATAAACTTACCAATGACTATTTCCAACGAGTTGGAAAACCCGACGTATTAATTACTGACAACGCATCGCAATTTCGAAGTAGGAAGTTTCATGATACTTCAAAGAATTAGGGGTGAGAACTATTACAACTTTAGTGTATTTCCCACAAGGAAACATGGTAGAACGTACGAACCGCGAAATTGGCCGATTATTACGTGCTTTATGTCATTCCAACCATAAAAAGTGGGCATACACTATAGACCAAATTGCTGTTTGGATCAACCGCGCTATTCACAGCAGTATCGCTTATTCACCTGAGTGTTACCGGACGGGTTGTTTAAGGTGGCTAGGTTCCTAGTAATAGCTTGAACTCAGAAAGAAAAGCACTACTGTCAACTTGGCAGTTTATATCGCGCCGTCAACTGGGCGGGGCAACTGAGATCTTGATAGCCGAGCGCGGCTCAGTGTCCGATATCAGTTGCCCCCCTCTTTCAGACGCGATCGGCATCCTTTATTTTATTGAGAACAGTAAAAAAATCTACAGATATGAACATGAGTACAGAATGCACAAAAACAACGATGTACGAAAATAGGGAATAAATTGCCATTAGCACTGATTGTCACTAGGCACTAGCACTTTGTCCGATGGTGGTCGGCGGCGGCGTCTACGGCGGGGCTGGCGACGTCGCTGGAGCGGCTGGCGGCATCTGACATAGGCATTTGGCGGCCACGGAGGCGCCGGTGGGCGGTAGGGCTCAGCGAGCGGGGTAGCCGCTTCCGGCGAAAGCGGCTTCAGAATTCTGAGTGATCCATCCAGTTCGGGTAAATCACCTGGTGCAAGGTCGCACTTCGACGACGGTGATCGTTCGGTAGGGTTCGGGCGCTCAGATGGAGACGGACTATGTCCCTGGGGATTTGCTGGCGATTCGGACACATCTCGGTATGACGGCGACGGGGCCCGGACTTTCGACGATGGCTTCGTCAGAGCAGCGAATAGCTGCAGTACTCTAATGACACTGTTAGGGGGCTCAAACGGTCCAGGTTTTCGCTTCTCTACGCCTTCGACAAGGGTTGTCTCGGAGTAGCGGTGAACTCAGCGGTCGCGAGCTTAACCGGAGGAGATCCGGGCAGCGGCGGCAAGTTTGCTGGGGGCTGCCGGGGTTTTGGTTGACGTCTTCTTGGAGACGGAGTAGATTGTTTTCTTAGAGCAACAGCAGCGACGTTATCTAGTCTGTGCAAGGCGCGAGCTGCACGTCCAAGTGGCGTCCGCGGACGTGGATAGTTAGGGCCTCGTGGCTGGGCGGAACTTGCAGAAGCTGACGATCAAACTGTACGGGCTGCTGGCGACGTGGCGGGGCCTGAGCAGAAAGCTACTGAGCCGGAGGAGCCTACGACTTGCACCTCGAAGATGAGTCGGGGTACCGGTGGCTGCGACTCGACGGCGGTGAGAGTTGCTGGCGTAGCGCGGGTAGGTTGGCCTTGGTGGAGACGTGTATATGGAGGTATCGTCTCAGAAATGGAATGAAACGATGATAGGTGGTGTGTCGAGCGGGCGACGCCGTCGCGAGACCTGGACAGAGCGGGAGCTGCAGGTCGTGGTCTCGGCGGGGGCGAGCGGAGTAAACCTCGTGGCTTGGCGGCGCTTCCATGGGCAGGCGGACGAACGGTGCGGGTTGGGCGTGGATGCCTTCGGCGTTTCTGGTATGGATGTGTTGAGCGCCACTGGGAGTCTGCGTAGCCGGTAGTACCCTCTCCCAGAAGGGCGTTGATGCTGCTTTCGAAGGGAACGGTGTTGCTCTCGTAGAAGACGGAATCGCTCTCATACTCTTGGTCTATGCGGCGGCATTCTTCTATCAGGACGACGAAGGAAAACCATTCCTCGTCCTGACGAAGCATGGCCTCTACTTCATCGTAGCTGGGGTCTTTCCGGCTTCTTCTTCCCATAGTGGGCGGCTAGCTCATTGCGCAGGTTCGTCTCGCTTCCATAGCTGGAAATGGCCCCACGTTGGACGTCAAACTGTTACCGGACGGGTTGCTTAAGGTGGCTAGGTTCCTAGTAATAGCTTGAGCTCAGAAAGAAAAGCACTACTGTCAACTTGGCAGTTTATATCCCGCCGTCAACTGGGCGGGGCAACTGAGATCTTGATAGCCGAGCGCGGCTCAGTGTCCGATATCATGAGGAATTGCATTATCAGCACAGATTTGTAAATCCATTGTTGAAACATGTAAACTTCCCTCCATCAAGCAACCTGCCCCTAAATATGATTGTTTTAGCTAAGAAACACTTAATCTGAACGACGTAAGATGCGTCATGATCGCGATCATAATTTAATAACTTTCAAACCTGGAGATAAGGTCTTAGTTAAGACCCATAAGCAGTCTTCAGCTGCTTCGGATGAGATAAAAAAAAATCTTTTTGTTATTTCATGGACCGTGCACCGTCGAAAAAGTTGTTCACCATAATGCTTATCTTGTAACCGATGACTCAACAGGTCGTTCATGAGGTATTCAAAATGTTATAAATTTGATACCCTATAAGACCCCAATCAGTGTATAAGAATAGGTATATATCTATAGATATCAGTGATTTTGAATTTACTTTGTTTAGTTTTTGTAACTTGTAAGCTGGAAAACGTAATTTAAGTGTCGCAAGCTCCACCTAAATTAGGGAGGGGGGTATTGTACCAAGTGTTTTCTGTTGTGCCGCGTAACGCCCTCTAGTGATGAGTAGCGCCAACGAKGTAGAAGTGTTAAAACTGAGAAGCCATGTGCAGACTCTTGGCGGTCGGTGCTCAGCAACGCCGGATGCTTGTGCTGGAGCTCTGTTCCTTGATATAATTATATTGTTTTGCAGTTTAACATATTGCTAATTACCCATCTTAAGTTGTGTGCTAAAGTTTTGATTACGTGTGTTAAATGAAGTTCAGTTTCGCAAACCGTGTGAGCACTTTAATTCTGTCAAACCCACACCCACAAAGAAAAACAGTTACAATACTTAGAAGGTTTCATTCATTCTTTAGGGTATAATGCACCGATCGGCACACATCATTCATTGTTCCAGTGGAACAGCGTCCGAAAAACTCTCGTGACATACTTAAATCGAGTACACAAATTTATTAGTGCCATGACTCCTTCCAGCTAGATACCTAAGCCATTCATATACGCCACTGGACCACAAGCAGCCATGCATGTATGCTATCATGCGACGACCCTGCACTTTTGATTTTACAAGATCGCACAATAAAAGTCCGACTTAATGAAAGTCGAGTTATCTCGCTACCTACTTTAAAAGCCTTCTAAGACATAAGACTACTAACAAAGAAAGGCCCGAGAAGAGAATTTTTCATATTCGTTGCTCACAAATTTACTGGCTAGCGCTGCTGCTTGAATGCAATAAAGAAATAAAGGGGATTTTACTTTTAGTCGTCATTAAAATAAGGCCTTTTTTACAGAAAATATTAGCCTTGCACCATATTAAGTATTTGTTGTCAAAATTGTAGTTTGCTTTGTAAGTCAATATTTGAGGCTTATTAATCTTATGTACTTTTGACTTGCTAATATAAAACGCAGCACGTTGGAATAGAGCACATTTTCCACGCCCATGTCCGATATTAAAGAACGACATACATCGTCAGTCCTATTCCCAGCGTAAAGACAGGGAAGCCATTTGCAAATGTTTTACCCCTTTTAACAACTGCTTCAGATAAGCATCGCGCTGAAATTAAGGACGTTTGTACCTATATTCTGCKTTAAATCACGAAACACCACCACTTGATTCTGCCCTTAATTAAAAAAGTTTAGAGGATCACTCTGGACGATAACAGTACAATTATGGACAAACCCGGACTATTTGTGATTATTAGGCAATACATTCATTGCTAATCGCTCTACGTTGACTCTAATGATAAAAACAAACTTATGGTGCAAAATCTAATACACAAATGTAGCTAAAAACAGTGGATTATCGGTCGAACATGGGAAGAACCAGAGTGTCATCGCAGCCCAATCTTTTTTAAGTGTCCATGTAGGATCTCATACTTGAAAGTTTTTCTCCATTCTTTAGCGTATGAGGCACTTATCGGCACACGCCATCTCTGTTCCAGACCCAAACAGGCAGAGGCACTTTTGTTCCTCCACGTCTTTACTGGATGTGATGTTGTTTCGGATTTCGACGGAAATGGGCGTTTGATGCCCGAGTGCCCTCCCAGACATGACAGAAGGATTCCTGACTGTTACCAAAAAGGATATGGAATACAACCTAGAAGCCTTGGAAATATTTGTTGTTTACAATCCAACCAGCAACACTTTGTCAATTAACGAAAGCCACCGAAAGCTGTTTTCGCGCAAGGGAAAGCAATTGGAGTCAATTCCACCATCACAAGATGACCTCTACCAGCATTGTTGTCGAGCAGTTTATCAGGGAGAATATGTGTGGAAACATACTTTAAAAACCTCCCAGCTGTCGTGTACTGAAGTGTTTGTAATGAACTTACTGTTAAAATATAAGTTCCACTATTATATTATAACATTTGAATGAATGATATGTTCTCAATGGTATTTAAATATTTTCTAAATGAAAATTTTTTTATGGTTGATACTGCAGAATGCATCTTTCGCGTCATACTGTAATGTAATCTCAGAATGGTATCTTTAACCATTTACCTCAAGCATTGCAGGATTATTTTACAAAAAAATAATAATTCTATTACTATTTTTCTTCACCTTTTCCAAAAAAAAAGATCGCAATCTTAAATATATTCATCTTTTGCGCATTATAAGTAAGTAATGCAATACACAACTAATATTTTATGCTTTCTAGATTGAGTGTACATTACTTAACTATTTCACAAAATTTTAGTACTATTTTGCAATGTCCGATTCGTTACAAATACGGTAAAAGGTATAACACCCTGTAAGGGTGGCAACAGTCGATTTATTGACCTCAAAGGACAAATCTAATGCTTAAAGCTCTAACATCGTTCTTAGGGGTCGTAGGAATGACTGCGGATTGCGCCAAAAAGTGTAAGGTTGGAGCGTCTAACCTCCGTACTAATAAGTGGGTTCCGAGGTCTTTCATTTAATTATAACAAAGCTCTCTATATATATTGTGCCAGACTTAACAATAATTATGCCAGATATAAATCTTCATTGACACCAAGATAGCTACACATTACTCATATCTTGCCTGACCTAACAATCTTTCATTTCAAAAAGACGGACAACATAAAATTAATATGAGTCAACTAAACAATACGTGCTAATTTATTCGGGAAAAAATAACAAACAGTGATTAAAACAGGTAGTTTAAAATATTCTCCTCCTCATAAAACTTGGCGGCCTTAGACCATTTTTCTTTCCTAGATATCGAGCCAGATTCTTGGGCATCATCACTGTTGTGGCAGGATAACCAAATCTCCTTGGTCTGTAAATAAAAATGCCACTTTGCAAAAGTTCTAATAAAGAAATGAGTTTGTTTAACAAGACACGGTATTTTATGTGTACAGGCTAGAAATTTGTTTGGGCTAATTTATTTCAGCTTGACAAGTGGGAATCAATTAGGTAAAGGTGACGTATACGTTTATTCCACACAATTTATATACAAATCACAAGACGAGAAGTAAAGACGGTTATTTACTTTCGTTTCCTATCTAGGAAGGTCTTCATTCTGTAAGCCTTAGAATTCTTCGCCCTTCTTGGTAGTGGACCAGCGTCTTCGTTAACTTCAGTGCTACGACAACGTCTCCTTCTTCGTCGGCGTCCGCAGGAGCGGCGTCTGCGCCTTCTACGGCACCCACCTCGCTTCCTTCTCCTCTTTCTACACCTGGATCTGCGACGTTTCCTACAACTGGCCTTCCTTTTACGGCTGCGAAAACCGCATATAGACCTGACCCCCCCTTGTTCCGTATCTTGTTTGTCGTCTTCAGTCACTGGAGCCCCGCTAGCCTAAAAACTCAACTGTAAGCTACTGCTGAAGCTAATGGCAAAGAAAAACTTACCATTTTGCGGACAAGGTAATAGCGGGACTTCGATTTGGACAAATTTTGCCGGGACCCCGCGCGCTTGGCATGCTTTTTTATTATTTCACTTATCCTGTCGTCTTTTTCCATCTTGCACTTAACAATTTACACACGAAACCCCTGAAATAAAGTATTTTATACTAACGCCTGTTAGTGTGACATATTGGATTAATTTTCATAACTAAATCGAGCATATTCCCTTGACAACTAAATTTTGTTTCACACTGCTCCTTTGACACGCTCCGCAAATTTTTTTGCTATCCGGTCGAATAGCGGGTATGATTACTGAGACCCCAGGAAGTAATTTTTTTAAATTCTCACCATAAAACCTACAGCTTGCCTAACAACAGGACTATTTAAGAGGTAAAAGACAAAAAGAAGTGGCAAATATGGAAGCGAGAGGGTAGTAAAATTTGTCGACAGAAGACAGCCACCCTGCACGCGTCAGAAAATATAGGTAAGTTTACTATTTTAGCAATTTTTGTAATAATAAGCGTTTAAATTCCGACGTTGAACTTATGTGGTGTCCATCACATGTGTAAATATCGTTCCCTTGCGCGATTTCGTCTCCGAAATACACAGTCTCTAGCTTGAAAGTTTGATTTACGTAGCCTGCGTGAAATTTCGCACTGTCAGCAATCTGGAAAAATTTTGCGCCAGTAAGTAAATAATGTTGCAGTTTATTAGACGTCACTGCAGAAAACATTATTTTAAAATTTTAGCAATTTTTGTACATTTCCCTTTAATTTTTAGGGTTATATCGAAGTGTCATGCACAAAGGACAGTGGCGTGTACAAAAAAGTAACTAGGTACTCAAATAATACGTTGTGCAAAATAGAAAGAAACTGTAACCGTGTATTTCTTTGGTTATTTAGCGCAAAAAGACTAGCTCAGATAAATGTTGACATTAAAGTATGTTTGGGCCAAAAAATTTATATTTATTAATTGTGAGGTTGTTGATGTGATGGATAGATTTTGTCTTATATTAGTACGGTAAGTGTGATTTGAAGATAACGTAGTGAATAGCTATAATAATATTGCACCATGTTATTAACATTCAATTTTGTGCTCTTCCTAATAACAAGCGAATCATATGCTTCTAAATGCGAGCTTGTAATAAAAGTTACTGGAAAGTTAGTGCTTTAAGATGAGCTTTATGATGTAAATTAATAAAACATGGACTCTGGGTCCGATGTGTGAACGCTTGGTAGTAGCTGTGATAAACTCAAGACAAAAAAACGTCTTGTATACTTGCGTAATTAAATTGATCTTGACGATTGTTTGAAATAAATAAATGAACCACTTATTTCGCTGTTTCGTTTTGAATTGATTTAATTATCAGTTTTATGGAATATTTGAATCAACCTACAGCTTCACCGATTAAGAAACAGGAGCAACTCTTACTATAAATGCTTCCCTGCGTTCTCAGTATTTTCAATCAGGATACTGCGAGGAAACGTCCGAATGTAAAATTATAGTTATTTCATTATTTTGTATTTTACTCTGGTCAACACAATTTCTTTCAACAGCTCCATGTGGTCTTTTTCAAATAAGAAATATACCATATCATACTGCTGTGAAGAGAGAGACCTAATAGTTTTTAAAAGTATTCTTTAAATTTATTGTTGAGAAGAAGTCTTTAATAAATAATTTCCATAGCCTAGAAACTAATATACACAATATGACAATGAACATCCTCACATCAGTGCTGCTGCTGTGATAGCATAATGCATGCAAATTAAAGGTATAATATTTACTTACATATAATAAATTACTTTACGGCCCCAGCAATAAATATCATCAGGACGCTACTAWTTACAAGGACTTTACTGCCTTACAAATATTTAAGGAACCAGTTTGTATCGGGATGGATAAAATTACATTGCTTAAAGCTGTGAATAGCGGATTTGCAATGACCATTTAGATTTTCTAGAATGCATGGTTAAATGATGCTTGAAAGCATAATAAAATTGCTCCTCTTCCATACAAGTGCAAATCGACTCGCTATTAAACTTTTAACATTTTTTTTACTCTTGAGAAAGAAGCAGAACATTTAAATATGTTAAGAATTCATAATAAGCTTTTGAAATACCAAGTGTACCTACATCTCTTAAAGTGTGAACTTCCTTATCGAGAAAAAAGTCTATGTAGTAACCTCCATGCAGCTATTACCGCAACTAGTAGAACTCACCTCCTCATCCACATCTGTCAAAGCTCGCTTTGTAGTAGAAATGACTTGTAATTACTAACACTACACATCTAGCAATTCAAGAATATCTCATGCAAGCTAAATGTGATTAGTATCAACAAATGGTTGCATCTTAAATTTGAAATATTTAATAAGTGCTGATATACGTTGTTGACAAACTGGTCCGCCAACTGTATGTACAGTGACTTTATAAATATTGTAAGCAGATGCTAACGCCAAGAATCTGTCGTGTCACTAAGACAAACTAATCCGTATGGTCCCCCCTCCCCCAATCACTGAGAGATTCCAATCTATTTGTGTTGTCTTTATCTATGTTGGCGATGACATCCATTCCAGCAGACTGAATGTGTTTGGCAGAAAAGAAGCACAAATACAGCAAATCAGTGAAACTGGGACTTCAGATTTGTAATTTATTACTTACTTACTATTCGTAAGTTAACTTTTTAAAATATCTGAAATTTTTATTTGGCTATTAGACCAATATACAAACATTGTGATTATCTTGTTCAAATCAAATATACCCCATGTATTATTACTTAGCCGTATGTTAGATATTAAATAAGTCCGCTCGAAAACTAACAGTAACCCGGATGGCCTCGTGGTCTTTAGTGAAGTCCTTATGCTATTAACACACAGTATTTCAGAATTACCGAATGCTTATAAGCATCTGGAGGCAATTTCTTATTAACCTCTCAGCAAAAATGCTTCATTTTGCCGGCATAATCTCGCAAAATTAAATTCAATATGGGAACGTAGCACCTAATGTTAATTTCCTCGATTCCCTTTCAAATTACTTGCGAAACATACAGGCATGTAACTTATTTGTAGACGGGGGATAATGTGTATCTTGCAAATACCTCATTAATTGGTTCCAATCCGGTGGTCTGCGTTCGAGAGCTAATAATGCTGGGTGGAAAAGAGGGAACCGTTTCTTGGATTTAATTGGACTAATCAGTCGGGTAAGGGATGCGTGGTGCAAGTTCAGATCATTGTTCTCAGATTACGGGAACAAGAACGGGCGGCTAATAATCCCTGCCAATGTCGGAKTTGAGTCCGGGTCTCGATTCCGGGACGCACTTTGCCCGGCTGCCTGCGATAAGCCGCTTACAGTTAGCAACGACGACAAGAATCCTGCACAAAATCACAAACACTCAATAGAACGCGGCTCCTCGAGAATTTATTTTAAGGTCTGTAGCACAGGTCATCATTTTCCCTAGGTTCTGCGACGCACAGTAAAAAAGGACATCTCGGCTTTGCACTGATCTGACGAATATGTCAGGTATCCTACTTGCGTACTTGGATGTTATACGTACTTGCATACTAGTGTATATACATTCAGCTGTTGATTGATTTGCATCCCAAACAAGGCGCAGTTAGAAGTAGATTGTAAGGGTAATGGCGTAAGATGGTAAAATCAAGTGAAATCAGACAATTAAAACTTTGCTCTTAGCAGTAATAGTGTATATTACATATTCACAAATATACAAGACCCAAGTAAATTGGTTTGTATTAGAGACCTATCGCAGAACTACACATTTTTAAAAGAGAAGTACCGAACTTTTCGTTTTGCTTTGAGACATACGCTAGTAGATAATTTATACAAAGGCGCTCTTTTCTTAAATATGATAGTCGACCGTTAAACCACCTAATAGTGGCACTGTATCAATCAGTGGCGCCCTGCTGACAGTTCCACAGTTCGCTCTCAATATGGTGTCGTCAACCATAGACAAAGAAGGTATAGACAATGAAGTAAGGGGTGATCAATCGTTAGAATAGGCTGATGCCGACAAGTGAGACGGATGCGGTAAAGATTACATCGGAATGACTTCAGGCACGGTAAAAACCAGAATTACGGAACACCAGCGGGCCTTACGTTTGTACCAGCCACAGAAATCAGCAGTGGCACAACATGCCATAGAGGAGGGCCACAACATTCACTTCGGGGATACAAAGGTATTAGTCAGGACATCGGGCTATTATAACCTGGCAAGACGAGCAGCTTTAGAGATCGTACAGCACCCCGACAATATGAATAGAGATGACGGCCTGAAGGTTAACAGGATTTGGAAAACCGTGTTAAATAATAAACAAACTCGGACGGTCACGAGCGAGCCGACTACATCAACTAGAGCCCCCCCTCCACCTGCGCCTATGCACCGTACATCGTCCGTCACGGTGAATGAGCACGAGGACAATACAAGAAGAGTAACGCGAGCCAGTACCGCTCAGTTCAGATTACATCAGCGAAACCTGAACATCACTGAAGATGCTGCCAGCGAAGAGCAGCGAAACGTATGAGACGGAGAAGGGACACCTTGGACAACGGCATAACAGCCCGGAAGAAATCATTACCAGAAGCAGAAGGAAGCTTTAACCCCAAAATGTTTTTTTATTTCCATAAATGTAATATGTATTATTTAGCAAGTGTAGTTTTTTTAAGCTACCTTTAAGGTTGGATTCCGTTTATTACAGTACAATTGAGACCACTGAATACGTCTATAAAATTTCAGGTACACGTGCAATTTGTCGTTAGAGGTATTAATAAAGCGGACATTATAGAGACATAAGCCTATATTATAAAATAATAAATAAATAAATTGTGGTACACTTAAAGGCAAAACTCCTGTTTTGTGTGGAAGAGTGCTCTTTTGTACGTCACAAAAAGAGTTTAAAGATCTAAGACCGATCAGCTTACTGCCTGCTTTATCACAAAATGAGAGAATTGTACATAATCAAATATCCAATCATTTGACAAGATTTTATCTTCTTCCAAATTGTCAGTGAGTTGTGTTGTTGTTGTTGTGCAACTACATTGTTAGATGTTACTGATAATATACTAAAGACTATTGATTTGAATATGTTCAGCATAATGGTTTTACTAGTTTTAACAAAGCGTTTGACACCCTTCATCATAAAATGTTACTTTCTATTCTATTCTCTGAGTTTGCTGTGTGGCCGATTTGCTGATCGGTAATTACTTGTCAGGTTAATATCAAGTTGTTGAAGTTCGAGATTCGCTTCAGAAGCATTGAGTGTAGGATGTGGAGTATCTGAAGCTTCTGTGTTGGGCACTTTTTGTTTTCATTCTATAAGAGTCAGTTTGCCTTACGTAATAAAACATGTAAGATACATATGTATGCTGATAATATTCAAATTTATTACTCTTCTAATGGTGGCCCCAAGAAATTAATAACGCATAGCATTCTAGCACTGTCTAACTGACTAACTGATTATTTGCTCGAAAGGAATTTGGCTGAGGGCTATAACAAAACTGAGGCCTATGACCAGCAATAATGTGTTTTCTGACTGAGAGAAGAAACACGACTAGACGAACTAATTCTGTAGAGTCATGCATTCAATCACTAGTCAATACCCAAGGACACGTATCCGTTTTGAAACAGCCCAGGTTATTAAAAAACCTAAACTTTTCCCAACCAGTCCTTCCAAAGAGGAGAACAATGCCCTCAGAAATCTTAAATCTAATTTAAAGATACCCATCCTATTGGCCGATAAAGGTAAAGCAACCTGGTGCTCAATATTTACGATTATGTGGATAAAATCGACAGTCTTTTGAAGGTGTGTCATACAGTCCCATTCGTCATGACCCGACTACAAGAACTGAAAAAGAACTTAATTCGATGCTTAAGAATCCAGCAATCTTTCAAGATATCCAGAAAAAGCTAGCCTCAAAGGAATCGAATCCCCTGGTCTACAAGGTCTTCCAGAAATTCGTATAAAAGAAATTCCACTTAGGCCCATCGTTAGCACTATCGACTCACCCACTTATAACATCGCCAAGTTCTTTGCGAATCTTCTGAGGGACTACACGTGGAAAACGTCTTCACATCTTCTTAATTCCAAACACTTTGTGAACATTTCCTCACCTCAGCAGTAGCCGAACACCAAGATGAAACCGGTCACAATGTGTTAGTTCTAGCAACTCTTTTTTTACAACCAAAAAATTTCGAGAAGCTATAGAAATTTCCTAACATCCCCAATCTGTCGTCTAAGCATCCCCACCCTCCTTGTAACGCCGGGAATAACGTTATTCTGTCGTTTTCGTTCTCTTTCCTCTTTGGGATTTGGTTCGGCTCGGACGTATTTCTCGCGTTAAATTTGTACCATATTATGTCCTGATGATGCTCTTCACAAGAGCACTATTCCCTATTGCAAAAACACCCGAAAAGATCTAATTAACTATGACTTTTCGTACAGCTTCTGAGAGCTTTTGTACTTTTAATATGACATTTGGCAAATATTATTTCAAATTTTAGCATTTTATCACCGCGTATTTGCTCAGCAATTCAAACTTTCCCATAAAGGATAAAAAGAAAAGATCTTTGAACACGTTAAAGCAGTTGATTGTTATATCGATAGCACTATTTAATGGGTAACAACAACTGAGTAACACCGTCAGAGATTAGTAAATGTATTATATATTTGTGCAACATATAATTAAGCACACTAAGCTAGGTTTAAAAAATATTAGAGTAACATTATTAGAAAAACCGTATAAAGCTCAAGCGTGCATATGCAGTAGCATTCATTTGTCGTATACCTCATTCGTCCTAATGCGAATCGCAAATTCATAATCAGCTTTTCTTGATTTCCCTGGCAAACAACTTGTGTAAGATAATGCTATTTCGGAATTGGATAACTTTCTTACCGTACCTACTTCGTTTTATCTTACAGCCGTTTTATGGAAATTTATTGAACGACTTCTTCATTACAAAGAACGATGTAATCGCAGTAGGAATAAATTCGGATTCTTATCAAATTGCCGATTCGGTTATTTTGTAGCAATTGTGCCTGTTAGGCATGCGTGGAAAATTTACTACTTTAATGTGTATTTAGTGCTTTTCATACAGATTGTTATACATGTACAAGAAGGTGTAATATATTTGTTTTACATTATGTTTGTATTTAGTAGGACCATTCTATTGGACCTGACCCTGCTGATGACGCGGGATGCAATGAATACCTACTCTTTTAAATGAAAATTAATTTAATATTAATAATTAATTATACTGATGCATTCCGTTTTATTTTAACTGCTTTTAAAGTTAATGAATTTGGTTCGCATGGCCTATGAAGTGCAATTAAAATCCTGTTCGCGTTAATTAATTGCGTTTTAATTACATGAATGCGAATATTTCTACACCTTTGATTGAATTGTCATTCAGCTAGCGGTGTCGTCTCTTGCTTTTGTTTGCAAATATTGTTACCGAAGGCAGCTATTGACCCTGCCTAAATGTATGAAACGTAAAACGACTTTATATCCAAAATCTCGTATATTAGCCGCTTAAATCTGTAACTTACTTGTGAGCATCATATTAATTGTGATAGATTCGGATAGTTCCGGGGAACACATTGAGAATATTTCTGTTCATTGGCCATCTGGTKTCTTTTGAATCGAATGAAGTGACTTCGTTTTTGACAGGCGTTTGCAACCTATTKTCGAGAGGTACACTAAAGTCTTGGGGATGGGATTGCTTTATTGGTTACGGAACTGAATACTGTAAAAGCAACAAATATGGATATGAATATATTGTTGTCCCTGAAGACCCCATAGACTAAATTTGAATACTTTTGCAGATATTTAATTTAGTTTTGTATTTAGCGACATAGCGTGCATGTATATTTTTAGGTTTTGTACCCTTATTTTTAGTTGAATAAAACGTTCGAAACCGGACTTCTAATAGTGCTAACAATACCAACACATTACAATGGGTGAATACCAGCGGATGTTTGTTAATAAGAACTGCAAAACTGCAGCACTGGGTCAGCATATAAAAAAAATAAATAGCTCTTATTGTTTGATATTCTTATATAATGTTTTCTGGTATTATTTCTTGTGTAGTTACGTGTGAAGTTAATCTACACATAATAATCCGACGACCGGTGCTTCAGCTTCTTGTTAACCATCATGATTCATGACGCAAGCCTGGGTCGCCAGGGTCCATAAGTCATCGGCAGTGTGGAACAAGTGTAACAGAACATATTTGACCTAGAATGAACTGACGTACGCTAAATAACCCGCAAGATTTTGGCCTGTAGTGTATGATTGCCAGTGTTATTATACTATAGTAATAGATCTGCTGCTTTTAAGGCGATTACTCAATAACCTTCAGCAAAAATCTGTTATTTTTTTTGAATTATCTATTAGTAATCAAAGTAATATAATAGGTATGCATTCTAGGAGAAATTTGATGAGTAACTGATTTGCTTCATGCGAGCATTATATTTCTTTATGCTGATTACTAGTAATGCAACTATCATTATTGTAAAATGCATGAAATTGCACAAGAAGCCAACGCTGTAGAAATTATGGAGTTAAAGAAAAGAAAATTAAACGAAGATAACCGGATGACCTCAGCAATTGAGGTATGTGAAGTAATAAGTAATATAATCAATACACACACCAAGTGAATGCGGGAAATTTATGTATTTGTGAAAAATTTGAATAGTAGGTATTACGACTTCTCGTTCCCACAAGAGTATTTTGCAGAAAACTTTTGTATGTGTGCATAGTATGGGTCAGGGCAGCGTTAATGACTTAGCTGGTTTGTGAATTGAACAAAAACTTATTCGGTCTATCTCAGATTTTAATGAAAAAAATCTACTTAAATATGAAAACTCTCTGACTTAGTGTTTAAAAAATGTGGGATTGTTTTATTTGCAACATTATCAGTCAACGGCATCAGCCCTCTGTTTTTCGTTCGTCTTCCATTTTTGTTTTGTGCTGTACAACTCTGTCAAATTTAAAATCAACCAGCCGTCACTCGTGAATACGACTTTCAAACAAGATGATTAAACTAGACGAAGGGTCTCTGCCTATGTAGTAAGAGGTCAAAACTCAGTAGGCTGTCGATCGTGGTACTTATCATCGGCATCGGGTCTTATTGTGGGGATGGGCGTAAGCCTAGAAAGTTCATTATAGGCATATCTATGTTCCCGTGAGTAATGACAGACTTGTTACCGTGAATAGCTGAACTAGGAAGTCACCTTTACGTGTTACTAGGATTGACCCGTCGGTTACAACTGATAAAATAATCATATCAATAATAAATTGTTGTCACCAACTAAGGTTGATGCTCCAGCCAATTCCGAGGTCACCCAGCTAACTTAAAAGTACGGTGAAATCTGTTCAAAGTATCTTGCATGTGTTTTGTGTATTTGTCTAAATTAACTGAGCCAGATTTCTGGCCTAAATATGTAGCTGTTCGCACATTCCAGTTAATAACAATAACAAAGCTCGGGGGTGGCCTCTAGACTGCATTGAAGAAAAGCTTATTTCCACTTATATTATATACTGTTGTTTGAGTTGTGGTCGCCACAAGTGTTTGGTATGCATGCATATGCAGGCCTGGGTCCAGAACTGTTTTTTTTTGTTGGATGGGGAAAGCAACCGGAGATAATTGGTTGAATAACCTACAGAGAAAAAGGGGGCTGCGCAAGAATTTTCTTCAATAGGGATGCTGAAAAATGCAATTTGAGGTTTGTCAGTGTCTTTTTTTAAGCAAAATATTGTAAAACAGATAATAAAATCTTAAAATTGGTTGTCATAAATTACGGGAGGCCTGTTTCCCTGCTGAAAGAGGGTCAGGGTGTCCTCAACGAAAATTTTATTTAAAGTAAGATTTAAAAAAATGTTTTTGAGGCTTGTTAGTGTTTTTTTAAATGCACGTTAAACAGATAAGTACTGAAATAGTTTTAAATTATAGTCAGGCGTAAAGTTAGGCCTGTTCCCTAGTGGAATAGAGGGGCAGGGGATCCTCCCACGAAAATTTTGTTTTTCTTCATGTACTTAAAATACCTCTAGCGCTCTTAATATTTGCGTACCTATAAAGTATTGTTACTTATACAGATTTTTCATTTAATTTCGGCACACCTATTTTTTTCCTGGGAATTTGATTTAGTAGTAACAAACAATAATTTATTTAGCAGAAAATTAAAATAGTTGCCTTAAAAACAAGTACAATTACCTTCAGGAATGTTCGCCTGACTTCGCGAACACATATTATATCACTATTTAGAGCAGAATTTATTTTTTATTATAGCTTTGAACCAATACATCCACTACTTGGGCTCTGAATTATTATTCTGCTAATGTTTTTATCCGTTGCCAGGTTTCGATTTCTTCTTTTCCAACTAATACAATACTTTTGTGTGTACGATCCTGATAAATGTGCCCGCGTACCGATGAGATCCAAGAAGCTTCAAACGCCTCAGTATAAGTTCAGTTATTTTTGTGAACAACTAATGGGCCTACACTGCTGGAGAAGAAGTTCGAATTAGTATTCAATTAAGTTTTAGTAATGTAATAATGTACAGGGTGTTCAACTTTCGTTGTAATTTTAGGGTAACTCGGTAACCATTAATAGTAGATCGTTGCGGTTGGGACATCACTCTTACTTTTTTTTTGTGAGTTGAGCTGTACTGTTAGCATTTTAGTAGCGTGTTTTGTTTTAAAGCTATAGCTTTCTTCAGTTTTCAATACCTTGCTTGGGTATGTAGMTACAAAAAAAACTGTTTAGTAATTTTTTATAGGCATTTTTATTTTGAATTTTTTAGGGGGTCACATTGTTGAGATATAACGCAAACTTGCATACCATTTCAAGATTTGTAAAGATAAACCCAACAATGTATATAATATTTTCTTAATCACAAAAAATAGGTCTTTTCTACCATAGCAAAGCCAACTATAGTTTCCATTTCAAAAATGCAAGTTTGTGTTATATCTCAAAAAATATGACCCCTAAAAGGATTATGAGTACGCCACTGGATTCAAAATTAGATATCTATAAAAATGTTTTTTCTTAATCTACATACTCAAGTGAGATATTGGGAACTGAAGAAATGTTACATTATTCAAAAGTATGCTATAGCTTTAAAACAAAACACAATATAAAAATTAAATGGTACAACCCAACTCACAACAAAAAGTAAGATAGTGATGTCGAAACTGCTACCCTCTAGAATTAATAGTTACCGAGATACCCTACATTACAACGAAAATGGGACGCCCTTGTATGCCGGAAAAGGGTCACACCCTCTAGAAGGTGACCTAGCAAACACGAAATTGCTATGCAATCAACACTGCCGATAGTTTGCCAAGTGGACAATTAGATTTGCTAAATTTCGTTATGAGGCTCTACTGAGTTAGTACCTTTTCCAAAAATTTTCTTTAGTTTTTTGTATACAAAAAATCCTGTTAGAAACGGCACATGATAGGTAGCATTTTTCATTGACGTATATACCAACGATGTATCACAAGTAGGGGGTTGCCGTTCAAAAATAGGGTTTGGGTTGATGAAATTTAAGGTTTGGGTTATATAACCTTCAAAAGTACGTCATTCAAACTCTCCTTCGATTCTACTAAAACGATCTTGGGAGCTTTCGCTTTTATTTTTTAGTTGAAAAGTTAGAGCTACCGGGTTCTTTTAAAACTGTCACCCGGTATGTATTATATATTGCGACAAAAGGCCTCAAGCGTCAAGCTGAATAACGCAATCAGAATGTTACCTCAACAAGATGGGTTTGTCTTCCGTTCTGGGTTCCAGACAAGTGTGTTGTGCATTTTTGAATTTTTTATCTCTTCTCTGATCTCTAATATACGATGCATGTCTATCCGTTTGTAGTTACGAAGACAATCCTTGAAATTGAGTAACTGTATTCAAAACCCATGAGTACTGTTGCTCAGTCAGAGTGTTACTATAATTCCTATTATATCTTATAATCTACTTATGAATGGAATAACAAAAAATGAGTTCAATCCGTCACTCTATATTTAAAATGTCTTGTTACAGCTAAATACTGCAGAAAATCAATTTTATGCGATAAGGTTCATTATATACGTTTAACACAACTCGATGGCCTACTTAACAAATATCTGTAGCTATAACTGTACAACTATGGAACTTCGTCTATGCTTCCGCAATCACCAGTTATTACAGTTAATTAGATTTAAAAGCGAATGCTGCAATGCGTATTTCAAAATATCCTCAGTTTCATGCAATATACATAAAACAATAGATAAAGCTTTTCGTATTGATTTATCAACTTCGAAAGCGTTTTGCGGCAACTGCGTATTGCTTCAGATTTCGTAATTCAGCGACTGTAATGGAATTCCTTACAAAAACAAGCAAATACCACAAAGACTGTGTTGACGATCAATTCAGGTGCGGGCAGAATAAAATGGCTGCAAGCAACGAGCATGACGTTCTGGCATATCTTCCCCGAATAGTTCTCTGAGCATCACGCATTACGCAACGAGACGGGAATTTTTTAAGCTGGGTTTATACCAATTGATTCCCCATGCTACGTGTCGAATTTTTTTCAGAGCAACTAAGCAATTGCCGTGAACAGATTGGGCTGATAAAATTATGTAAAACGATTTCTCAAATTCAGCAGCGAATCGTCAAAGTAAGTTAAACAAGTGAAGCACTTAATATGGAAAACCATTACGAATCGGTGACGTTCTAGAAACAGCCTGCGGCATCTGTTCCTACCAACTTTGTCTAGCTCACCCACTCCAAGTCTGTCTCCGGTTATAAAAGAGTGTTTAATTTGGGAATGGCAATACTTCGGTGGTCGAAAACGCGGTGAACGATGCTGCCTCTTCGGATATTGGCCAGCATTTCGGTGCTAGCGTGCTTGGTACTGGCACGCGAGATTGGTTTTGTTCAAGTGCCCCAGGATGTGGAAATGTACAAGGGAGATCTGGATGTTGCTGCTAGCGACATGATGGTAGCGGAATCCAAGCATCACGAGCACAGCGAGGGAGGCGGACATTCTCACCATGCCGGTCATCACTCCGAGCACGGCGAGAAGGGAGGCAAGGGTTACAAGAAGCATCACCACCACGAACACGGGGAGCACGGTGAACACGGCAAGGAACACAAAGCTGGCCACTATGGAGAGAAAGGCGGGCACAAAAAGGAGCACCACGACGAGGGCGGCCATCACAAGGAACATCACGAGAAGGGAGATTCCCACAAGGGTGGAAAGTTTGGTGAGAAGAAGGGACACAAGAAGGGCCACAAGACCAAAGGATACCATAACAAATTCCACAAGGACGAATATCACAAGCAGCACAAATTCTACGATGACTACCACAAGGCCGGACACCACAACAAACACGGACACCACCACGAGCATTACGACAAAGGTGAGGGCGGCTACAAGAAGGGCGGTGAGCACAAATCTGGACACGAAGAATCCCATCATGGAAAGAAAGGTCATCACGACAAGGGCAAATACTCGGAGGGCCACCATGGCCACGAGGGCAAGCACGGAGGCCACAAACACCACCACCACGAACACAAATATGGCAAGGACCACGAAGACAAAGGCGGAAAGGAATACGGCTACGAAGAGAAACACAAGCATTAGTCGGCTGGCAAGTCTACTCGATCTACTAAGTGTTGTTATGTTTATACCTCACCTTAATCACCAATGCGGTAGGAGATCACGTAGTTTTTTACACGGTCTGTATATGTAAAATCGACCACCAACACTCCCTTCATTCCTCAATTACACGCATCGGTAATTCTCGGCCACACTATATAGAAATGGAAGTGAAAGCGAAACGTGCCTGTTGGAAATAGTATCCGTTCATAGTGTACATGTAAATATATTTTTTTATATTTAATGCCATATCTTTAAGTTGTTGTTGTTGCAGTGTTATAATAAAGAATATATAAATCCGAAGCGGACTACTTATACTGTCTGGAAATTGTTTAAATTTCTCTCACAGCATCGATACGCAGCTTTACCCGTGAAGAATTAATGAACCGAGTACTTTAGACACCACGTCAGTGCCGGCTGGGCTTTTTGGTGCCTGAAAACCGCAGTGTTTTTACCATCTTTCTCAAGGAATGTTGCTAGCAAATTAATGCGATTTAAACATCAAACCAGTTTGAACAGCAATAAGAATTACTTTCCCCATATTATATTTACGACCAAAGTTTTAGATCAACATTAAACTTGTTTTATCAGACATTAAAGCTAAACGCATACTTGAAATAAGGCAGTCAATGTTCTTGATTATTTTACAGAATATAATAATAACACAAAAGTGTTTTCAAGCTTTTTTACACAGTATCAAAATATACTGAATAACTGTGACGAAGAATAGAAACGTTTGAAACAGTTCTGTAAATTATTATAAAATTCTGTTAAACAACAAGTTGCTTTTATTTAATATTGTTTCTTATCAAAGAAAAAAGAGCGTCTTCTAGAAATATCTTTATGCTGCGGTTCCATGAAGAACTCAAACAACTAGTTTCTAGTAGATGTTATAATTTAAAATTACAATTTAAAAATTAGCCAAAAGCAGCTTCCTTTAGTAAGTCAAAATAATTAGGTACCTATTAATTGAATATGTTTTACTAGAACAAAAAAACAAAATTTAAATTCCCAATCGGCATTATTATTTTCGAAATAACATTCTGAATTTAAACTTTACAGTGGTGAAATCAACAGTTTCGAGTAAATATTGAAAATATGTCATTTTGATCAATACCTACGTAATTCGCGTTCTCATGGACTGCATTTTAATCATGACAACATTAAAATCTTTAAGTATGTATTTTCGATCACTACACGAAACGCGGAAAACATTTCCATATTCATGTGATCAAACAATAAACTTCTTGGAAACGAGTTTTACACATCCATAATGTTTTTGTTCCATTGCGTAAATTTAGTGTTTTAGATTTTTTAATTACAACAMACAAMATTTTGCCCTGTAAGCCTGTATGTACCTGATTATTTCTGCACTGCGTATACTTTGATGGGCACTACCTTTCGCGCACGTTTTTGTTTATTATTCATTTTTTTTTCAAATTTGTGACTATCTCGCTACTAATTTATCAGAAACGTGATTATGGTGTAGAGATTTTTGTAACTAGAAAGCAATAGCATGTACAGCTTTTTAAAAGAATAGTATATTTCTGGTATATTGATCAGAGTTGCCTTTGTTAATAAGATAAATTAAATAATAATTAAATATTACTATTACAATGAAAACGAGCTTTCTTTAAAATATACTTACTTCAATACAATGTTGGTCAACAAAACAGCATGTGAGGTAATTATAAACTGTGAGCAAAGCTTGAAAGGCATCTGTTATTGCAATGTATGTAAATCTATAAAGGTACCATTAGTTTTAATTGAATGTTACATTTTATTCGAGTATTAGCTATTAATATTTATTGTAAAACACATTAAAAGGTTGTAAAACGCGGTTTATATCGGCACAAAGTTTCTCACTTGTCAAAACAATTTCAAATAAATTAGAATAACTATATACTCAGTTTAAAAATGGAAAATGTATACTATTTTAAAGATATAAATTGTGTTAAGATAAAAGATAATGTTGTTACCTTCTTGTTGATTAAATTAAATCGATCAAATTACATATATATATATTTCTGAATAGCAAGAAATACTGTTTGAATAAGTAATTTATTTTTTTGTTTTGCTAAACAGAAATACTACAGGCCAAACCTACTAAATATTCTCTAATACAATATTAGCAAAACTCTTATGTAACTAATACACAGTATACAGATGAACAGATACTGGCTTATTCAACGTAAAGTAAACTAGTTAAAAGCAATTACCTAAGTATTACAAATATAACAAAACATGTAAATTTGATATGAGACCTTTATTTCTATAACTTAAACAATGAAATTGCTCCTAGATACAGTAATGGTATTACAAAAAGTGTCAATTTTCTGAGAATTGTTCGATAAAAGCAACGCATTATGCATCTAAGTAAAGAAGAACGGAAAATAGTTGAGTGCAATGGCATATAAAAAGACAATGTAAACTAGTGTTATAAGTATAACTAGATGGAACTAAAAAGTTTACTAAACCAATTACTTGCGGACCATCCATTGAGTTATTGATTGTTTTGTGGAAAAAGCGAAGTTCACAGAAGTCTTTGCTTTTCTTGGCTGAAAAATTTAAAATGAGAGTGGATAGAACTAACATTAAAGGACTCCAAGTGATGCTTAATACTAAGATGTCTTAAGAATATATTCCAAGCTACCGAGCAGTAGGTAAGTATTCTGTTGACACTCGCCACAAATATGAATCTCAGCTGCTCATTTGCTTTACCAACAACGTAAAATATGTGTGCACCCGGAACGTATTTTTTTTATCATTACATCTTTCACTGCTGCAACTCTATTAACGTAAGTATTGTTGTGTCGTAGTTTTTATTTCTTGTAATGAAGATAATGCATCATTTACCATTGTTTACATATAAGCTGTTTTTACTGCAATATTCGAAAGATTGTCTAAATCTCGCTGAAGTAGTAGGCAATTATCTACGACAACAACGGACCGTCAAATTTTCAATTCGTCAGCATACAGGATGTAATTGGAATATTCAAAAACATTAAATATATTATTTATGTATGTTAGAAAACGCCCTGCGGAACACCAAACATAGGCATAACATCGTCGGAGGTAATGTGACTGATCTTAACAAACAAAATATATATATTCGTATATTAAAGATTAAATTAATTTAGCAAATATACATAATTCTGAGATTGAACGATCATCTTTAATGCTGCCGAGCAAATTAAAGTCTAAATTACGAATGAACCATATTTCAGTTTTGGGTTAAAAATCTTAAAAACTACAAAAGAAAATTAAAATATTACATGCGGTGTTTGCGAAAACCCCATCTTGATAGCACCGATTTAGAGTAAGATAATATCCTATTAGGAAATGGTTAATAGCGCACGCCGTAAATTCAAATATATATTAATTACCTAATATACAGTCTTGATTGGTAACATTCAAAGTCCAGCGTAAATATGTTCTAATTTCTGAAATTGATTATTTTAGGTTTGGTCATTACGTTTTCTTGTCTGTACAAATAAATGGGATCATAATTATGAAACTATAATAGAAAAAAAACATATTCTTCACTCCAATTTTTTGCGTTTATCTTACTCTAAGAATGCATTATATTAGTATTTGTAACATTTTTACATTGCCCGAACAGGTATATATAAGTACAAAGCATCTACAGGTTCCAAGCATATTAGAATTAAGATTTTAGTTAATGTTTATGTAGTACTTAAGATAACTGGTACAACCAACAATACCTAACGCGTAAATTTACCTAATTAATGATTAAAAACTGTTATTATGAATTATTATATCCTACTGAGTGATAGACTGCCTTAAATCAACTAAACTGAATTATTAGTTCAAGATATTTATTCATAATCGCACAGTTCAAAGCGTTACTCAAAGTTCCTGGAACACAGCAGTTCTGAAGTTATCCCAAATAGAAGCCGACGTCGTTTACTGTAAATTTGATTTTAAAGCTGCACTTTCAAATAAATCGAACGTAATTCTGAGCAGAACGACAAATGTAATCGTATAAAAAGTCATTAAAGTAGATTCTATTCCTGTTTGTTTTATGTCGATTGTAAAAGGAATTCGTCCATTTGAAAGCAATACTTTTGCAATCCTTACTTTCCTTACCTAGAGCAGGGGATTACTTATGAGGGTGCAGCTTGCAGCCGTGCTTTTTAAGTTGCCTGTTCTATAATAGAGCATAAGAATAATTACAAACAGCACAATGTGCAATCAATGCACAAAGTATTGCTCGTGTCAACCACATTACTCCCTTAAGACAAACACGAAATATCAAACGAGTAACGTGAAAACAGCGGGAGATTCGGCTTTATGTTCAATCGATCGTCGAACATTCGTGGAGTTCATTTTAAGCTATCCATGGGTTACTTCAGGCAGTGAAATTAAAGGGCGCATAAAGATCTGTTGTCAAATGACCAGTGAAAACAAAATCAACGTCACAAATGTTTAAAAATTTATTAAAATAAATAAGCAGGGAGACAGTATCCGCGACAACAACTTCACTGAATATTTATCAAAATGTATTCTTTGAGTAGACACAGTTTGTGGTGAAGAAATAAAATCTGCCAATGGCATTTTCCAAAAGAAGCAAATGTAAATAAAGGTACTAATGCTGATGAATAAGGAGAGGCTGTTAGTAATCCGAACACAGAAGCTTCGCGATTGCCGAAGAAACCAATTGTCGCAGATCCAGTAACGTTGTTGTCAGGTTATCAGGTTGTCAGCTTGGTGCTATTACTTCCTCCAGTTGTATTWAATACTGTTGTCCCTGTTAAAAAAAATATCAACACTAATACATTATTAGCAATAGGTAGAGCATATCAAAATGTCCTGTGCTTGTTACATGATTGTGATGGTTCAGTGATGAATGCTGACACGAAAATAACCTGCAGGAAAAAGCGCAGTCTTACAGCTGGACTGACAAAAACTTGCGGTTGAATTTAGCCTGCCCATGGTTGAGCACTGGACATAATGATAGTAGGACTGGAGGGGCTTCTCTCTTCCCTCTCATTCTTGCATGCATCTTATCTTAATCTCAGCCGCAAGTTCTCATCAGTCGAGCTGTACAGGGTGTCCCATTTTCATTGTAATTGTAGTATATCTCGGTAACTATTAATGCTAGAGCGTTGCGGTTTCGACATTACTTTATTACTTTTTTGTTGTGAGTTGAAAAAACGATCAGAACTGACTGCATTACAGTGATCGAGTAATCTATTTAATAACAACCTGCTTCCGGCCTTGGGTAACAACACGTTTTTATTTAAAGAGGCGAATACTTACTTAGGGCATGAAAAAAAAAGATTCATACCAGTCTACCTTACTGAAAACTTCTTCGATCTTGATGATGTGAAGCTTTCGGGCTGAATGGCCGTAGTCGATGTCTTCTTCTTCTTCTTCTGTCTCCAGACGTTTCGCCTACCACTGTGATAGGCATCTTCAATGGTGAGTTTGTTTGTGGGCGTAGACGTCGCGGTGAACTCATTAACTAGTTACCCAGTTACCCAAMACTCATTATAMYTGGTTACCCAGTTAATGTGTTCACCGCGACGTCTACGTCCACAACGATAAACTCGCCATTGAAGAAGCCTGCCACAGTCCGGCCCTGAAAGCCTGATCCCATTTCTCCAACTTGTTTGTGTCGCGATTTTGCAAAATGAAATCTAAAGAAAGGTGGGAAATTTTAAGATAATGTCATATTACTTGTTGATGAGCTAGATACTGCAGGTTTGTAAATAAATCTAGTCGCTATAGACGATTTCCAGAACCACAACAGAGCTAAGTGAACAATCCCATAAATATAACGCTGAGTACCCACGTGCTAAAATAATTAAGCAAACATATGAACGGGTCCAAGTCACAGGGTACTAAATTGCATTTGCCATGCTATTGCTAGATTCAGTGGTCAACAGAGTGTCTGGTGGTTGCACCTTGTTCACTCGTAACTTTTACTTGGAGGCTTCTGCTTAAATACGCGATTAAGGAATAGTTAACTTTTAAAATGCATGTCTATGCTGTGCTGTCTACACCTCAACCAACTGCACATAGATCTATTTTGCTGACATTACAGCTCATCAGTACAGTTTAGGTCTAGTGTAGATAGCACGGCATAGAACTGGTTTTGCTTATATACCAAAGCAATGGTATGATGTAAGTAAGAACTTAGGATGGCATTGCCATCTGTCAGCATTTCTCCCGTTATGGCAGCTAGGTGGCTTTGTCATCATGTCAGTGTATTGCTGACAGATGGCATTGCCATCCTAAATTCTCACTTAGTTAACTTTTAGCTAAAATGGATATAATAAATGTAGTTATCTGCACTTACCAACCGTATTAACTAATCTACATCATAGTTTATGCAGTTCGTAAAGCCACCGCTAGATGACTGAATAATCAGTAATGCAGTCTTCTGCACTTCTAGACCCTACACCGCTCCAATCTATGTCGCAGTTTGATAGTTGACGTATTACCGATTTCCACAAAATGACCCCTAAAGAAATGTTGCCTAAGACGTATCCACGTCAAAAACAAAATTTATCAAAGTAACACGTACATCAATAAGTTTCCTAAGATCTGCGAATACATTTAATATATATGTCAAAAAAATAAGTGAAAGGCAGAAAAAAAACAGTGTGCATGCTGTTCTGTAAAAGTTAAAAACACAGACGATGATGAGTTAGGTAACCTTTTGAGCATTAGTTTGGTCTACGTGAGTATGCTCATTTAAAGTATTTCTGTTATTGTTCACAAAATACAGTTTGTAATCACAATTAAAACGTTGAAACTGAACCTCTGCTCTTCCTTATGCTAAATCTCTTTTAAAGAGTATGGACATAAAAAGACTAATGTATGATATCCGCGACTGCGCTACCGTGCATTGTATCTAGCTCTGATGGAGGGTAAAAATACAAGCGCGAATGTTTAATATAAATTTGATAAAATATCTTTGTTTTAGAAGTGTTTAAGCAATAAAGGCAGCTTTTCGCACAAGTGAAACACATTGTTTTTTCTGTGTCCTCTTGTTAAATAAGTTAGAAATAAAAAATAATAGGCACAAAGCACGCATTAGAAATTACTTTTCTGAATAAGTATTTTTCATCTGGTGCTTTCTGGTATGAACTTGTAAATGCTTTCGCGACTCATTGTTTTGACTTTTTTATTCGCCTTCACGGCATAAATTTTGGTATGCATCTTCGTAATATTTTTTTTGAGTTTGTGGGTAGCAGCTTGCTGCAGAACCTACTAAAGAATTCTTCTTCGTTCGCTATTAAATGCAATACGCCCTAAATCTATTTTTGTAAATAAAATAGACAAACAAACAATTACCCACAGGCCGCAAGCGAACAAACTTAGATAATCAATAATACTGATAAGTCAACCACCAATCATTAGGTGAAATTTAGCCAACTAAATTATGTCAATGTTTAATTAATATATCTTTTTACACAGATCTGTCACTTTTCATTATAATTTCTAGGTACACATGAAAATTGCAAGTTTTTATAATATTGTTGCACGAAAACCTACTTTTAATAGTAGTCGTAGAAATAAATAGTTTCAATGATCAAATAGAAGACACAAAACAAATAATCAAAATATGTTATAGTATTATTTTATTTTCAACGCAATTACCCACTAAAAGAAGTCAGCACTAATACTACAAGCATCGAGAAATGTATGCCTAGCAATATCACACGCAATACACAAATATGAAAAATTTCCTAGCTCACAGCTTGCATCAAGCGATACAATCATTTAATATTTATGGATCTGATACAGACCCACGTACAGACGGACACATTCATTGTTTACATGTGTAATAGCTTCTAACACGAAACGATCTGTATGCTTTTAATTAAAAATTGATGCGAACGTATTCACTCGTGCAGCGGCACTATTATACCCACTATTGTTTGATAGAAATCATTGAAGCTGAACATGTACGACTCCATATTATGTCACTTTTCTATTGTTTTAAAATGATAAGGCGCTAATCCCTAATACAAGTTTATTTCTTATTGTATTAACTGGTGGACGTGTTTTAAATAGATTGCAAATATAGTCAGAAAAAGCATTAACAATATCGGTCAAATTAAAGGATTATAAATTATTGTATTTCAAGACGCCTGGCTTTTAAGTGTAATTGAGCTTGAAATTGATACGGTGCATGATATTCTATTGATTGGAGATTCCACGCACTAAATAAATTATCTATAGGCTGTTCCAAACAATTATGAAAACATTTAGCTTGTGTAAGAATAAGAATGCTTTGTTGTTGCTTGTAATGCTACAGGTACACCACTGAAAATAAATTGACTCAGAATTCGACTTATAAGGCGCAAAGAAGTAAATAACAAAACTGATTTGTTGAGAAAGCTATTTAGCTACAGAACTGGCATTCTCGAATTAATTAAATGACAGGCATTTCATATCTCTGAATATCAGTCAAAATTAACGTTGCATTCTATGGTGTTGGTGCTAAAAGATGTCGCTACATTTACAGTTGTATTAAGAAAGAAGCATTTTTTCTGTGCAGCTTGAAGTTTTACATCAAAGAGGTCCTGATTAATCAGCCGTAACACATCTAATGAAGTTAAATGTCAAATAGATTAATACCATTAGATGTTTTTGTGAAGAGGGTTCGCAATCACTTAAGGGCTACAAAAAGTTTCTAAGCGGCCTCTAGTGGGAGAATAATCCATTAGCCCTTACCTAGGTATGGTAATCAAATATCACTTGGGACGTAAGAAGGTAGTAATTTTTTGTTAAATGTAGTGGGTTTTTGTCAATTGTTACAAACATTACGGAATGAACTTACTGCGAAATACTGTTCTTGTATTGTCATTTTTGACTGAAACAATTTACGTGACGTCAAATTACAAGATTACAATAATCTTACGCAGCCTGTTTCATACGTTGCGTGCTTATACCGTACTCACAATCCATTTAAGTCTGCGAAATGCGGTTGATTGCTAAATATCAAACCACATTCAAGGAGGTGTGATTTGTAACTAATTGTATGGCGACATATAAGCGTTTTCTACAACTCCTTGGTTTTGGGTGTGTAAACTATAGCAATATAATAACCGACCTTTCGACCTGCTCTTATTGATCATAAATTTCAAACAAAAATCCACTTTTAAGCTCTCTCACAGGCAGTAATTACTTTAAGCAACAACATAGATAATCGCATATTGAAAAACAGGGTTACCGGTGTTTCTGGGTATAGACCGCTATTATTAAATATTAAAAAAAATCTTGGATGTAATGTGAAATAATTAGATGGTATTAGTTTTAGATATTCAATTACCTTTAAAAGGGATATTTTGCGCAGCTATGACGTTTCTCCTGCTATAAAGGGAATGCCAAAATTTGCCTTTACCATCGGATTATGTGCTTAGAAGTAATACAAAAACACTACTAAGCTACACACACCCCAAAGGTGCAGCCCAAAGACAGTTCAATATCTCTGATACTAAGGAAGATAAATTGAAATTTTGATGAGTATTATATAAGATTTCATTCAGATAGGATAAAAATTCAACATTACTTGCTTGAAACAGCCTGTTTTGCATGTACTATATATGACGAAATCCTTTCTTCTAGTTGAAGCTGTACACACACTGTGACAGTTTTCCCGAGCATTAGCTGAATTTTTATTTTAGTGGCTGCATTGACGTTCTGAGTAAAATTAGATTACGTCGCAGGGAGTCTGAACCCCTACTGTTCGTGTCGTTATGTCAATACAGAATCTCTGTTAATAGGTAATATGTTGTACAGTACTGAATTATCGTTACCCAAACATTAGGCTTAACATTTCTTCTAGGTAGGAAACAGCTTCCTTTATTTGTAAACTAATTTTGGGATCATTTTCAATGGAATTTAGCGATTTTCATAGTAACGTAAACGAGAAGTTCATTGTTATGAAACGTTTGGTAAACCGGCAATAAAAATATTCTAGCTCACAGTAACTACAGGGTTACTTTCTTTTTTTGTGGCAACTGAGACGTTCAGTAACATTTTTTAATTTATTTTAACCGATAACGGTTGCTGCTATCTGATTTCAACAAAAGGAATTTCTTTTCGCGGGCAAGATATTGGTTTTTATGTTTGTGAACTGATCGATCTATTATTACCTACTAATCTTTGACATCAAAAAGAAAAACTGACATTTGTTTAGGTCTATTGGTCCAGCTTCAGTAAGTATATTTAAATTATTTTTGTCTCGCGGAATTCTAATACTTAATACCTTTTTCAAGCTTAGAATTCCAGTTTTTCCATAATAAAGGTAAAATTTATGACTTAAATATTTCTGGCATCTGGTATCAGTTTGAATAATGTTAAAATTTTTCAGTTTTGAAACAAATTACTAAAATTACAATTTTAAGACTTTAAATAACCAAGTGTTGCAGTTTTAAATAAAATTCCAAATTTTAACAACCATTTTAAATAATTTGGTGAATTTTTAAAGATAGTAAGTTGGTGACTTCCTGCAACTATGCAATCTAGATGCATAATATAGCTTTACAGTCTGGATAATTGTTTCCATATTTTGACTTCTATCGAAAATTAATTTCTGTTGTTTCTCCACAGTTTTTTATTTTTATAACATTTGTGCCTGGCACTGAAGATGGCCATTTAAGGCCTAAAGCGCTTTGCCACGTTGACATTTGTTTAACAAAGTTGGTAAGACAATGAATTATTGAATAATTTATATTGGGTATTATACTTTCATATCGGAATTTAGATAAAGGTTCGGGTATTTTTTCATCTCATGGCTCCCATTTAAACTATTGCTGACATAAGAGCGAGTCACATAATATACGTTCAAACAATTTCTTTACTAGGGTCCTTCTCAAAGAGTAAGGATAACCTTTGTGTTTATTGAGAATGACCGTTAGGTCGAAACGATCGTCAGAACTATCGTGAAACAAATTACATTCAAAACCATCAGCTTGTTTTCAAACCACCTAATTGCATCCTTAAGGCAAGCTAGCTTATTTATTACTGAGCGCATAAAATCCATTCGTTAACTTTATTTTATACATTCAGTTTAACTAGCCATATAGCTGGTGCACTGAGAACGTCTCTTATATAATGGTAACCCTGGGAGAGATGACGCATTTCTTTTTCAAAAAAAAGCTGCAATTTTTTTTTAAATGATGATTGTTACACTAAAACCATATAGCAAAAAAAACGTTTAATCTAACTATAACAGCTCTTTTTAATAGTGCATAAGACCAGAGGAAGGCTAGTTGCCGCAATATTGTAGGACAGGTATTCTACGCATTTGTTTTTGTCAAATCTTTCGCAGCAACTAATGTACACATTTCAATTTCTCAATTTTTGCAAGAAAATGTTTTATTTTGTTTCTTCATCTTATTTTTAATAAATTTGCGGCTTGTGAGGTGGGCAAGTAGGTTGCTTTATGTCCTTTCAATTGTGATTATGCCACAACGAAATTAGAGCTCTATTCTGCAATATTTTACGCTAACTTTTCGGTCCGATTTATAGAAGTCGATGGCTGTGGTTCATTTTCGGTTATCAGTGAGGCTTCTTCGGAGCCATTCTCTGAAGTATATGTCGTTTGTTATGTGGCTTAACTTTCTTAATGCATATTTGGAATGCTAAGATCAGCATTCTGCTGTTGGATGTCGTGGACTTAGCAAACGAATCTTCTTGGAAATATTCCATTATCGCGAAGTTTGCAATTCCTGGTGTCGCCACATATACAGACAACCAGAAAAACGTATATCTAAACTGGTCTTTTAAAAGCACGGATATTATATTTACAAGCCGTAGAAGCATTCAATAATACAATAAATTATAATTATAAGTATACCTCGCAATAATCACAGTATTATAAAACAATCTTCTGATGCTTGTTAATCATAAAAGCTTTGTATGAAGCTTTGTACAAAACGCCGTTGTTCCACCATTATATCTGCACATAAAACAAATACCACTTAAAAAAGAAAACTTATTGCCGATAGATTATGTATATATGGAGAATTTTTTAACTGAACTATAATTTACAATATATAATTTAGCGTTGAAAACAGTTAACAACTTTGATAAGTATTTCCTTTTTTGGAGAAATATCACTTCATCTGACAGACATTGTAGGTACTACAGTGTCCTGATACAGGTTTTTAAGTGTTAGGCACCTGCTCGCTCCAGAGGTTTAAATCTCTGAACGTGCTTTTACCATTAATCACACTGAAAAACTATATCTCTCAATACATTTTTTTTCACTAAAAATATTAATAGCATTTAAGAAAGCTCTAGACGACTTCTAAGAACCTATTGCATTCCTGTAGTTGCGGTAGCATTTCTACGGTCAAGTTGGAAATGGAAGCAATTCGAACAAGCAATTTTTAGTCATCTAACGAACACTAATCATTATCACTACCGCAGTATCGATTAAGGAAGTTTTACACTAAGTTAGTGGATTAAAATCCTTGAAGTTACGTCACATATTTTCTTCATCACCAAAGGCATATGTACCAGCTTGTTGTCACTAATTTTAGCTAGCGAATTATATTATGGCTTTCATAAGTTTAGCACTTCCACTTATTGCAGTGTTGGTGGACAACAAACTTTATACAGATCTTATTCTACCATTGTATACCGCACACACTATTAACACAATCTCGTCTATTATAGAAGCACTTAACTACTGTGGAACACAATTACAATTAAGCCAATAAGCTTATCTAAGTAACAACAACGCTTGTAGCCCCAAAATCAACTCTGCGCGTTAAAAGCCAACCGGCTTTTGTTTTTAGGTTGCAATCAGTTTTTACTAGCCCGTAATCCTCAAACCGCCTGAAAGTGCAGTTTTCCCTGCACAGATAAAAAGTTATCTGCGCCAGAGCGTCTGTAGAAATCTTCCTCGAACATCTTTTAATTGCCACTAAACGCATAGATGTACCCGGTGAGAACAAAGTCGGGATTTCTAACTCACATTTTCTTAAATCAAAGTTTTGCAACTGGTTCTGACAATCGATAACTTAAGTCAACTTACTGCCGTAAGAAAAAATTTGAAATGATTTCAAGGCGGTTTTTTACCAGTGGAATTATATTACAAGATCGAAATTCACATCAAAAACATACAAATGAGATGCAGGAATCTAAATTTATATTTATGTAGCAAGCTACTTTATAATATCTGATAATTTTAAAATAGTTCCTAGTGAACAAAACGCAAATTTCACGCTTTTTAGCAATATTCCATCTGGGAGCCTAAGGTACATGTGCAACAGGCCACAGAAACTCCGGTCTCTCATTGTCTAACTTGGGTACATTTTTTTACTACGATGCTATTTGTTGCAGTACAGATGAATCTTTATAAAAAACACATTGCGGTTTTATTATAATTGAAAGTTCCAGATAGATACCCGAGGCGTCTAAAGATGTCTTATTTTTAGGACTAACATGCAAAATGTTTATACTGCTGCTTAGGAGGCCGACATTCTCCCATCAAAAGTGCATAAAAAGTATCCTTATAGTAAACTAATATCTCCAAAACGATTAGCGGTACTACCATGAAATTTCTTGGGGAAGTAGAAGAAATATGTATACATGTTTATGTACTAACAAAACTTGATTAAATTTATCAGAATTGCAATCATTGTACTATTAAGTATGGTCACATCTGACACGTGGTATATATAACAAAACATATTTTTTATGAAATCACTTTGCTATAAAAACATAGTATACAGTTTTAGGAAGTAGCTGAAGCCATTTTCATCTCAAAATGGACAATAGTCGTTTCATAATTAGTGTACCTGTACAGCTCTGTAAGCGCTGTAACCAAAAGGCGAGATTCTCGAATGATATACTTGATTAAGGTTTGCGGTGCAACGGAAACGCAAGTTGAAAAAGATCTTCAAAAAGAAAATTGAACTAGATTACAATTGACGAGGAGAGCGGAGGGTACTAAATGTGATGATAAACTTGAGGTTTGTTGCTCTTAGAACCATTTCTTGAAACTCTTTTTCTAAACAATATACGGTGCATCTGACATATTACAAAACCCTTTCGAAAATAAATGAGGATGCAACTATAAGACATATACTTATATAAGATATAGGATTAAGAACTCAAGCTTACACTTGCGCGTTCTAGTTTTTTTGTCAATTACTATTTTAGTTAAAATTTATGTTGTCAATCCGTCTACATTTGCTTGAAGCATGTATCCGCTAATCCGCTGCCCCGCAGGTGAAACGGTTTGGCCGCGAATGTTGCCCTCTTAAGGAGGAAATCTTGCTGAAACGTTACGAATGTTTTAATGTAGGAACATGATAAAACATGCAAATACCCAATATATTTTTGACAACACGCTGATGAACTTGGAAGACAGGGCGATCGATTTATACCACCTTTATTTGCCATTTTTCTTTCAACCTTAACTGCTTTAGCACCCTGCGTCTATCTAATTTACTGGGTAGACCATTGTCTGTTAGAATTGCGAAACACGGGCTAGAATAGTGATAGATAACAAAAACCGCTGCAAATTGAGTCAATACTTCCACATCCAATTGTCAAAATGACATTTACATTTTTATTTCTTATACTATACGATTAGTAATTAGGTTTTGAGCATTTTTCTCGCTACACATTTTTCTAAGACAAATAGTCCTGGTGGTTTTAGCAAAATATATAAATTTTTCCAAATAACTCGAAAATTATTAACTTAACAAAAAAATTACAAGAGTGCTTTCTGATCAGAAATTTGATTTTATATATAATACCAAAATTTAAAAAAATCGTACGAGCAGGGACCAAAATAGATTTTTTGGAAATATTTCGATTATGTCAAAATTTTGAATAAATTTTCTAAGGCACTTTTTGTGAGAAATTTTATTTCCTATCTGATTGCATTTTAATTTTTTGAATATATTAAATATGTTCGGGGATATTTAGGAAAAACCGTTCTCCTTAAGTGACGCTTTTTTGCTAATATCTTCTAAACAGTTTGCGGTACCGAAAATTTATAAGAACTAATAATACTCGTAGTTATACTACTAATAACATACTAAAACGAAAAATATGAAACATGAAATAGAGCTTAATTTGGAGCCAGTTATTTCAAATCATGGAAAACAGTGTAAAAACATGCAACTCAACTATTAACCATAAATGATCTGAAACTTTTGTTAGCGATATTATAGTTCAGATAGTTTGCATTATGATAATGCTTCTACTAATACCATTGGAAAGCAGTTTAGAACAAGCAGTTTACTTTCCGCCTACCCGACATCTAGAGGAAATGGTCCTTACTGTATTTAAAAGGAACATTGCTAGTTTTTCCATATCGGTGCAAATACTCGTTCGTTTTAATTTTTCATTTTTACGCAGTGGTGACCAATCCTAAAAAGTCATCTAACAGTAACGCAATGAATCTCTAATTATAGACATCAGAGCAACGAACCACGCCTGATGCCTGGGAGGTCAAGTGCAACATGAGAAAGGTACAAAATCCATATGCAACCACACGAAATATCGCCAATGAATTAGCGATATGTATTTATTTATGCAGAATTGTTTTCATCCCATCCATATTTAACTTTCGCACATAAGCAACAGGAAAGCTGAAAATAAAAAAAAAAGTGTTTTGTTATAAGTTTTATTGCCTGACGAGGCTACGTTTTACAAAAATTGGTTTGTCAGTCGAAATAATTTTCACTATCACATATTAAGCCAGTTAATCATAAATATCGGTGGTTTTTAATATGCGGGGAGGTACTGGATGAAAGTATTTAATCGGTCCAGACTTTCTTGAAAACGACGTTAACGAATAAGCGCATCAAGATTGCTTCCAAAACAACTAGCTATATTTTTATAAGATTTACCATTATACATAAGACAAATCATGTGATAGCACGATGGTGCGCGATCGCATTATATTCGTGTTTAAATAGAGTACTTCCGAATAAGTGGATCGTTAGTTCAGCGCATTTCATGACTTAGTAGTCATTAAGTTTTAAGTAAGCATTCAGGATTATGACTGCAAATGCTAGCAATGCTCATTCCTTCCATTTTACTGTTGGATAACTGTTAGCCCCATAAATAGCCTTAGTAATTAGGTGAGGCTAGGTCCCAATGTGTGATGATGATGATGATCCAGTGGAAACTGGCGGTATTTAAAAAAACTCTAGGCGTAAACTGGGTCCTACCTTAACTGCTTATATAAAATATAATTCCATTCCTACACAGTTCAGTACAAAGAAATTACAAGCATTTTTTAAGTTAAATTAAATTTGCAATGAGAATTATGTCCATTTTCTTAATTTGGTTTAGTTCTTTTACGTAAATCGAATCTTTTATATCATTTAAAGTAAAATCAACTAAAAAGCGCCAGTAACACCAAACTTAGTGATGTGAATTAAGTTACTTATGGAAATACAGAAATATCAGAATGCTAAAAGTTTTTTTGGATTTCATCAAATCAAACTAATAATGTGAAATCAATATAATAAAGACACCATTATGGCCTTCATCATTGCATATTTACACTGCATTACACCAAATCGCAGAGAGTTTAATGACTACACGCAAAGTAATAAATTGCACGTTGAAAAATAATTATATTTCTTCTACAGTCCCAACCCACTCTTCCGCTAGCTTCGTCCACGACAATTATGAATGACGGCACTTTCAATCGGATTATATTAAAATAATTGTTATTTAAAAAGTGTTTAATTTGCTGCATGACCGATCACGTGGCAATCGCTAAGCAAAAACTCGATCACTTTCACGTCTATGCAACTGCAGTTACGGTCGTCTAACCGTAGGAGCAGTAAATGTCGAAGAAATTACGGCAAAAATTGCAGCATGCACGGTATTTCATATTCAAAGTCTGGCGCATAAGTTACATCATCACAAGGMATTGGCTATTTGTATTTACAATACTACAATAATGTGGTTTGTGATTCAAGATCTTTAAAGAATAAAAGCTAATACATTGCATTTGCGTTAGAATGCATTTAAGATATTAGTTATGTTATTAATATGTATTTAGATTATCGATAATTTCTTTCGCACTTCTTTTTAACATTCTCTATAAAAATCGTCCAGCTCCTTCAATACAATTTATGTTCAATAGTTATTTACTATTTACTTTATTTACTTACATTATTATTTTGAGTTAAACAGGTGAATTATTACTGTATCACACGGGTAGACGTCGTTAGACAACACTTACTGCGTCTGATACTGTACTTAATGAATTTGTGAATATTCGTTACTACTTTGACATTKACGGGCACTATAAAACGCAGCAAATATGTGATGCAAGCTTGGGAGCTGCCTTTACATACTGCTTTAATATATATGTAATATGTACTCTATATAGTTTCATGAGACAAGTAATCTTGCTCTATTCACCGGAATCTTATGTGGTTCTTTTATTTCTTGTATATTCCAGTCCTGCTGTTACATACTTTTTTGTCTTGCACATTAGCCTTGTGTATGTATCTGAACGGTCTGAATATCAACTTTTAAGATATACACTAAGGTTGAGTGTTTATACAGATAGGTAAAATAATACGTTTTGGTAAGAATAATTGTAACAGTGAATAATGTTGCTTCAGTAGTTCAAACTGCCCTGTAAATAAACTACCCAAACCCTCTAGCACCTTAAAAGGGTCATTAATTTTAAATGTAATAAATTAACATTTTCTGTCCGTTGCCAACTCTAAGAGGGGTGAAAAGGAACTTGCATATCATAAGAAGGTGTCCGTTACAGCTATGCCTATTTTTCTATATGAGAATAAGAGGGCAGATGATTTATTTTATTATTTTTATATATCTGCTAATATCACTGGCAAATTTAATTTTTTCCTTAAAAATTGAAAACTGATCCATGTTCTCTAAGTGGAGTTATTAATTAATTCTTCTAAAGATAATAATTCTTAAAGTGAACTTCCACTTTATTTTTACAATTGTAAAGCGCTTTCGGCTACACGTTAGCCATCGTCAGTACAAAAATTAAAATGAAACTAACAGTTTGACAAAGTCAAAAATCAGTCAAGTTTGCTTGTTTCTGATTTTTGACTTTGTCAAATTGTTAGTTTCCTTTTAATTTTTGAACTGACGATGGCTAACGTGTAGCCGAAAGCGCTTTACAAATGTAAAAATAAAGTGGAAGTTCACTTTAAGAATTATTTTCTTTAGAAGAATTAATTTTTTCCTTCTCCGAAAAATCGCAACATTAGTTCCTGCCTCACCAAAACCATACAATTACATAGATTTGCTCTTCGCTTCTAAAGCGAATGCGGCCCACGTCAGTCAGTTCCTCGTGCGTATTTTAAAGTATTGTTCTTGTATACACAAAGAAAATTGTTTATTAATTATTATTAATTTGTGCGATATGATTTTATATATCCATAGTTTAAAAAGACGCAAGCGAAACTTTTCAAATTGTTTGAATAATATTGTGGTCAAAAGCCATCATTCGAATAGTTTTTCGTATAGTACGTGTCAATTTACTGTGTACGATCATATCATGATAAGTACCTAAATCTATTACTATACCAAAAAGGAAAACGTAATATAATAACTTTTTGCTAAAAGCTAACCATTTTTGTAGGAAGGCTAAAATAAAAAATACAGAAACAAATCCTACTAAACTTAAATAAGTTGCTCAATCAGATAGATATATGATAGACATGGTTCGTTTGACAGATGAACTGCAGACAAAATATCTGCTCTTTTAACAGCCATAAGGCTTATTTCAGAAGCCGTTGAAGTTATTGTAATGCACAGAAGTAAAATACTATGAACCAGGACAAAGAAAGGGTAAGTTTGCAAAATCTTTTGAAAGGTTCATAAAGAGTATATGTTTGTCAACAGAAAGTACGCAAAATGATATTAAGCATAACAGAAAAAACACATATATTTAAATAAAGTGCCGGGGTACCTTTATATCGCCCATTCAAATAATCTTTCGCGAAATGTTTAATTTATTTAATTAGTCAAGCAAAGAGTTATTGTTGTAATACGTGTATTGAGGTGTAGGGAATTTAGAACGTATTTTAGGACTGGCTACTCACTCCTGTTTAGGGGTTGACACAGAACAAGGTGTTATTTGTAAGGGTTATTTGTAAAATCCAAATTACTAATTTAATAAGACCAAATAGCGACTATAGATACATTAGAACTTTATTTGGTCACCGCACTTAAAAGATAATTGGGGGCAGAAAATATTAAACTATAAAAAAGGCGACAAGTACGAGCCAATAGTGCTAAGTTTTTTTTTCATATTTATTATTCAAAGCAATAGGAACGTTGAAATTTTTGCTATCGCCKAATAAATATTYACAAACATTGTTTKCTTTTCGTAATGCTCTGGTTGCGGATGGTGTAATGGTAATAATTACGCCGTGAGCATGTGAATTTAGGTAACTAAGCAATRAACAAAGTAGACAAAAATACTAGGTTTCTACAGTGTACCTGTTTAGTATATTTAGTGATGTGAGCTTGTGTTACTTCACAATAGGGATATAGTCACATAGACCCGCATCGCAGGATCATGTACATATCTCTATATCTCGTATTTACTCGATTTTGCATTTTACATTAGATTTCCAAATTCCACCGGATATAACTAGGTTCTTATGCCAGAGGGTTCTTGTAATAAATAATCTGTTTTCTTTTTGTTGATTTTTAAGCTAAGGCTAAGACCGTGACTGAACTGGTTGCTTTGTTTTTGTACGCGAATCAGTATTTTGTAAATTGGGAAAACTAACTCACTAAGTATGCAACATATTATCGACCACTACAATCTTAATTCAAGTAAGATTTATTTAGTTGCAAGACCCCAAGAATTGCAAGAAATATTGCAAGACCTTACATTATTCTTGCAAAGTAGCGTCAAAAAAAAACATGATGAGATTCTTTGACAGGAACAAGAAATGTGCAAAAATCTTGTGAAACTCTAGAACTGAAATATGCCGAATTATTTGCATTTGTATATATTTTGCTTTATTTGAACTGTGATAAGGAAATATCTACTCACCCTAAGACCTTTCAGTATTGCTTTCGCAGCACACTTGATAGTATTAAAACAACATACACTGCAGTGGATCCATTTATATCCATAGAAACTAATTTACAAGAAACAATCAAGTAGTTTAGATTTAGAGAGCAAATAAAACGTGAGAACATACAGTGTAAAACATATGTAATTGTATAAGAGTTGTTGCCAAACTTAAAGGAATTATTGTAGGTCAAAATAATGAACCAGCATACAGAGATGATTTACCTTTTAGGATGGGAGATGAAGTATATCAGTACTATATTTACATATAGTAGCCGAAAATTACTCATTACCTCTATGAATGAATATAATTACTTACCTCTATAAACTACACAAACTCTGCCTGAAAAAAAATAAGAGTTTGTAATTAATTACCTACTATTAGTTTATATTAATATCTGCTGTGTTCATTTTCAGTCTCCTTTGTTTAAATAATAGTAACAAAGACGCGCTGGCACGCCCAATAAAAGCAACTTAAACAGTTTCGTATCAAATGCTGAAAAAGTCTAAAAATCAAGAAGTTCCGGTAGCAAATAAAGCCTAATAAAGGTCCTTCACTCTGTATCTGATAAGATCTTTATGTGAAAGAAAGGAATTTACGCCAAGGGGAAAGCTAAAGAGGAAATTGTATGAAAGGGCGGTCAGTTATTTATCTCTCCCTGTTGATAACAGCTATATGTTATCAAAAGGCAAAGCACTGGCCTGAGATATTACCGACATCTTTTCTGGAAAGCAGAAAATAGGCGATAATAGTCTAAAAGGGATATAAATGCGGGAGATTTAAAAGAAAGAGGAGCAGAGGTCAACCATAGAGAAATGGCCGCATCTAGAGGATAACGAGACTAAAGAAGGATATCGGGTCGTAGTGCGGAAACGGAGCTCACATCAGGAGTTCAAGGAAGTGGAAATATGTAAAACTGCTTGTTTTCGAGAACAGATGTTTTTTACATAGGCGCCTGGAAATTTTATCATTCGCATTCTGTTTTCTTTTTCAATGGAATCGTACGTATCAAACTAAATTTCATTTTATCGGATAGCAATTCAGATATGACAAAATTGCGCTCGAGTTAATGCTGTATGTATAATTCAAACAATTAGCGTTAACGAATGTACGGACTTTATACGTGTTACGCCCATAATATATTAACTTTTTATTGTATTATCCAGTAATTAAGTAAATTTATTTAATACACGATATTGTTGAAAACAGTCCAGTATGAAAAATTATGCCACTAGTTCGCTAAAAAGAATTTGGTGTCAAATTCATGATATGCTTACTTAGACAGACAGGACGTTGAAGTTTTAAAAATTTACAATGTTTTACAATTTCTCCGTTAGAAGTGCCACTAGCAGTGAATGTACTTAAACCAGAGGTGCACCTACCTCCATTTTAAAAGCAACCAAAATACCTGTAAGTGCGAAAGGCGTTGTTATATAGTATCTAATCTAGTAATACATTTTAAAAATTATAAAAAATGCACATATTGAACGCTCAAAAATTTCTATAAATGTTTAACAGGTAATGTAGTCATTGCCAATAATGGAAGGATCTCTCTCTTCGGTTAGTAGTAAGTACTTGGTGCTTTTCTAATATCTGAAGCTAACAACAATTTCAATTTGCTGATTTATGCTTAATCAACCTTAATATTTACAAATACAGAAAGCCATAAGTAATATGTAAAACGAACTTATTGTGTCTGAATTTTCGGACCATGCTTAGTTTTCTTAAACCCTTATGAAAAAATATGTACGGAGCGTGACTTACAAAAAGCTTTTGTAACTGTAATAAGTGGCATGCGCAAAAAATGGCTGCAAAATATTTCGAGGTATCGCAGAGCACTTTTCCGTTGAGGTTATCTAACCAGCTTTGAAAGAAGCACCGTGGTGATGACCCTGTAATGTTTTAACTACCGAAGAGAAAGCCATACGTTGCTACATTATTGTGCTCCACCATATGTAATAATTGAGCCATTAATGCGTCATTCCGTTACAGAAATTATTAATGTGAGTATATCTTTTCCGTGTTTAAAACTTAAGAAACCCTTGTAGCACAATACCTGTACAGTACTGGTAGAGTGGATAATGAATAGCCACCGAAGGGTTTTCCAAAAAGGAGTTTTCTGTTTAAAAGCAATGTACCAAGCAACACTTCCGTCGTGTTAAATTCATGTGCCATTCCAGGCAGTTATAGTGCGTTTCAATAGCAGACTCCTGAAAATAGTTTTTAGATAACTAAAAAATAAAAGGCATGGCAGTATCTAGAATTCTTCTTGGGCTCCAAATATACGAAAGTGTTAGCTGAAGAGGATGTCAAAAATGTATACGAAATTGACAAAGTAGTCAGTTTATGGTATGTTTGGTGAACCCAAATGTTAACATCATCTGGAAATTAGTCTTGCTGGCAACGTTATCAATCTCTGTAATTAAATGATATGCTGTTTTCTGTTCTTTTTTGATTATCTGTTGATGCGGACGGTTGCGTATGATTTTTTACAGATACGTCAAGATTCATTCAACGCCCTCAAACATCTATCACCTCTTATGACCGGGATTGAATCCGGGATTTTTTGAACTCTAGTCAAACACTAGCCACTGAGCTATTCAAAATCAAGGTCAAAGCGGCATATGTAAATCATCAAAGTTACTATGTAACGCTGCTGAACGCCATCCGTTGCATTTGACTAGTGTTCTAAAGGTCCCGGGTTCAATTCCCAGTCAAAGCCGGCAATACTTTTTCATTTCATACCTGTTAACCCGATAAAATATCACATACGTTAATTAAAAACTAATTTAGGCAATAATTATCTTTCAATAGGTATATTGTTCAATAGTTTACTTTTATAACTATGGAACACAATACTACATAGTATATGTAGTGTAAATGTGTATAAATAAAACAGATAAAGAACTAATATTTAGTGAGACCGAAAGTTTTTTCTTTATCAGTAAAGTAAGATATACCTGCCTATAGTCTACAACAAATACGAATAAAAATATAACAGAAAAAGGAAATATTCCTTGGTGAAAAGGAACATTACCTTATTGATCACACAAATGAAAAATATGTTGTCTACAGTCTACATTCAGTAAAAAATAACAAAAATCAAACATTTCTTGGTGAAGAGGAATATTCTTTTGTTGATGAATGATCAGAAAAATAAGTTATCCTCAGTCCACAATTAAACCTTTCCTGTTTTTTTTTCATAAAAGCCTGAATTTTTTTTAAGTTTTAAAATAATTTAAGTATTGAGGCTGATCTTCCTCGATGGCTATAAGCACCAAATTTGATAATCTATCTAATATTGTGCATTAAATACTTAAGGTATTTAACATATTTCAGTTGATGAGGATTAATACTGCATCCGTCTAAATAGCTTTCTAATAATTACCGCATTGTACGTGACCATTTTTTAGAAGATAAAATGGGAATAGCAAGGTATCCTTAAAAAAAGGCTTGTATTATCTAGAACTTTTTATAGATCTATACAGGAGGAATATCGTACCATGCGTTATTCTATTACATCTCAAAGGGATTAGGCAGCGTTTTTAATGGAAGCCCCCGAGCGGGTGGACTTTTTCTAACATTTATCACACAATTATCGTTATATTTCAACCAATTTACAAAAAGCCTTGAAAAATCCAATGAACAATAGTCACATATGTGTATATAGAAAGTTTTTTAAAACTCAGTAGGGTCCGGATACGAGATGAATGCCTGTCCAGGGTTAAGTATCGACGGGTCGCCTACATATCGACAGCATGTCGACAAAATCGATAGTTAGGCTTTTTAGGATTACGTTATCCAACATGTCTTCCGAGGGGCACACATTGCCCGCATACGAAACCGTGGAAACTGACGCATGACTGATAGAGTAGGGTTGTTGATGACGAGGATCATGACCAAGTCGTCCAAATTAAACGACTTATGCCTTGATTCGTTTGATTTGGCTCAAAGCTAGTGGATCAGCGTCGTCCGTTCATGGGAAATAATAATTATCTTCAAATATCAAACCATTATAATTCCACTCGAATAATTACTGATTAATTAGGTATGCTTTTTCCGGTAAAGCAATAGTACATACAATGAACAGAATTTTCCTTTTAAAATGTTTATTACACAATTAATCGTATACGTAGATACGTATAACTTTTGACCTGTGTACTTAAAAAAGTTTAGTTACATAGCTTGAAAAACGTAAAAATGTCTACTATATAATAAAATAAACAGTACGTTTTTTGGATCAACAATCTTTACGACAATGCAATGCAATGCAATAATTGGTCTAAAATAGAATGCTTCAAGTTTCCGATTCACAATTTCTGCTTGCTGTGTTGTAATAGCCAGCAACACATGTACGCATGTATTAGGTAGTTCTTAGATTAGCATTGTAGAGATAGGCATTACTGCTTTTGTGCGCTTGTCAATAAACGATAGCTTTTAAAAAGGCTATTTCTGTGTCGACTCGGTAATTCGCGTCGTGCCCGGATCTTATGTTACATATTTTATGCACCAATGTCAGCAGACAGCAGTAGCTAACTCAATTTCTATAATATAATCGCAACCTCTATGAGCATTGAAAAGTAATCAATTTGTTTACTTTTCAACTATTATTTTATAGTCACATATCATCACATGTCCTAAAAACCCAGTCGTGAAAGTCAAAACTGTGTTAAATACGAAATATTTCACATTAAGAAGTGAAAATTACGTAGAGTCAAAGTAAAACGTGATAACCTAGTTGTAGTAGTGTTGGTGTTTATAAGTTATTTACTCAAACAACATTTTAGCAAAATCTTTTAACCAGTTAATTAATGTTTAGTCATTTTTTACGTTGTTGACATCACTAAATTAATAGACTACAACAGCATTGTCGACATGACGTTGTCGACATCACCCAATCCTGTCCCTGCCACTACACTGCTGGTGTAGCGGTTACTAGGCCCCTGGAACCAATACGATTTCAGCAGTTTGTATTTCCAGTATTTGTATAAGTGCATACATTGGAAGTAACCGACGATTTCTGATAGATTCCGAGTAGAGGTTTTGTTCCTGCATTGTTTTTAAGGATATTTTTTCGTACAATCGATGGATTCAAAGCCACCCATATCATATTACGTGTCGCCGATATCGCTGTTGACCACTGTTATTCCTTAGAAGCGGTTTAATTCTTCCTAAGCTGAAAATGTTTAAGATATGCGTGAAAAACAATATGACGTCATGCTTTCCAATATTATGTCCGATGATTTCAATTACTGCAAAATCCCTAAGCTTTTACACGAACCTGAAAATCTCGCGCTAACTTTTGATATTCGTCCGTTGCTGCAGGAATTGAAACTTACCGAAGTAAAGTGCGCTCTTTTGATCTTATGCTACTTGACAAGGCCTCAGATGTAATTCTTAGGCATTCAGCCGACAGCTGCTTTTTACACTCTCGTGGATATTTTGTTACACAAAAATGCTTTACGTCTAAAGGCGCGCCTTCAAACTCCTGTGTGTCAAACAACGTCACTCGATACCCCTCCATTGGGTCGGACCATTCTCCTTTCGAACACATCCTCACGGAAAATATATTCTTTCTTACGAGCTTTTACCGTAGCATATCGGGTTACCCACAGTCGAGCATAATGTGCTACTCGGGGCGTGGATTTCATTTCCTCCACAAAAGAATTTTTGCCGGTGAGATTAGCCCGGGTCGCGTAGGGGGACGCGCGTGTTGACAGAAAAATGCGATTTCAGAAACGGTATTTGATCTTCTCAGTTTTCCCTGTTGTTCCGGAGTGTTTATATGTAAACAAAGCCCGACTGCTGTTTGTCTAACTGCGATAAAACGAATTTAATGCCATCTACATGCCAACGGCGGTTGCTGAAACCGAAAACTCGTTTGAAGTGTCGGCAGGAGGCCGAGTTTGGCTGAATGTTTTCCTTTACTGGTTCTCTATAATTGATCTTGACTTGCTGACGATTTAAAGGAAACCATTTTMMAATAATTCTAGGGCCTTTTACATACAAAGCATAATACGCAGAATACCCGATATGCTTGGGCGCCGCCCCAATTTMGCCAGTTACATGAAACTGGCGGTGTGAAAAGTAGAATTKGAGTTCAAAGMGAAGTATYAGCAAAATATAATTGAAGCTTCTATATTTTTAAAAGGTGTTTTAAAAATGCAAATTAGAATACTTAGCCTAGAGGTACTTGTAGTTCGAAAATCCAGACAGTTTTACTACCCTGAATCTCCGGACGGTTATAATTTTTCCAAATAGGTCGTCATGAAAACATGTCCCCCAAACGGAAAGGGTGCCAGTGCAAATCCTGCTTAAAGCAACTAATATTAATTAATAATCGGGCACGTTTTCGTCAATATAAACCTATTTCTCCCAGACACTTAAAAACAGCACTAGATGTCCATTTGCATCCATACAACCGGAATAAGTCACAGTGCCAGGTTCCATCCTGCCGCTGCTGCCGTTGGAAATTCAATTTTTGCCAGTTACTTTAATTAAATTATTAGAGAAAGGATAAAACAAAATAACTTTCAAATATTTACAGTAACCATGACAGTCTCAAAATGTTTATAATGCACCATAGATACGTAAAAGGTACATAGAAAACATAGATGACCAAACGTCAGTTTTTTTAACTACAGCAGCGCCCTACAACGATTGTAATCCGAAACTTTCGGCTCGACAATGTTGCTATACTTTCTAACTAGATTTAGTGAATTTTTAGCCTAGTCCACTGTTGCCTTATATTATTTATCTATTTATATTATCTGTCCTAGCATACTATTACATCAGCAGTTTGCATACTTACCTTTTTGCTTCACATATTTATAAATCGCCACAAAATATAAAAAAAAGTCGACAAAATTCTTTTTCTTTCAATAAGAACCTACTGCAGTAACAAAAGTAGCAAAATTATACACACACTCACTATACTAATGTGCTGAAACATTAAGGCAATAATGCCCATTTATTATTGAGAACAATTACCCATAACATACAATTTTGTTTAGCAGGTACGCATAGTGTTATGACTAGATTGTACTGAACGCAATTTATCACACTGACAATGACAACTAATCAACAAATTTGTTTCAATTACTTTTGATGCACAAGATACCTATATACTTATATCTAACATCTTACGGGCAACAATAAACAGTGAGGTTCCAACGGCAAATACGTGCAGCATCTATTTAAGTACCTTGTGGGGAATTTGAAATTTAATTAAAAAAATATGTAGTGAAGAACAGAAACTTTTCTTTAGCCTCTGTATCGTAAAATATGTGTTTAAAATAACTCAGTAACTTTAACTTTAATTTATACTCTGATTCTCTATTTGCCCTACCATAAAATGTACGTAGTCCGACGAACACAAGGAAGTATGCCATTGGTTTTAGGATTCTTCTTGCACTACTCTCTTGTACTCCGAACTGGTATAGATTCAGATCTTTAAGAAAAGTTGCTTCTATATAACTTTGAAGGCTGGATTTGTGGTTCCGGCTTAAGCACACAATAAGTTAATGTAACATCTTATTTAAATAGTAGACATTTTACCGTCGTTTATCTGCCATAGTCATACATACATAGTCAATACAGAACAAACTCTACCCAAAATAACAATACGAGTAAATTACTATGGTAAGATTAGTACTTATTACACAGTTCAGATTTCAAGGATTCACTTATCAGAATTATCATGAATACCTTTTTTAATTGAATTATTTCCGGATTATGGGATTGTGTCAGGCAGATTAGCTGATCACTTCGGATTACAATCGTTGTATGGCGCCACTCTAGATGACAAATTTCCATACCAATAACTCGTACCTCTATTTCCTTTCTTCTCTCTGTAATGCACGTGGAGGTTGATCTGGTGTGTCATGACCACAAAAACTAATCGAAAAACTCAGAACTCAATAGATAAACACAATTCAAATGACTTTATCTTGTCGGGTCACAAAAGGGGCAGAACTTCTTAATACGAGCTTGTAAAATGTACAAAATACATTTAATGTAATGCACATTCTTCTGGAGAAACAATGGACGAAATGTCAAATACCTTTAAGATTGTTCAGCCAAAGTGTTCAATGGTTGGGCCCGACAGTGACTTGGAATCAGCCCTAGTAAATCTAAACAACGTATGACGAATTTGAAATAAAACAAGTGGTGCAGGAAGTATAGAGCTTTCGATGTCACTCTTGCATCACCAATAAAAGTGCGGAAATAACTTCTATCTGGGCAGCACCAGAAATTCTGGAATCTGTAACTAAAGGGACTTTGTATCTCTTATCATACAGTTTTTTCTTTGTGTATTCGTATCATTTTGTGAAATAAGCTTTTAGTTGTTTTTTATGAAATAAATACACCACTATTTAGAATGACAACTTAACTTTATTGTGTATTTTTATATATTACATCGCCATGGACACAGTCATCAAAAGAGCCTATGATTTTTAATTTTGTTGGCTGAAAGTAATTTTATGTGCTCTGCTTGTGGCTGCGTGTTTATTATTAAATGCAAACGTTAGATGACGCTGCACTATATCCCTTCTAGTGAGTGAGGCGAACGAAGACAATTATTAAAAAAATATTTTTGCTTGAATAGTGCCATTTCAAACATTAAACAAATTATCTAACTTGAAAATTAATTATTGTTTAAATCTTGTCGGGAAATGAACTGTCCGTCCCGATCTGGTTTTTACACTGGCATCTGTGGAAGTACTGGTGGTTGTATAGTTACAGGCGGAACCTGTTCTTGATGACGATGTTTGTTGATGCTCCCAATCACTTGTGAGTTTTTCAATGTATGCCGGTTTCAAGCGGTCAATGGAAACATTCACTTGCTTGTCCTTGATTAATAGCGTGAAAAACTTAGGGTTTGTCTTCATTACCTTGAAAGGGCCATCGTAATGGGATTGCAGTGGTTTTCGCACAGCATCTACACGGACAAATACATACTGGCAGGTAAAAATATCCTGGGGTACATATACTTGTCGACAGTGGCGTAGCCAGAAAAGTGTCTTGTGGGGGCAAAGCTCCATGCACAAGAAAAATGTTAAGTACAAACAAGAAAAAAACAGAAGAGGTGTGACTTAAATTTTAATATTTAATTTGCTAAAATGTTTATTATACAACAAACCAATAGTTTGCAACAAATTTGTACCGTTAAATGTAAAAAGCTGCTATTCCATTATCAAATCAATTTAGTTCCTGGGGGGGGGGAATTGCACCTCTGCCCCCCCCCCCCCTTGGCTACGCTACTGCTTGTCGACTGCCATTGTGTTGCGTTTTGTAGAACTGGATTTTATTCATGCATTTTCGCAGGACTGTCGCAAATGATGTATCTGCACCTACAAAGGCTGTGGTAGGGATTGGTTCTACGAGATCTCCTGGAAATCGCAATGTCGTGCCATAAACTAGTTCAGCTACAGTGACTCCAATATCTTCCTTTACATCGCTTCTAATTCCAAACAGCATTGGCGGGAGTGCTTCGGTCCACATTGTATTATGACATTTCAGGGCTGTGGTGAAACCTTTCCACTAAGCCGTTTGCTGCAGGGTGAAACGCTGTCGTGTGGATGTGTTGAATGCCCATTATTTTTTGCAATTGGTGGAAAAAAACTGATGTGAATTGTGTTCCCCTGTCCGAAGTAAGTTTTGTTGGAACGCCAAAACGAGATATCCATGTGTTMACGAAGTTTGTTACACATGTTTCAGCTGATGTCTGCAATTGGGACTGCTTCCGGTCACCGAGTAAATTTGTCGATTATCGTTRGGAGGTACTGGTAACCATTCGATGGAGGTRGTGGTCCTACGATGTCGATGTGAACGTGCGCAAAACGTGCGTCTGGATCTTGGAAAGTTCTTGCCGGGGACTTAATGTGCTTGTGAATTTTGTTCTTTTGGCATGGTAAACACGTTTTAACCCAGGAGCTTGTACCTTTTTTTAAATTGGGCCAAAAATATTTGGACGTTAATAACTTTGTGGTGTTTTTCACCCCTGGATGAGACAGGTTGTGCTTTTGTTCGAAGATGTGGCGCCTGAAGCTTTCCGGGACATACAATCTATTGCCACATGTTGTTTCATACCACAGTTTTGTGTCGTTTCCAGGAACGGTGAGCTGCAGAAAGCTGAATTTAGCGTTTTGAAACGAGCTTTTTAATTCTTCTTCTTTGTCTTTTTCGTTGAATTGTGTGACTGCTTCGATACGAGAGATTGCGTCAGTAGGTCCATTGTTGACACCAGGAATGTATTTAATGTCAGTTGAGATCTGAGAGATGAAGTCGAGTTGTCTGGCTTGTCGTGGACTGTATTTTTCAGGCTTCTTCTGGAAGGCGAATACCAGTGGTTTGTGGTCACAGTATATTGTGAAGTTGCGACCTTCTAAGAAGTGTTGAAAGTGAACAATAGTTTCGTAAATAGCCTGGAGTTCTCTATCGTACGTACTGTATCTCTTTTACGTGTTAGACAAGGTGCGGGAGAAGAATGCTATGGGTTTGGGGTAACCATCTTCGTGTTGTTGTAAAATACCTCCCACTGCTATGTTTGATGCGTCGGTAACGATGCTTAGTTTTGCATCTTCGCGTGGGTAGGTCAGTACAGTAGCATCGGCGAGTTGTTGTTTGGTTTTGTTGAAAGCTGTGATGGCTTCGGATGTGGGCAATATGGGTACGTCACGCCTGGTGCAACCATTTAACAACAAATTCAGAGGCTTCTGGGTCTTCGCTGCATTAGGGAGCCATCGACGGTAGTAATTTACCATCCCCAAAAAGCGCTGGAGTTGTTTTGAAGTTTTTGGGAACTTAAGTTCTTGTATGAGAGCTGCTTTTTGTGGAAGTGGTGTGAGGCCTTCTAAAGTTACTTTGACTCCAAGAAATTCAACTTCCAGAACACAAAAAGAGCATTTAGAGGGATTACTTACAATGCCATACCTGTGTAAGCGCTGGAACAAGGTGCGTAAGTGTCGGATGTGCTGTTCCCTTGCCTCTGATGCAACAAGAATGTCATCGATATATACGTAGACGAAGTCTAGGCCTTTGAAGATGTTATCGATGAATCGTTGGAAATCATTGTCAAAATAGCATCGGGCTGGTTGGCTGTTGTGCCACTATATGTCACAGGCATGTTTGGATTGGCAAAGCTGTTATAATTTTTTGATGGTGCCACGGAGGAGATGGTAGCTGACGGTGTTGCTTCCATGATTTGACCCGCCACGGCGGCGACGCGCTCTACGGGCAGATCTCCTAGGGCGATCAAAATCGACTGTATTGTTACAGGCATTTGCTGCAAGAAAAGCTCTCGCAGAACATTTGAATTAACGTATTGCTCATCCCCGACGAGGCTTTTCATATGACGTAACAGTTGGCTGGGTTTTCGCGATCCTAGTTCCTGCCCCGATAAAAGCTGTTTCAGTCGCTGGGCTTCTGACAAGGACGTCCTCTTTTATTATTATTATCTCTTCTTTAAGTTTTGTATATGATTTTATGGAATCTGGGTTTTCGATGATGTCGCTGACTTCTGCAGCAACTTCCGGTGGCAGCACGCAGATCACGTGCTCGAAGCGTGTAAGTTCTCTCGTTATTTTTGGGAATGCTAGATTGAACTTTGCTTCCACAGCACGAAACCACAGGACTGGTCAATATCCCCAAAAGGCAAGTAGTTGTGGAGGAGCTGAGGCAGCTACCATGCGGACATCTTCAGGTGTTTGTTGTTCCACGTTTTCTTCAGTCATTTTCAATATTTTGTGTTTCTAATTATTTATCTTTACATAAAATGTGAGGTATTTTGAGTTGGGGTCACCATTTATTTAGTTGTTTTTTATAAATACACCACTATTTAGAATGACAACTTAACTTTATTGTGTATTTTTATATATTACATCGCCATGTACACAGTCATCAAAAGAGCCTATGATTTTTAATTTTGTTGGCTGAAAGTAATTTTATGTGCGCTCTTCTTGTGTCTGCGTGTTTATTATTAAATGCAAACATTAGATGACGCTACAACCTTTTCGATTCTTAAATGCGGCGCTTTTGTTATATAATAATTTAGGACATCATGACACGTAAGTATCTGTTGGCAACGTTTCCATTTTGAAGAGTAACTAATCTTTTAAAGTTGCGCCAGACAGCAGTATAGTTACCTTGTTGGCGTAACAGTGTTTTTGTAGGTTTGGACATCGCAACTATTTTCAACAAGACAAAATTTGGATTTATTCTATTCCATTAAATTATTAGCGTTACGACACATTAATATGTAGTAAACCTAATATACAATACAATTTATTTTATTACTCCAGCAGTGCTAAAATCAACTGCTTTCCTGATTTGGCCAATCAAAAAACTATTTTATATGAGGGCTTTATATCGACAACCAGAAAAGCAAAGCTATAAACAAGTCGTCAAGGAGAGAAAAACAGGTTTAGTGGGCTATAAATTTTAATCGACATCGTTTCTCACCGTGGCCGAAACCATTACAGCGCCGTTAAAAAATATGCATATAAAGAAAAGCACTTGCTATTGTTTTATGTTCTCCTTAAATAAGCGTTATATCTATAGACTATTTCGTAGATATGTTTAACAAGTAGTTCGTGTATAACTAATAGTTCATTTGTCGTCGGTAGGTTTCAATTTAATCAGGTTGGCACGCTGTTTCTATAACACCTCGCTTCCTTGGTGATTTGTATATTTACTTTTAAAATGTTGTTTGAACTCGTGTCAAACGATATTTTGATGTTCTCGTCTCTGACAAAGATTGCAGGCGTAATGGAAGCGTCAGAATTATAATTTACAGCGATCTTTCCGAAAACATATTATCTAACTTCTAGAAACAAATAATTTTATTCGCACTCCGTGAAACGTAAATAGTATTATCATTAGCTCATACCGCGCCGACAGGAAAAGCTTAATTTCCAGTTGAAAGCCCGCTTCAAATGCGATGACAGTCATTAAAGTTTCCGTCTGTTTTTTATCAGCTGGAATAGACAAAGCGGCTAAAAGAGTAATTAAAGAAACCATCGGTTAAACTATATTAAAACTTCTCCGTGCCGGCCAACTTCTTATCAGCGGGTAACATTATCGAGCCTGGTTCATACGGTAGCCTTCGGGAAAGTTGCGAACTTCTATGAGGAGCCCGCAGCTTCGAAGCTGTACCAAAACAGGTTCTGCTCACTTGGGGGCTTGCTAACTGCGCTTAATTAGTACCAAGTTCACTTTGTGAGGTTCAGTTCAATTAAACGCAAATCGTCAGCTGATTGATAACAGTTCTTTCGATTTATCCTGCTACCATGACTTGAAACGAATTAAATTATTATTAAAACTTGGGTCGCGGGTAAACACAAAAAGTGACAGGATTTCGAAGTACGCTTATTATCACAATTATGTTCTTAAGGTACTAAAAGTTATGAAGGTTAGAAACATTTCAAGAAATCACTGAAACTAACTCGAATCCGAAAGCAGGCAACGTTATTTTTATAAATAAATAAATATACATCTGCTCTAGTCGTTCCATTGGGACCCTACAACTAGTTTTGCCCTTGTGTAGTCTCTTCAGGCAGGGATACCGAATGAATTGACCAAAACAAACTGCCGCTTAACCGCAGCATACGCACGCTCTTTATAGAATCGCAAAATTGAGTCTCCACAATTGTAAATAAGTTTTTTGTCATACGAAATGGACCAATAAATACTATATGCGATAAATTATTGCCGTTAAATAACTAAGTTAAAAATATTTTAATGGCTTCTAGTACAGAGCACGAAATTGAACTAGTTTAGTTACTACGCAAATAAAACGTGTGTCTGTATTACTGCAAATTTGCGAGATTTAACTAAACGTGCTCTGTTACAAGCAAAAAAACAATGGCGTATCAAAAAGTAGTTGGATTGTTGGAAACCACAAGATTCATCGTACAGGATAAAACATTTAAACCACAATATTCCGCATCGACTATTACACTTTTATGAAAGTTTTATTTAGCAAGACCCACGTTTACAACATTTTTTTATTCCGATCAAAACGAGTTTATGTTGAACGGTGAAGTGAACATGATATATATCAACTTACACATTATCAGTGAAAGTCGCACCTAAACGCTTGAAAAATTAATTGATCGTTTATGCGGGCATTCTGAGTGACCGCATATTTGGGCCACTTTTTTAAGATAACTTGACTGGTAATAGTTATTTGCAGTTGTTAGAACACTTTATTGACCTTTTAATCACCCTAATACTGAAAGAAGACGTAAATCTCCAAGAAAATCAGTTTTCCTTTCAGCGGGATAAAGCGCCTCCCCCAAATCAAGTACGGCTCCTGGATGCTCGTTTTGTCGGGCAATAAATAGGCTGGAGAAATTTTATTAAGATCGTTGAAARAAGATACTTTCTTTTTAATTCAAGATTGCTTCATGGTCACTGCCAACACAAAAATTGTAAATATCAATAAACTAAGGTTGCGTTGCACTTTATTTGGGTCATTTCATTATCTTCATGCTTGTGTTCAGAAATTTGAATTCATATTATCCATCAAGATATGAGGGTTCCAAGTCCCATTTACAGCATATGACATATGACGCTTGCAGAAGTCACCTTGAAAGAAGCACGCGTTATCTCACTCCCAAGCTTACAAGTATGTCGAGCACATAATGCAAATTGAGCTTTGATTGGGTTTCTTTATTACCCACGTCTTTATTACATTCTTATTTCTGTGTATCTTGCATTTTTTCAATTTCTAGACAGACTAAAAGCTTTCCATCTATTGAAAATACCTTAGAGAGCCGGTTTCAATTTATTATAACGTGCTGTAAATACTGGGTGCAAAAATTGTAGTAGAGGCTCTTAAAAGACTGCGCATTATCAACCAAGAAATATAATTTGCCAAGTGATTCATGGTGGGTATTTTCAGCAGCATTTACAGATAGTCTAAAGAACCTTCGGAATATGTGAATTTTTATTTTTGACAGCTCAGATCATCAGTTCCACAAGGGTAAATGAACGCATCGTCAAAGTACAATACAACAGTATACCGAGTGTCGATGGACTAACGCATAAAATTCAAAGTAAGTTATTTGCAAACATTCGAAAAAAAAATGGTGTAATAGGTAACGATTTAAATAGAGCTTTATTTTGAAACGTGCGAAACGCAACGCTCTGATGCTATGATAAAGACATGACGCCATTTTATATTTCAATAGAACCATATGAATTATTATGTCATTCGTCTTTTATCACCTAAGAAGTACAACCGTTGTCAAAGCAAATGTTCAAAATGTGCTCATATTATGACCCCTCAAAGAATTTGTTGGAGAAGTAACATCCCTTCCAACTACAGTCAGCATTCGTTGAATATCTTAAATTGAGGAAGGCAATTCAAAAACAACAAAAAAGACTACTAGTACTTATCAATAGACAAAAATATAATCTGTAGATTCCAGTGAAACCGAAAGAATTCATAATCTACACTTGATAACTTTTTGTCTGTTGATACCAACCACGTAGTACTTGCTATTTTTGTCTAATTGTTGATGTTCAATAAGTGCTTGGTCGAGTAATGCTAAAGTTATCAATCTGTAATGTGAATGCTTAATTAAAACAAAAATTAAACATTTTAATTCAAGCCGAATAATATCCGTACCTATCACGGCGCCAGGTCGGGATAAACAACGACCTACACTACTTAACAGTTGGTAAACTTTGTCACAAAGAAATTTTTCCCTTAGAAGATGCAATTGATCCACGATTTTCAAGACAATGCCGACCGACGCTTACAATTTTGCAAGGTACTGATGATAAGATGTGATGAAAACTTTTTATCAAATACTATCTGCACTAGTCGACATATTTCTGAATGAGCTGGACAATTATATTCTAAGAGAAAAAATTAGTTTCCAGCTGATGGCCCAGCGGCACATTTTGTTGTAACGGTGCGTCGCTTTTTTAATGACGTTTTTGCTATATAGATGGATAGTCTGTAGGGGTGTGGCTAGAATGTCACCCTGATCGCCAGATTTCACTCCTTCAGGTTTTTTCTCTGGGGCATTTAAAAAGTAAGATGAGTGCAGCTCAACCCATTCTGATTGTTTTTTATGCCAGATAACACAAGGGCTTGAATAACTCAAAAAATGTCTCCGTCTTAGTAACAGATTACTTTGTTTCAACCATCTCAAAAAAAATCTCTTTTACTTCCACATCCAACGGATGGGTATTGTATCGCAAAAAAATTTTTCAAACATTTTTATTTGCTCATTTGCTTTAAAATGATCGAAAACGCAAAAAAACAACATTTCTTGTTTGGGTGTCTGTGGTTCTGTTTGTGGACACGATAACTTTCGAAAGACTTAATATATGAATTTGAAATTCGGCAAACGTATAAATCTCAACTACCCAAAGCGACCTATTGTTTGTGGGGTAAGTAGGGTATCAGGAAGGGGGTGAAATTGGGGGGTAACTACCCTTTTTGCAAGTTATAATTTTTTTATTTTTTTTTTCGTTTTAGTATGTGATTAGCAGTATAACTGCAAGTATTATTCGTTCTTTAAATTTTCGCTGCAGCAAACTCTTTAGAAGATTGTAACGTATATTTTTCGTTACATTTACAAAACTGATTTTAAACGTATTTTAACTCCTCGTATTGCTGTATTGTTGTTGTCAGCCTGAACCGTCCTTGTTCTCCTACGTTTTTAGTCGTTTTTTTTCTTTTCCTTTTTGTCACTATCGCAGGTAGAGGTTTACCGTTTGAAAATTAATGAATCGAACGTGAACCGCTGAAGTTCGTTGTCTGCAATTAGAAATTGTTATTGCTATTCAGCAAATTGGTTGCTGCGAGTTTCTTAGCGTATTAATTTTGGTGATATAATTAATACCAAATCGGCTTATTGTTTTGTGCCGGATTGGACTTCGAGCACCAATTGGGGAATCTGTGTGCCGGATGCCCATGCAATTCTAAGCGCACTTACCTGTAAGCCGAATAACATCTGAGGTTTGTGAACGTTTATTATATCATATATTTTTAGTACATACCCGTTTCTTCTTTATCTTAGGCTTTTGTTTTCCCCTTTTGTTGATTGTCGTCATAAGTACCATCCACCTGTGGGTTACGTAAGAGTGTAAGCACAACGATAAGCCATCGATACCTAGACCACATCGATACGTCGATCCATCCACGTTTGAAGCTCGTCGTCCTCGGAGAGTCAACGTACCTGCAAGATTAGTGATGAGTACAATCTTTTTGGAATTCATTGGAATATAATTCGTTATAATAACTATATCTTGTACTTACCGTTTGAGTGTTGTTGTCGTGTTTAATCTTCAAAGTGCGAAATTAGAACGATCGAACATTGATTAATTTAAATTGTTGTCGTGTTGCTTTAGCTTTAAATTACCTTAATTAATTAGTGTAATACTTCTGTTGGTTCATATACTTACCTTATTTCATTTCTTACCTATTACTTATGTTCATTTAGGACCATTCGTCGTTGGTTATTGCGGCAGGGTTTTCAGAAATATTTAGTCGTTACTTAAGTTTTCGCGAATCGCGTCGTACCGAGTTGAACGTAGCGCTACGGTCCGCGTTTGGTCGACGGCGTTTGAATTTCTTTTTTTTTGATTGAGTTTTTGTTCAATTATCTGTTTTAGTGGGCCGCAATCTCCAATCCGCGTTGGCATTTATTTAATTATTTTGTAATAATTATTTTAGCTCAATTGTCTTTGAAAATAATAATTATAATCTTGTTTCTGTGGAATACTTACCTTTATCTTGGATTTATGTAACGGTTATAATCGATATATTTAGTTGGGAAGTAAACGAACACTTTGTTTATCAATTGCCTGTTTTTATTATTTCGGCCAGCGTCGCTGACTTTTCAGATTTGGAGTCGTACAGTGGGGAACAATCAAATCTGTGGCGCTCCCTTTWGTTCTGTTGTTTGATAAACCCCGACCCCCTACGCTGAGCTACTGTGGTCTCGCGTCCCCACTGCACTTGGTTTTTTTCATCTTAGCTAGTGAGCCGCTACAAGATATTAGCAAAAAAGCGTCACTTAAAGAAAACGGTTTTCCTAAATATCTCCGAACATATTTAATATATTCAAGAAATGAAAATGTCATCAGATAGGAAATAAAATTTCTCACAAAGAGTGTTAGAAAATTTATTCAAAATTTTGACATTTTCGRAATATTTCAAAAAAACCTTTTGGTTTTTTTAATTTGGTATTGTATAGAAAATAACATTTCTAATCCAAAAGCACTCTTGTAATTTTTTTGTTAAGTTAATAATTTTCGAGTTATTTGGAAAAAACCGATTTTAAAATTTATATATTTTTGCTAATATCACGAAGACTGTTTGTCTTAGAAAAAATGTGTAAAGAAAAAATGCTCAAAATCTGATTAATAATCGTATAGCATAAGAAATAAAAACGTAAATGTCATTTTGACAATTGGATGTGGAAGTATTGATTCAATTTGCAGCGGTTTTTTAATCTTGAGTAACCATTTCAGCATTTATTCAGAGCCTTTATTTTAAATTTTATTTGTTATTTTATAGACAATGTCTAATTGACAAGGACAAATAATTAGCAGATGCGTCACTTTTTAGGAAAACATATATTTACGTCATTACACATTTCTCAACGATCTTAACCAAATTATAAACTAAACTCCTAACTTTAAGCATTACATGTATTATACAGACCTGCTTACTACCTATCCGCTAAATTTGTTTCCCCTTCTTATTAATTTTCCCGTGTATAATCAGAGCAGCTATGATACTCGTATGTAAACAGGGTAGCTTTGAAAGACGCTTTATAGCGGGATAACCTGACCAGGTAATATTATAAATCAGCTGCTTTGACTCCGAACACATAATTCCAGCGGTTGTATTCACATTCCCAAATTAATAATTTCCTGTGCCCCGTCGTGCAAATAGAGCGGTGTAGTATACAAGATACGTTTATCCACTGCCTACCCTTTATGTAGGCATTAACGGATAGCCCGCGGGTTTCGCTTTATTTCTTAGCACTATTCGAGCTTGCCGTGTAACGACGTAGTCGTATATGTTGTACGTAAATACACCTGTTCAGCTTCGTTGTGTTTGTCATAGAGGTGGAAACGAGAAATTCATGAGTGAAATGGAATATAGGGAGCTGAATGAGTAATTAATACGAAGTGGATCTGTTACCTCCTCCAGGACTTTGGGTATGAACTGAAAGCTTTTCAGTGATGTATATCTATTGTATATATTTTGTGGGCAAACTTATGCTGTGAGAGCAAATGTTAATAACGCATTGCAGCTGCAACTAATTAATTAATATTAAACATGCAAAATAATTGCTGGACGCACTGGAATGGCAACCATTATGCTTGGATTAGCGCTAAATATAAATTATTTATTTGTCTTGCTTTGTATATGTACCGACATTGTGGCTTACCGATTGTCCAAATCCTGACCAATGCGCGATGCCAGCTGTCACTGATGGCATGATATATGTATGTCGGATGTTGGTTTGGATATTATGTTATTTAGTATTAATAGAAACAAAGGTGCAATTAATCAAAATCATTCATATTATGAAGGATTTAATTCCTATAGATGACCTATGCTAATTTTCCGGTAAATTATTGAAAGCTTGCTATATTAAAGATGAAGAATAATGAAGGACCATGTGAGATTACAATTTTATTTTTATTAAAAGCCTTTTACAGCGGGTTCGCATTTGTTTTATTTCAAATTTAGTGTACAAGCTAAACATTTTCTGTTGTCATCAAACAACTGCTTTGATTATATCACGTTATCAATGTTTACTTGCTTTTTTACTTTAAACCTTAAACAGAATTGTCTGAATTATATTATGCATTAGTAGTTAGAAGTGGAAAGGCTGGTCTTAATTAATTGTTTCGTTGCTTTATTTAACGACGCATCCTTACAATGAATGAAGTTAAAACAAGGTCCCCAAATAATTCAAACGTATGAAGTATGGCAGTTCAAATAAATTTATTAAATAAAAAGTACCGTCTAGACCACTAAAATGCAACTTTTCTAGGTGAACACCTTCCTACCTTTAAGCAATTCTTCCCTTGAGTCAACCATGATCATTGCCAAATATAGTCAAACAGCGCAAAAAGGCATTATTTAATAGAATTCATGTGCTGCTCGAGCACCAAGCGCACCGAATGCCAAGGTGCCATCTGTAAAACCGGAATTAACTCACATTACCAACATTAATTTTGCAACAAAAGCTATGTTTCTTTTATAATTTCCGATTGATAATTATTGACTATCCAACGCCTTTTTCTATCATAGCAGGGAAGAACGGGAATAAGGGTCATGTTTTTTTCCAACTGATTGGTTTGGTTATCCATCGTCATTGAATCCCATCTTGAATCGTGGAATTTAATCCACAATGTCGGACATTGCGGTTTAGGCAGGCTGTAGCTGTTTGTGTTACCGAATTCTGCTACCTAAACAGAACTTTAATTAAGGCTAGACTTACGTCGTTGTTACAGTAATTTATTAATAATCATCTAAATAAATATGTAAAGGAGATGTAGTTGGGTACATAAATAATAGCTTAGCTTTGGAAACGCAAATATAAAAAAAATATATAAATGTAGMACGAGATACCCTCCATTGACGTTCTTTTACWCCTACGAGTATTATAGGAATTMGGAATGAAGTATATGGTAGGACTATAACCTGAACTACATTGCAGACACAACCATTTTTCCCATAATAGTGTCCATTAACTAAACTGCATTAAAAAAGGACCAATTCTCCCGGAAGGTTAACAGAAATGGTACGTTAGTGTGATCTTTACCTAGAAAGACCGCATGATTTGAAAATGTCTAAAATATTTTGTACTTACGCCTAAATATTCGTATTTAACATGTTCTTTGATAACAAACATTGAAAATGTCAAACTGGCTAATACAAAGATGTTTCTGTCTTAATTACTGTAACCTCAACTATCCTCAAGGTGGACGATTTCCGGTTATACCCAAAATAATACTTTTTTTAAAATATAAAGTACTCTGGCATTCCTTATCAAAATATAACATAACTTTATTAACTATACATTAAGTATAAAACTTATCAGCAAAGCCATTTAATATTTTGTTGAAAAATGACGATTTAGATAGCTACGTAAAATCGCTACCAAAACTGAAAAATATAGAACCGTGGGACTGTCGTTATAAGAAGTATAAAAAAATACTACATCCTTGGGTAAAAAATGAAAATATCTGACTTAAAAGTAATTTTGAATCTTCTTGTATTCCATTGCGAATATTATTTTTTAGAAATCTAGGAACATTTGCTCTTGCATTTGAATAAACCATATATTCGATAAGAATAATTGGGAACACTAGTTTTGTTTCCGATTGTAAGGTACCTAAATTGTATGGTTTGCCCAAAATCCATAAAACCAATGTCGCGTTAAGACCCATAGTCAATACGATTGGCAGTCCTTGTTACAGATTGGCAAAATTTTGTGCTAACTATTTAAAACCTTATGTAGGAAAAACCAGTAATTTCATAAAAAATTCTTCAGACTTTATTGATATTATAAAAGGTTTAAGTACAGGGAGCGGCAGAAATACCTGATGGTTTTTGTTTGGGCACAGTACGGCAGTCGAGTGGAGGGGGGTGGTGGGGAGCGCGGCGTTCTCAAGGCCACTCGAGGGAGTTTCAGTTGCCATGGAGCAGTGGTCCAGTGAACATCGTGCGTTCGTCGTTGAGACGTATTTTAAAAGTGGGGATTCTGTTGTTGTTACACAACGACAGTTTCGCAGACATTTTCATGTGGGTAGTAGGGGACAAGTTCCATCCCGTAACACCATTAAGTTGTGGGTCAAGAACTTCAGATCAACTGGTACAACATTAAAACAGAAGCCTGGAGGACGCGCAAGGTCAGTGAGAACGCCGGAAAACGTTGAGCGAGTGAGGCAAGCCGTACTGACTAGCCCGCATCGACCCGCGCGTAGACAAGCTGCTGCTCTTCGAATGTCCGACAGGTCAGTGAGAAGAATATTGCACGAGGAGCTACACTTTCATCCTTATAAAATTGCAATTGTTCAACAGCTGAAGCCTCATGACCACGCTAATCGCCAGAGTTTTTCAGAAATAATGATTGATTTGATGGATGATGAAACAATTCTTTTAATGAGTGATGAGGCTCATTTTCATCTTGATGGGTATGTGAACAAACAAAATTTTCGCTACTGGTCAGTTACTAACCCACAAGAGTTACATGAACGCCCCCTGCATAGTTCTAAAGTCACAGTTTGGTGCGGGGTTACTAAGAAGTGTGTTATCGGGCCGTACTTTTTTGAGGAAGGAGGGCGAACAGTTACGGTAAACCAAGAACGTTACTTGAGAATGTTGGACACTTTCTTAATTCCTGAACTCAAAAGAAAACGTATTGGTTTAAAGAAGATGTTGTTCCAACAAGATGGAGCGACTGCCCACACAGCAAATGCTGTAATGGATTTTTTGAGGATGAAGTTTGCAGGCCGCGTCATCTCTCGCAACGGCGACATCGCTTGGCCCGCTCGTTCCCCCGATCTGAGTGTTTGCGACTTTTTTCTTTGGGGTTACCTCAAATCGAAAGTGTACGCAAACAAACCCCGTACACTAGAAGACTTGAAAGAAGCTATTAGGCAAGTGGTTGCGTCTATATCAAGGGACATGCTGAGTAAAGTGTATGACAGCTTTGCTGCAAGACTTGAAGAATGTATGCTGAAGAATGGCCACCACTTGAAAGACGTTATCTTTAAGTAATGTAGCCTTCGTGTTTTTTGGGACTACATAATGTTACATATTATGTTTTTCGCAGTTTTTGCCTCTTTTTACTGTTCTTAATATATAATAAATATGCAAAAATGTTTATAAACATTGTAGTTATTCTTATTTAAAAACCGTCAGGTATTTCTGCCGCTCCCTGTATTTCAGAAGGTGATATTTTAGTTAATTTTGAAGTGGTTTCTTTATTTACGAAAGTACCCATCCGTGAAACGAAAGATATCATCAAATCCAAGCTTAATAGCGATTCCCTAGGTGACACGATAGCCAGATTATCTGAACATTGTTTAAAATCTACTTATTTCTTACGGAACGATAATTTTTATGAACACAAATCAGGTTGTGCAATTTTTAACAGGTAACGATAAACAGTTTTTAGTTTAACCCAAAATGTTGGTACAGGTACGTAGATGACACTTTTGTTATTTGGCCCCACGGTATAGAAGAGTTAGGTAGGTTTCTAAATCATTCGAACAGTCGAAATCCTGACATTAAATTTACTATGGAATTAGAAAGCAATGGTAGTTTACCTTTCTTGGATGTCCAAATTTACAGAATAAACACTGGACAGTTAGGACCCAAGGTTTACAGAAAATCAACACATACAGATATTTACATGCCACATCCCACCACCCTCCCTCTCAAAAAAATAGTCTTATAAGGACGTTATTTGTTAGAGCACAAAGGATCTCAGACGAAAGTTCTTTACAAATAAAAAATCATCAACAGAAAATCATCTTAAGACAGCGCTAGTGAGAAATGGTTATAGCAGTAAGAATATTTGGTCAGTTTTAATAAAAGTGCTCACCAAAATCAAATAAATTGTCAGCCAGGACAAAGTAACTTGRAGTTGAGTTTGCCTTATGTACAAGGCCTTTCGGAARAATAAAGAGGATGCTTAGAAAACACGATATTTTAGTTGTTGATAGTTCATATAATAATTTAGATAAAATTTTAAGTTCTACTAAAGATAAAGTATATTTAGCGAGTGAAGGTGTTTACAAAATTACTTGTTCTTGTGGCAAGTGTTACATATATCAAACTGAAAGAAAAGTAGGCACGCGTTTGAAAGAACACATACGTGCTACTGGGCTGCAACAGATAGATAACTCGTCCGTAGCTGAACACTCATATTTGACAAAACACATGATTGGCTTTGATAAAACAAAAATTTTACATAGAGAAGCATATCGCAAACGTCTAATAAAAGAAGATATAGAAATTTGTAGGTATACTAATAATTTTAATAGGGAATGTGAAAATTATGAGTTAGGTGACATTTGGAAGGCTATTTTGTAGTTATCTTTTATAAAGTAGTTCGTGTATATCTAGTAAGTAAGTAGCTCCTTTTTCGTCGTCAGATTCTTTTTTTATCAGGTTGGCACATTGTTTCTATGACGTCTCGCTTCTTTGGTGATTTGTTTAATTACTTTCAAAATTTTGTTTGAACTTGTGTCAGGCAAATTTTGAGGTTCTTCGTCTTTGACAAAGAATGCAGATGTAAATGAAACTTCAGACATAACTTTTTGTCAGTGTTTTGAAGAGACAGCGATCTTTCCGAGAAAATACTATCTTATATTATGGACGCCTTTTAACATATCTATAAATGATAAATGTAAGTAATTTGATAATTTGGAAACGGTCCTAGCGTTTCTAAAGAAAATCGTCCTGAGTGAGAAGGATATTGGTTTCGCGCATCTTAGCTAACCAGTAGCCATATTCAGCTTTCCATGTAGGTAAGATTCAGCTAAATACAATACAAAAATAGCAATACTGTATGTTGAATAAATTCACTGATAAGATTGCTACTTGCAAATTTTGGGTGTGGCTAGACACCTGCATGAATGTTTTAATGGTAACATATAGGCGATGTGTAGTTTTATGTCTAGCATTATTCCAGGCCAGCGCACTAGTGAATAATAGCCAATACCACTACAAATTCGCACGCAATTATTACGTCCGGCCGAGGGCGAATTAAAAACAAGGTGAAAATGGACGACCGCCCGTACCTTTTTTGTATTTTGCCATTCGCGAGCTTTATTGCGGCCATTATTCCGCAGGTGCATTGTTGGGTTATCGCGGGATGTATAGAAGCAGTTTTCGTGTTTGCCGCTTTTATTTTCCACTGCAGACGCGTTAAATTTATATAAATTGGGCGAGCGGTGTGTTTTTCAGCGCGGCCCGTTTTTTCTTTTGACAAAGGTCGGGCCTTATTATGATGGACGAACTCTTGTTACGTTGTATTGTAGCGGGCTTTATCATATCGGGCTTTACCAGCGCCATACGTTTACGGTAATTAATCTTATCATTCAGAGGACTAAATCTCGCAAAATAATTGCTCCCTGCATAGATTAATCCACGCCGTAATGCCCACTTTGCATATTGCACATATATCTTTATTTGCATTGTAAATCTCAGTTATATTACACTTTTAACGCCATATGTTTCCTGATCTCGTGCGGGAGGTAAGCGAAGATGAAAGGTAAGGGCAAAAACTGAGTGTCCTGTTTATTTTTATCGTTACCTGCTGTACTTTTAACACAGTTTCCTTGCAACATTATTACAAACGTTACAGGCATCATGCATGAATATTCTGAAGAAGATTACTATTTATAGCAATTTAAAAATATTTCCATGTTGTTCTAAGTTCATGTGTTGCTTTACGAAGTGTTCTATCTAATGTGTCAAATGCCCCTTGTACAGTCTTCTGCTGTTGAAGATATTAATACCCTTACATATACTTTATTATTTATGTATCCCCTAGTTACAATATTGAAGTAACACCTACAAAAATTCATTCTTCGTAATGCATCTCCCACGAGTACTGTTTGGCTAATACATTTGTATGGCTAGCATTTATTTTTTCTTTCAATTTTTAAAACGGCAGATTTGTAATTTCACCTAAATTATGTGTTTTCTCGTTTATATTTTACAATTAGCATTTATAGTTGTTAAAACTGCAACCTCTTTAGGAATTTGTATTGCTGATCAGTTTGCGGATAATGTTTTAAGAACGCTCCCTGTTCTTTTACATTCCCATACTAATGCTTGAATGAATAATTATTGATACTCTGCTTGCGCTAAAGTAGCATTATTTCGTCATCGTATGCACATACATATCATAGTTCTCCAAGTTGAAGAATTCCACTATTCTGCAATTGCTTGGTGTTTTATTATTTGAAGGCATAATCTCTTATTAGTAAGTATAATTTAAGTAGTAAAAATATATGTATTTAATAAAATTATTCGTTTTTATTGAGTTTTGGAAAATGTTATGGCCGCTGTAATTTTTTTCAATTCAAATTTTGTATCTTTCGTAACTAAGGGATTCATGTAATGTCCAAAGGCATGGCACTGATTGTTTATGCTATCATACATAACGTAATGGCTTAATAGTAGCTAGGCTAAGCTCGCAAAGTTCATCAATCAGTCACCAATATTTTGCAAACTAGACTCATATTAAGTACATATGTAGAAAATTGAACACAGTCTGTAATAATTTCCACGACTCTAATATGGTTATTACTAAAAGTTGGTTTGCACTTTAAGACAAGGAGCGACAAACTGATAAAACATTGACACGTCGAGGTCCTAAGTTAAATTTGATTGTTTGAATATGAGACTTTGAGTACGATAATAATATAATGTACTAACCAATATGGTGTATGATACATCACATTAATAAGAAAAACATGCCTAATTTGAATATACAAAAATACAATTTGGCTTCCATAAGAAAAACAAAGGTTTGAGGTAAAATATCTGGTATTTTAGATTTAGAAAATATGCGTTATACACCATTATATTCTGCAAAAAAGGTGCTTCAATGTTAAAATAAAAGCTAATTCTTAATTTTAACGATTGAATTTTTTCTTATAAAAATTGATACTAATGGGAATAGGTTTGGTTCTCAAAGAATTGTTACTGAACACATAAATTTGCACGATTTTGTCCATATAACCAACCTTTTTACTCTAGTAATAAAAAAGTTACCTCCTAGGATAGCTTCTTTGGGCACCCTGTATAAGAGTAATATTTAATGCATATTTTCTAATTTTTAGTGGATGGTTTCCAAGCCTTAAGTGTTATTTATACACTCAATCCCATGGCCCTTGACCTTTAGCCAAAAAAGCGCACACTTTCTTGAGTGTTTTGGACGATTTGAGGCACATTTCCCTCATAACATCTAGCGTTGTAAAAAGTTCCAGCGGCCCCGAGCTTTTTCAGTGTTCCAACCGGCTATGAAAGAATATATCATTAGATAGTAGCGACAGCAAAAACCGGGATGCAACCCTAAGCCTCTTCGTTCTTGCTGATGAGATCCCATTATTCTGCATGTCAATAGCATCACAGTATCAAAGGCAAATCGCAAAAAACTTGAATTACGCGGGGTACAGCAGGCCCTGAATGCGGGAAGGTAAATTGCGGTGTGCTTGCGGAGGTCCTGTAATAAAGCAGCGAACACAATTTTTTCTACACAGTTGAAAGGGAGGAAACGATCACGTCAAAGACAAAGGGCGGAACGCCAGTTAGCAATGAAAATTGTCAAATAATTCAGAAAGGCGCGGTTGTTTCACAATGGGGGAACTTTTGCTGTTTAGAAATTCCAACAAAATCACGCTTTAAGTACTTTGAACAATTTAACAAGCGCTTTATTCTTAAAATGGTATGCATATTGTATATTTGCACATCATGTTGGCGATGATTCGACAACATTTTATTATATCGGGGGTACCTTAAATGAGCATATCTCACATTTTATTCGGTTTTTCAGGAATAAGATGAAATGAAAAAGTTTTGGCCTTGACCTAGATTTTAACTTGGGAACTTTTGAATACCAGTCAAACGCTCTACCATTGAGCTATCAGGGCCCTATTCAGAATAGAAATAGATACGCTAATCAGTTGATTATTTCATAATAATTTTCTAATATGGTAGTTGTCCATTTTTTATTATAAAATCATAACGGGCATATGAAAAGAGAAAAAGATTATTTAGAAATGCTTCAATAATCATTGGCAAATCATATGCAACTGCACATAATGCTAGGAAAATAACTACAGATGAAATGTACATCGCTGTAAGAACGATTAGGTAAATTACAGAATGAGCGCTCCGAATCAATAAAAAAAAACAGGTTATATTGAGTAGGTTGCGATGATTGCGTTAAGGCAGGTAGGTGTCAGTGTAATGCTGACAGATGGCATTACCATCCTAAATTCTTACTTACATCATACCATTGCTTTGGTATATAAGCAAAACCAGTTCTATGCCGTGCTGTCTACACTAGACCTAAACTGCACTGATGAGCGAAATAGATCTATCTGCAGTTGGTTGAAGTGTAGACCACACAGCATAGACATGCATTTTAAAATCCTTTAATCTCAGAAAATAATCTAAAAAGGGATTAGAATGTGCCCGCGCACAAAAAAAAGGAATCCAATGAGAAACCATTGCGTTTCGTGATGAAAAATCGTTAAGATGCAGTTTGCAGCACAAAAAGATACAATTTTCTTTTGTAAAAATGTACGTTCTAGAGTGAGATATAAAAAAAATGGTTTATCGTGGTGTGTATCTCAGTTAATGAAGTAGGTAGTTTGGTTTTCATTGATAATTAATTTTAATGTAGGTAGCAAGATTATGCCAAATGGATTCACTTTACTGTAACAGGAGCAGAGCAAATGCTGTTGGAAGAACAAAATAAACAATATTCACCTGGACCGTAATATTTTAAAATTTATTTTCGAAACTTACCTGTAAAAGCCTAAACACCTACTTTTATCCGCTGGTAGGTATCTAGAATCGATCTAGGGTGGCAATTCTGGACTTCATGTCCATGCCTTCATGCCTGTTGTTGGTTATCATTAACCAATCAAAGTGACCATAATAACATGTGAGGTGGTCCGAATTTGATTTATGAAAACGTCACCCACTCGTTAAAAATTCGTGCATTGCGAAAAACATTGCACACGTCCTAAAACGCCTTACTCGCTAAGGCTTGATTGGCTGTAAACAAATTTGCACCAGTAATTTGCTAACTTCCACATGAAAAAAAAGAAGTAGACATAAAGCAAGCTAATCATAAACACAAAGCAATTCTGAAAAGATTTCTTATTCTACTAGTTGATGGAGATTTTTTGTACGTTCAACCAGGAAACGCCTCATCGTTGCTATAATATATAAGTGGCAATTCGTGATTAATACGCCATCTTTTTTTAAATGCCTTTGAGATCGAAACACAAGCTCGTTCTTTTCAATAGCGTTAGTTATATTTGTAGCAGTAGCTAATTCTTAAAAATCCATACTTAATGTTTGTACACCTACAAGGTTTTTAATTTTTTATTTCAAATACAGCAGTTTATTAGCACAGCAACATATTATAATACAAATCTAATATAACGTATTAAATTTATATATTCGGGCATATTGATTATCTCACTTCTATGTTAAATACAAGTTACATCGTTTTACTCTTTTTTCCTTTAAAGAGGTCAATAATGACACTGACAGTAACCACAATAACAGCTTCGTGAGAAATCGCTTTCCTCTTACAAAATAGCAGGAGAATTTAATTTTCTAGGAATCCTGATGGAAGTGAACTCCGCTTTCTCATAGGAATTAAGTCCCAGATATCATACTTAAGTCGTTACCGATCGAATCAGAAACGAGTTCGTTACTAGTCGTTACTCATTTTTTAATATCTGCGCTCGCCTGCGGCCTTGCAGAGTATCGGTATTCGAGCATTAATCGTAGTAATCGTGACGTCATGATCGCAAAAATTATAAATAAAATGAGGACTTAATGCCATTTTCAGCTATTCGCTTAATACCTTCTTACGATCAGTGATGGGCGCGTAGAATACTCCATGTAGATTACGCCATTATCTACGCGTAAACTATGTAATATTCTACTTTAAAAGTCTATTATAGAAAATAACATTATGTAGATAAACAGCAAACTAGTAATATTTAGTACCTTTAACAGCTCCAAATGCCTCAAATGACAGTATTATTTTGTATATTATTATCTTTGTTGCTTCCTATCTAAACAAAATACTCCTTCGTTGTAATTAAAATAACTAGACACACGTTAAACAACAATAACTTGTTTCGGCATACAGTTGCTAGTGCCAGAAGGCACAAGCCTGCTTTGGAGCCCTCAATCGGTCAATGGGTTCTTAAATGACTAAACTATGATTTTATTATCTTTCTTGTCTATAAACTGAAGAAGACGGGCTATTTCATATGCTACCTATATACCTAATATACTCGTAGAAGAAAAGACTTCGAAACGCATGTTTTGTCCCAAAGAAGTAAGAAAACCGTTCGGGTATTCTAATGACTTACTAAAATAAGTTATGCAAATTTGTAATATAAATATTAAAAAACTGCAGTGCTTTAAAAAATTTTAAGAATTGGGCCACAAAACAGGGAAATTGGAACAAAATAATTTGCACAATACACTTAATATACAATAGCCATAATATACCCGTCTCATATTTTCTACTCAAAATCTACGCCAAAATGCTTTATCTACATTTGCTAAGCGGGTAATGTAGAAAATTATAATTTACGCGTAAACGTCCATTACTGCTTATGATGCATTTGATGTAGAATAACCTTGCAAATGATATAAATTCAATTAGATTATATAGCGTTTATAACATTGAGTTTGGATATATTAACTAAAACTGTGTTGGCTTCAGGTTACGTGTATTCCTTTGACAAGTGTTTGTTGACCAGGGTATGCCTATAAAGACAATTATTTATATATACATATAGTGGTTATGTGTAGAAGATCTCCAGTTAGATAGTAGACAGCGTTAATTTACATCATTGGGCACATTAATAATTAGGTTTCAACCCTCGCTAGAATGTTGGTTTGGCGTGTCATGCAAAATGGACAGAAGATAGTAGCCGCATTGTGACACACCACGGTTGAATAATTGTTGGCATAGAGCTAAATTATTAAGCTGGCTTGCGGACACGGGTTTCATAAATGGAACCCTATTATATTTTATCTAGGGTAGCATCAATTACTTGAGACACTCTAGTATAATTTACCCTTTGTACGCTTGGAATGGCTTGGGTGACAAAATAGAATAGAATAGACCGCCTTTCTCTCGAGCTAAATATAACATAGGCTTAGTTGATAAGGTTAATGCTAATTTGTAAAAATTAGTAACTTTCTACACTGGAATGGGACAAGATTAAAATATAAGCAACTTTAGAAGAGCAAACTAACACATAACCACATACTTAAGTTACCAATTAGCGGTAAAAAAACTTTTGCAGCATAGTGTTAATAAAAGTAGAACCCACATGGTCATCTAGTTTACCGCTTCTTTTATCTTGGCTCAAGCAGAGGGTATGTGAAATATTAGTCATAAACTCTCATCTTTCTTTGCAAAATATTACATAAATTCGCGCTTGCTTTTCTAGTGCCTATTCCTTTATTATTTTTATTTTTACAGTGCTCATTGCTTTACTAAAATATCAAAACCGGGAATATTTGAACGACTCATCTCTACCAATTACCGATATGTGGTCGAGTACTAACAGCAAAGCCAATAGTAAGTTATACACTAAATTTTACTAATATTGCAATAAAGGAACCGCCAACAAATAAATTCCCTAACCTAAGAAGGAATCCGCACAATCCGGTGGCAATCGTATCAACCGAATCAGCCTACTTGACGCTGAGCGCATATGACGTCACGAGATGCCGTAGTGAACGTAAATCATAGCAAAACAATACGTTACTTTAATGCGGGCAGTGTTCACAAAAACTGTTTGGAAAACGAGAGGACTTAGTGAACGAGTGAATCTATATAGTTACGAATTGTTATTGTGGATTATTTGCTTGTTATAGAAGTAGTCCTCTAACTATACGCATAAACGTTTAGTTTTGATCGCGCATTTTCTATGTAGCCGTAGCGAGGTAATGTGACTGGGCGTGGCTTCGGTGTTTTCTTTTTTAAAGATTGATTGCCAAATACGGCCCACGCCATCGACGATGTCTAATGATTCTAATGTACTGGAACGTAAATTTGCCAGATTGCAGGATTTGGTTGGTTACCTTCTCCATAGACGACAAGCTGCATCCTTAAAATCTCGACAATCGACTAGAATTAAGCCAAAATGCATCCCTGCATTTGAACCCGGTAACCCGAATCTGACGTCTAGGAAGTGGATTTGCACAATCAAACAGCTAGTCAGGATCAATAGTAATTTGGACGAAGAAGCCAAAATATTGCATATGCAAAACCGCTATGATGGATTAGCAAAGCGCTGGTATGAAAATCTCGATTCGTTTAACAGGACGGGCTGAGTGGAAGAAATTCGTGTTGGAAACGTTTCCGAAACATAAAGACTGAGCTACCTTGATGTGAAAGGCTTTAAACAAATTCAAGGAAGGTAACCATACCGAAACATGGGAAAGGTAGTACTTTGAAGAAAGTGAATAGTGGCGTGCAAGTTGACAGGAAGAGACACTGTGTGTTGATTAATAGACATAATTTGCGATCGTAGGACTCAATGAAGTGCAAGAGGAGGTCGATTGGACACGCCTGGTCGTTTATTTGCCGAGTACCTGTTGACGCTGGGACCAGCACCCTTCGCTCGACAGCGGTGAAACCGAAGTACGATAATGATCGTCGTACTTCGACCAATCAAACGAAAAGTTGGGCAGTGTTTAGTCGTTGTTTTGGGCAAAAATGATACAATTGCAAAGCAACCGGTCATTTTTCAATTAAATGTCCAAATCCACGCCTTGAATGGATTGCACGTATTAAGAGCATAAAATAACTGCCATTAAAGAAATGCCGGTTTCCCAAAACATTGGTCGGTTGAAGTCGTTTCTCGATATGGTAAATTTCTATTATAAATTTATTGACAAAGCTTCGATTGTTTTAAAGCTCATGTATGAACTTTCAAAGAAGGGTAAAGTATGCAAAAAGTAATTCGAAAACATTAAAGACAGGTTAATTTTGTCCTTCAAAATTAACGGTCGATGCCTTCGACTGCAGCAGCGGAGCAACTAAACCCGTTGCATTTGCTTTGAAGTTATTGAGTAAAGGTGAATGTTCTTACTACCAAACAACAACCGTGTTTGGAGTAAAAAAATTACCTATACTTATACGTCAAAAAATTCATTCTAGTTACGGATCACAAAAATGATTCATTATGTTCATGTACTTGTACACACTACCAGTGTGATTTTTTTAGTGCCAAACCCACCAGGCATAAGAGGTTGCGGACACCCAGGTACGCCGATCAAGCGTATCATCAAATGATTGACTATCTGACGAATCCAGGTGAAGATGAAGGTGTCTAGTTATGTATTGCCTTGTATACACTACAATATGGTTTGATAGTACCAGATCCACGAGGTATAAGAGGATGCTCAGGTATACTGTCCAAGCTTAACACCAAGTGATTGCCTACCTGACGAACTCAAATTAACATGAAGTTGGCTAGTCATGTACTGCTTTGAATATACCAGCAGTGTAGCATTAAGGGATGCCGAGTTACATTGACCAAGCATATTACTACCATATAGTTGATTATCTGACGCACCCTGGTGCAGAGACTGGAGATGGCTAGGTATGTACGGATGTGTATAGACAGCCACTGTAATCTGACATTTCTGGAATCTCCGTGGGTAAGGGGATGGCCAGCTAGAACTATTTGGTCGATTATGCTGTTACATTGGGCCAAGTGTATCACCAAATAATTAAAACTAGTAGTTATAATGCATACAGCTTAGTTTTAGGCCCTATTGACAGTACCTTTTTTGTTGAAATTTTATCGGTGAATACAGTTGCTCACTTGGAAATGATAACCTTCGTATATGACGGGGACATTAATAAAATCTTTGACGGCGTTTCAAAGTCATTTACTTCTTTATTAAGGCTAAAAGTATAGCACTATATTAGCAATCATATCTGTTTAGTGTTTATGTCATTGTGCTTGCTAATTTGGTGCTATGCTTTTAGCCTTGGTGAAGAAGTATATGACTTCGAAACGTCGGCAAAGTTGCAACGTCTTTTATTAATGTACCCATACTAAAATTAACCTAAGTACTTTTTATATTTAGTGCTGATATGTGATCAGTTAGTTATCTAATAGTTTCGTGGGCAGATTTCAATTTCGCTATTAATATTTTTTTCCTCTATGTCTCACATTCGCATCTGAATATAATGAATTCACTCCATATTTTACCTCTTAGAAGTCTGCCGTTCAATTTATTTATCAACAGGAACAACTCTGCGCTGACAAAACAGAATAATAATTACAGTCGTAGCGAAGCAACTCGTTACGGCTCCAGACAAAGGAAACGTAATTACCCTTTAATTTTTATATCCACAGAACGCTTTGCATACGGATGCAATCTTGCACGGCCATCTGGAGTTAAAGCATGTTTTAAAAGTAGCACGTAAAGGATAATTTCGCCGACAATGTAATTTAATTGGATTCGAGATGCAAGTTACGTCTGCGTCTGAAGCTGAAATTACTGTATCGTCCCGTAACAACTGAATGCAGTGCAATTTACGCAGAAATATTAAAATATAACTTGATGGAAATAATCGTACAAATGTACTTCCATCCGATCGAAAGATGCTTTATTATGCTAAAGTATCTTGTATTTTACTTTCGGTTAATGACTTAATTAGGCAGCTTGATGCTGGTATTTTAGTTGTGCTTTACTTCATAATAGAAATCGAATTAGTCGACAATCATTTTAACCATACGGTCTTTTTCGAAAGCTTACAAAGAAGTGCTTACATGGCGTGCATCTTACAAAGTATTGTTTTGTATTTTTTTAAATGATAATATATAATATAAATTCCTGAAACAAGGCAGATCCAAAAGCTGTTTGTTTTCAAAATATTTTATGAACTATAAAATAGGACGGGGGAATTAACAAACTTTCAGTTAGATGGCTTCTTACTTACTATATAGCACTCGGATGTTTTAAATTTTTGTGGTGGATCTCGTCAAAAGATTTAATCCCAAGGTGTTCACGTGTGGATATTTAATGCTAATAAGGTCTTAACCAAAGTCTCAATAGCCCAATTTTAGAATCCATACCTCTGAATGAAGTTTTCCAAGCTAATTCTAAATTGGTAACAACTCAACAGTATTTGCTCAGAAAATCTTTACAATTTACGACACCACCCTTCTTCCAATCCGAAAACTAGTTAAATAGAGAATGGCCGAGGAATTTCCGGTTTGCGTTTTTCAACTAATCAGCCTGACATCGCGCAGGCGCTAGAATTGGCGACATAGGCGTACCGAGTAAATGACTACGTTTTAAAGCGACAAATCCTAATCGTCGAGTAACAATGATTTCGAGTTCCCAGAACCTAACAAAGAATTCAGTAAACAAGTTAGTATCAAAAAGAACTCCTCGATTATAAACGTAATGAACAGAAATTGCTTCGAGGCGTATTTGGTATTTGAACCATCGGGCGTACCACTATAACACTGGAACTGGTCCGACGGACAAGATACGCAAGCCGCTTGGATCCGATAAAGCCGTATTCAGCTGCAGATCCGGACCGCCTAACTCTTGTAGAGATAGTGTTGCAAATAAGCAAGTACTGCAAAACAGATGAATGACGGCGAGCGGTGGGGATAAGACGCACTGGCGCTAGCCTCAGATCATGCCGACCATCGTATACCAGTGGCGGCGCAAATGAATTTTTTTTTTTTTTACACGCCAAGTGATATTTGGGAAAAAGAAATACAGGATACAGTATTATTGTGTATTTAATTAAACTAAATAACGTAGGTAGTACAAAAAGAATGCAAACCTAAAAATAATGTCAATAATACACACGCACACATGTGAGTTGTCAAGTTACTATCGGAACCAAAAAACGAATAAAAAAGTAAACTTGCTTAGAAGAAACATTACGGCTGTACAATAAAGAGAACTAATTACTAAATACAAAAAGAGAAACAAAATTAATAAATCACACATTCGAGTGGGTTGTCAAGTTACTACCAGAAATTGAAGGCAGATGATAAAGAAAACAAGCGAAACAACATTATACAATAAAAAGATTTAATACATAGGTATATATGCACTATCTAATCACTATCACAGTCACTGTTACTACTATCTTGTAAGTTAATAACTAGAGGTTCCAAGTGGTCACTGCGCTTCTTCCAATCTTCGGGCGTTATCTTGCTGAATTCTTCTTCGGCTATCATCCCTGCGTCATCCAATTTGAACATGATATTTCTTATACCAACGTTGTGTTTTACTGTGGCCCAAATTGACTCGATGGGATTCAAATCCGGGTGGTAGGGTGTAAGCGTAAAACGGTACGTCCATGACTTCGTAACAAGTTGTCAAACTTTTCGTTATTTTTAACAATTTCGTACAGTTTTGGTTTCAAACTGTTTGGATCGAAATTAATGTTACAATGCGTAAGCCATCGCGCCATATCTGCTTTCTTGGAATTCAATGACGGTGCTGGATTGGTTTGCACATTATGGTACGGTGCATTATAAATAACACTGCCCGAATTCCTTGGCAAATTGGGGATTAACATGTTTTCCAGCCACTTTCCGTAATTACCAGAATTCATTTCTGAATGGTAATCACTACTTTTTGTTCCACTATACAGGTAAGTTTCGTCCAGATATACAATTGGTGTATTCTGACTTTGGAAATATATTATTTTCTCCAAATAAGAAATTTGAAATGATCTGATGTGTCTTTCGATTAGCACTTTCCGATTATTTTGAGTTCTCCTCCACCTTAATCCCATGTTGTGCAATAAAACCCTTGAAGTCTCGTTAGATCCATGCCAATCCAAGTCAGTTCGTATCCTCTGGTTTTATTGTGCTACTGTCACACGATTTCCTTCGGTCTTATGAAATTCGTGCACATAAGGACGTTATTCAGTCTTCTTGTATTCCGGAAAATCGGCAATCAGGCTACTCTTTCTCGGTCTCTTCTCTCCAAGAGTACTGAACTGTCGTTTTTCATTACTTTCCGATGCACTGCAATCACCTTCACGAACAATCTCCTCTATAGTTTTGACAGAGATTCCCGTAACATTTCACACTTTCAAGAATATCAGAGGCACCGCTTTCATTTTTAAAATAATAAAACGCACGGTGCACTACTTCCCTCGTTTGACTTCACAGTATTTTTTTTCGCCGTCCGACATCGTGCACAATTTTCAGTCACGACACGATGACGCGCGATTATAGCCATGGATGTATAAAAGAGGGGATACCGCATCTCATTAACAGAAAGCGCATTGTTGTGAAACCCACATCTAAATGGCGTGAAGTTAGCGCAATAACAAACTTTGTTTTCTTGCCGCGGCATTGGCGTGCGGTTAATGTTTAAAGGGAGCTCGAGGAATGTAATAAAATGGTCATAAGTAGATGATTGATTAACACGCAACCTTCAATAAATAAACATGTAATTAATTGGTTACATACTATGTACTTTAAACACCATTGCTGTTAAAATAATGAAAGTTAACTAAGTTCCTAATCAATAATTCAGTCTAAATCCAAAATAAAATAATATAACATACCTACTAAAGTTGCTCTACAAACAAAATTTAAAAAATAAGCACACAAAACAAATATACAAAAATATCTTAAATAACACTTGAAATAAACAACAAAACTATATTAAAACATATATAAAAATATAACATTGTTACTGGTTGCTAAATAAAATAGTTTTAGTGAGTGTACTACGTATACGAGATTTTAAATTTTGTTCATTTTGTTTTTTCGTTTCGTAATGGACTCTGATTTTAAAATAAATTTTCAATGCCAATTTGATAAATATAATGGCATGGTTATCAATAAATTCGTGATCATACAAATGATTGCTGAAACTATCTAAAACGGAATTCTGTAGATGTCTCATTGTATTATTTACTAGGGCCGTATTTAGGTCCTTAATTTTAGGGTTAAATATATTTGTTGCTGCACTGAAAGAGCGGAAATATTTTTCTGCAGTTTTACAAATTTTAATTAAAACAGGAGAAGCTGATATTAATTTTTTGTATTGCTTCCTCTCTTGTAATTTAGATTCAACCTCTCCTTCCAATAACTGGTAGCAAAATGAACAAGTAACACATTTTTGCATACTGCGTGCTACAAAACCAGCCATATACGTAACTACATCTTCCACATAATCAGTAAGATGCCATATACCTGAATGTGGTGAATCATATTTGCCTATATCATTCATTATTTCTTGCTCCAATTTTAAATATTCTTGGGATTGTAACAGGTCGTCATTATTTTCATTATACGTAATTGCACCACTTCCACAATATAATATTGAAGTCGCATCTAAATTTTTAACATTTCCACTGTCACCAGCTCTTACTTGGCAGTGAACAAGCAATCTCTTATAAGCTGCCTCAAATTGACGAGCTGAAGGGTTATTATTGCAACCACCTCGTAATCTAATTGCTCCAAAAAAAAGTTCCAAGTGATCTTGTGACAACTTGTATGATAGAATGTACTTCAAGTGCTGTTTATTAACAACATACATTCATACAGGCCCCTTAAACTTTCTATACATACTAGAAAACCTAAGAATCCAATTTTTCTGGTAGTCTCCAAGATTTTACTACCTCCAAGAGACAGATTCAGTATATAATCTTCAACATATTTCATATAGGCAAAAAAATCCGGTGCAGTTTCTTCAGACAATGGTTTCTTGAAATCATATTTTGCAAATATATTTCGTGAATTTAAAATATCAAATATGTCATTGAATATTTTTAAAAACCTGCATGTAGCATCCACATTTTGAAATTGAGGTAAACCAAGATCTTTGGCCACAAACATTAAAGCATCAGACACACTTTTACTCAAAGTTTGAACTGCTATACGCACCTTCATTTTCTCTTTTGCCCACTCCAAATGCCTTCTACTGTTTGCAATTCAATCAATTTTTCTAAAAATGCCCAGTTTATTTCCTTATTTTCTTTATCTACTAAAATTTTTTGAGATCCCCAACAGTTTCTAACAAGCTTGACCATATGACAAGGATCAAATATAACAAAAACTTTTTCATTAGTAGATGGATGGTTAAAGTAAGTTTTTAGGGATAGAGGATCACTAAAATCAGCTCCCAATTCCTGTGCCATTGCTATATTGGCTGAAGCACCATCAAATGTGATAGATGTAACAACCACACCACTTTCGTGAATAAATTCCAAGCATTGTTTTAACAATGCTGCTTTTTCATTGCCAGAAAGGCCGGCTAAAAAGAAATAACCTACTGGAATTTTCCAAGAAGCATTCAGGCATACAAGCATAAACACAAGAACTTCTTTTGCAGCTGGAGCTGCAAATGAGTCTAAATTGGTGCCGACATCAACATAACCAGTAAATTTTTTCCCTGTCCATTCTATCTGTTTTCGTATTGACATTTCATCTAGTACCAAATTACATAAGACTTTTGAAGCCTGAACTGTTACCATTTCCTTTAATGTGTTTAAAGATTCAGTACTAAATCCTGGAGCCCCGTCAACAGTTTTGTACCACTTTGATATTGTAGCCGGATGTGGTAAAGACTTGTTAAAAGTATCACGTACAAAAGAATATGCCTTGGGCGAGTAAAAGTTTAGGGTAAGCGCAAAGGAACGCAAAGAAGCATTGTATTTTTGCTGCCTGGATCCTTTTAATATCCGTTCAAATAAATCTTTTGATGCTCCTGGTAAGGATGCCTGAAAAAAATTATATGTCTTTAACAACTCTTTTGTATATAAATGCTTTAGCACATCACCAATGATATATCACACTATTATAAACTCACCTTTATTGCATGTTCGGAATGTTCAGTTATAAGAAGTTTCTGCTTCAGTAACTTCAAAAGGGAGTTTAAGTTTGTAACTTTAGTTTTATATCGTCGAACAGTCTGCTGTAGTCTTTTAATTTGCTTTTTTTGTGTCACAACCTTTTGCCTTGCTTTTTGAAAATATCTTTTAGCTTTCCTCGGAGTGGCTAGGTCATCGCTGCTAACTTCTCCAACATATCGCTTAATTCTACAAAGCCAAGAAATTTAATAATACAAATTCAATATGCAGGTATCTAGTTTAAGGACCGGTTGCACAAACGTGGATCAAATTTAATCTGAGTGTATCCCACAGTCGTTGCCTAGCAACGTCATGATTTGAGTGTTCTGATTGGTGTTGCTATAGCAACAACTGCGGGTTTAACTGTGATCAAATTTGACCCATGTTTGTGCAACCGGGACGTAAGACTCCTTTTACAAAAAAGCAAAATTATGTTTTCTAACATTTAAAAACAACTCTTAAAAATATAGTAGCCGCTTGTCGAATGGTCTTTTCATGTCATACCCTATAGAGGGTGATTCAGGAAAAAGGGACAATATTTTGGGAAATGGTAGTATTCACAATTCTGAACAAAATGAAAAAAAAATGAAACAAACTATATTACTGTCACAATTAAGTAAATTTTATTCAGATTCCGGTTTACAGTCAATCATGCCTAGTCTGTTTATATACACTGAATATGCCAATATATTTGTGTATAGTACAGCCTGTAAAACGCTTTCCATATTCTTTAGAAGCAGCTGATGGACTCCGCTGGCAAAAACTATACACAAATACCATATTGGCATATTCAGCTTATGTAAGCACACTAGACTTGATTGACTGTAAACTGGAATCTTAATACATTTTACTTAATTGTGACAGTAATGTCGTTTGTTTCATTTGTTATAGCCTTCCTGATGTGATTCGAATATCGCATTTCTCTTTAAGCATGTTCAAATAAAATGTCCTTTATCTCGAAAACGGTTAATCTTATCGACATACAAAAAGTGTAACTTTTTGTGCATGAAGAATGACAGATTTCAAAAATAAGGTCAGAACCATGAAACTACTAAGAGATAAAAAGTTGTTGAGAAAAAAAGGGTAACTACCCTTAAGTTTTCTACCCCTCAGTGAATGCAAGAAAATGAAAATGTGTCTGACATCAGGCCCTTCTATAGCTGAGATAATTTCCAGAATTTCCAATTTGAATATTTCTGGATTACTTAGATATTTCAGAAAAGGTGGTTGTTTAATTACAACTTCTAAGGGTTGTATCTCTGAAACGGTGCACTTTAAGATATAAGTCGATACCAGTTTTTTTGTTCAGAATTGTGAATACCWCCAWTTCCCCAAAATATTGTCACTTCCTCCTGAATCACCTTGTATAAGGKTMACAAACTAAACAGATTATGAATGGATTCTTTAATTACGAGTTTATCTAWATGGTAAATTACTAACACACAGATATTTAATATCAAAACTTATCAAACCTTTTTTGGGGTGTTTTCAACAAGGACATCTTTCCTCTAAATTCAGAACGCACTACAGTTCCTGGTAGGTTCGTACTTAATCCCTKTAACATATGTTCTTCAGCTTCGGATGCAGTAGGCGTTCCTGAGGAAGATGGTCTTACCTCCTGTTCTGGGCCAACTCTTTAAATACATAATAAATATAAAATTAGACACAGAAAATAAGATAAAATTTGCAATATATAGTTACCGTCTGTGAACTTCATCGCCATTACTTTCACTATCACCAGTCAGTGTATCAGATGATGCTATGACCATTGGAGTTCTTTCTGGGATTGTCAGTACTTTCCTAAAATTTTTATTTTTCTTTAAATTACAAATATATTCCTTTCAATATCATTTAAGTTCGTAACATGATAAGTATTGTTATATAAATTATGACAGTTTTAATTTATATATCTACATAATAAAAGATAAGCACAGAGGTAGTTAATATTAAAATCATCAAACCTTTTCTTAGATGTTTTCCCTAAGGGCAATTTTGCTTGAAATTCAGATTGCACTGCAGTTCCAGGTTGGTTCGGACTTAACGCCTTCAACAAATGTTCTTCAACTTCTGATGCAGTAAGAGTTCCCGAGGAAGATGGTCTTTCAAGTTCACGTTTGTAAACTCTTTATAGAAAAATATAGAAAATTAGACATACAGGAAAAAGATGTAACATATAGTTACCGTTTATGCTCTTCCTCGTCATTACTTTCACTACCGCCAGTCATTGTATCAGAGGACGTTATCGTCACCGGAACTTCTTCTGGCACTGTCATTATTTTCCTTAAAAGATTGATATTTAAATTGCTTATTGTCGAACATAATGTTTGATGTGTCATATTGTATGTGTCTAAAGTGAGGAAATCTTGAAAAATTTATTGCTGTCCCTCACCAAATCTAGCCCGAGAGTGCGTTGTTTTTTGTTTTGATACAGTACCTTTTTTCTCAAAACTGGAGCACGTATTTGCTCAGTTTGATAATTTCTAAACAAGAGCTACCTATTTCGACTATACATAAAGTGTTTGTAAAAGATAAATAAAACACATTTCTAACAGGTGTTTGTGTGTATTAAGATTTTTGTGAAACGATGTATATTAAAATGTTATAAACGATTTGATGACTTTTAAAAATAAACAACCATTATTACCTGCTCTTGGAAGGTGGTGGTCCAGCATCTACCTCCCTTTCATGCGATTCAGGAAATAGCACTTTAGGGATCCTAAAAGAAAAAACAAATTTATACCACAAAATTTATCACGTTTAATAAATATATACTGACTTTATTGGTGTAGAAGCAGCAGATGTGGAAGGTGAACTGTAATAAAATAACTTTAGAATTCTGTATTTCGTAAAAATTCTATCTTACCTGGAGCTAGAAGAGGAAGCTTGTCGTTGCAAAGGTTTTGGAATTGCACCTTTCTTTAAAACTCTCAATCCTGAGGGTTTAATATTGAAATCACCACTGTCAAAATGGTCTGAGCATATTTCTGCTCTTAATGGTAGATTTCGAGTCTCTAAACCCAGAATAAACAGCCATAGTTTCCTTTCTTCAGCATGTTTCGGAAACCTAAAAATAATAGATAGGTACAAAAAATATTGTATCCATATGATCTTTGCACACATAAAACTCATATTTTTTGCTATACACTAATAAACAATTCAGAAAAATCATGTWTCAGTAGTAGTGTTGTAAAATATCGGTATAAGTAATTTAAACAACGCACGCCTATGGATCCTAACCTCAAATACTACTTTAGTTACAATTAGCATTACTTACCTGTGAAATGAAACATTGGGTGAACGTAAATTAACCTTTTTGCACACTTGACACTGCCTGACCATTTTGTCTCTGCTACTGATAACAACTATATCGAAATCATTCCTTGCAACTTGCACTTCATATACCCAAAACAAAACAAACACGCAACCCAAAACAAAACAAACACGCAAACGCCCAAATGGTGTGTGATCGTGAACGCACAGCTTAGTCATTGGACGTATATAACTGGTCAACTGGGAGGTCCAATGTTTTCCCCAAATAAACGCTTAGACTGTGAACACRTGCTGGAACCAGTTTAGACTGTGTAAAGCTGCATCCCCTCTTTTATACATCCATGATTATAGCAAGTACTACCGTTACACCGGCACTGGTTCTGAGTTGCAAATGCGTTTGTGCGCAGCCCCCACCGCTCGTCATCATTCATCTGTTTTGCAGTATCTTGACTGACATTAATGCCTGTCAGTGCAGGTATGAAGCGCGGGCTGTAGAATCAAAGACGATTTTATAAGACTGTCCAACGTTATAGGAGTACCTCAGCAGTATTAATGCATATTAACAGATGACGTATGATGTAGCTCGGCGTCTATTCGGTCAAATTACGCCACATGACCTTGTCACTGGACCGGCAACACCATACTTTGAATAATGCGTGTTTGCCCATTATACTGTAAAACCTTAGCGCTTAGCGGGTATATATACCGATTTATGTACGATGCAGTTTCGCGCTGCGCTCTATTACTTTTAGTCGCCGCTGCCGAAAGCAAGGTAGGGTGCGAAAAGATCCAAAAGATGCTTATGTTTTCAGTACTCTGAAAGATTTGAATTAAAATGCTTTGCCATTGTTAAGAATTACAAACTTACTACGCACGCTTGACTACTCTAAAAATTAGAAAAATTTAGATTAGGTGTTCAATACGTAACTGTATTATGGTAAAAACCAAAAATATTATTAAGCAAAACAATGCAAGGTTAAAATGCAACAAATTAGGGATGCCCATTTTAAGATGTATGAAAAAACTTGACAATCAGTATATAACTCGCATTTTATTAATATTAAACATTATAACGTGTTACAGATATCAAAACATAATTTGTATTAAAACGACACAAGTATAAAAATATATACATACAGTAGCGTGCAAAAAAACCGGACACCAAGTGAAATTTTTTTTGAACGTCGATAACTCGTGAATGAAGTTACCAATTGACACGGGGTTTTTTACTGTTTGATTCTCATTTTCTTGTTGACATTGCCAATCAATATCGTTGAGATTGTTTCAGTATATGAAAAGTTATGGTATCACGTTTCAATGCATATCAAAATCTAACCGTGCAAAAAAAAACCTGACACTTTTTTATATTATTTATAGTAAAACAAAATTTATTTAAATAACCGCAAAATTAACATTTATCTGACACAACTATGGATTAATACTTAGTCGCAAAGCTCTTTACGGCAATCACTGCAGCACAACGGGACGGCACGGAGTCGACCAAATTGATGATTTTCTTGAGGAGAATTTTCTTCTATTCCGCCTCCAGCGCTGCCATCAAGTCGTCCGCTTTCTTAAATTTTCAGAAGCGGGCGCGCTTTTCAAGCTCTTTCCACAAGTTCTCGATCGGATTGAGGTCCGGCGACTGTGCTGGGCACTGCACATTTTTTTTGGTGGCGTGCGGGAGCATAAACTCTTCCAATATCTTCCGATATTGGTTGGCGTTCATCTTGCCGTCCACACGTCACAGCGGACCGACCAAGGCTGAAGCAGACTGAAAGATACACTATAGCATAGTTCACACTCTCAGAAATTTTTAGGAAAGATTACCATCGAATCATTACGTTTCCACCACCGTGCTTGATAGTGGAGACGTTATAACGGTGTTCGAAGCGTTTTCCGACCGGCCGGCGCACGTACCGAATGCTGTCCAAAGAAACCAAATTAAATTTACTCACATCCGACCACAAGATTTTCGAACCGGTTCGGATGGTCGAATTCTTGTGGTTGCATGAGCGTAAATTTAATTTGGTATCTTCGGGCGGCATTCGGTTCGTGCGCCGGCCGGACGGAAAATGCTTCGACCACTCTTATCAAGTCCCCACTATCAAGCACGGTGGTAGAAACGTAATGATTTGGGGTAATCTTCTCTAGAAATTTCTGAAAATGTGAACAATGCTATAGTGTATTTTTCAGGCCGCTTCAGCTGTGACTTGGTCGGTCTGCTGAAACGTGTGGACGGCAAGATGAACGCCAACCAATATCATTTGATATTGGAAGAGGTTATGCTTCCGCACGCCATCGAGAAAATGTGCAGTGCCCAGCGCAGTCACCGAACCTCAATCCGATCGAGCACTTTTTCTACACGACAATATTTGATTTGTTTAATGCTACGCATTATTAGAGAATATCATAATACAATTAAACGAGCATTCTGAAAATGTAGTAATATCGTTAATAGGTACCCACCTATTATTAAAATACCAAAATTCAAAATAGTTGAATTTATTTACATTTCCTTCAAATACCATTTTATTTACAAACACTTAATACTATGTATTTACATTGTATGTTGTGTTGTTAAATTTACAATTAAAATCACGCTAACACTTACTGGAGGTTCACAGCGGACCGAGAAAAGAGCTTGGCGACAAGTAGTTATGTTTAATAAGGCTAATGATGTTTTTGAACTAGAAATTTTAAAAATATTAATACTTATAGTACAGTCGAGAAGAGAGAATAGCGGTGTATTTATTTAATGATCACTAACATCAAAAGTTAAATATATGACTTGCCGTGCAAAGTAAGAGATCAAAGCTTTTACAGTTTATCTGAATCAACATTGGTGGCGATATACCTAGCATACAGCTAAAAATAATTGCCTGCAATATACATGGCGATTTGTACGATTAATTTCGCAAAAACGCGTTCGTATTTTATATATAATTTTTTTTCGTCGTAGGCAATTTAAGTTTCGAAGAAAATATGTAACGTTAAAAGTTTTGTTTGGGGTAATATGTTTTTTCTACGGACCTTTCAAGCAAGGTCACTTATTAATCTCCATTGTTCTGGGTCTCTGCGTGACAGGACACGCCTGTGTATAAGACCATTGACATATTGACACCTCGATGTACAAGACAAAGGCCACATAGCTGACATAGTGACATACCTACTACATATTTCTGCTTTGTCCATAAATACAGTTATTTAAGTAATTAGTTTACCACTCAAGTTTATTTAAAATATTGCACAATGCATTACCTTTATTTGCCATAAAAATGGCTAGCCAAGACCGTTTTTTATATTTACATGTTATTCGCGTAAAAACAAGAATAAGACGTAAACATGGCAACGTCGACTTTTAGCGCTTAAAATTAATCAGCGACACCCCACAGTTGCAGGACAAACTAATGGTTCGATGGTGTCGACGCCTAGTGGCCGCATACCAGTTGGGCGCGTCCAAGTTTAACATTGCGTTGATCAGTCTTATAAAATCGTCTTTGGTAGAATGTAGATTCGCTTTTTCTACTAAGCCACTGCGATTCGCAGGCGGTAACCCTAGTGACGGATACGTGGCGCTGGCATAATTAATGACGATTGACATCGGAATCACAACTCATTAAATTTGAGGCAAATGTGGTAATTAATTTCCGTATTATTCTATTAATCGAATGTTCTAGTAGGATCTTGAACCAGAAGTGTCCGCCTATATACATACATACATACATAAAAGAGGTTAAGCGAAAAAGGCGAACTGTAGTGTTTTGTTATGACCTTACCCACAAATGCATAGAGTAACTTGATTATTAATTGATTTTTCAGTAAGTATTTAATATCGCTGCCACCAGCTGAGTTTTGAGGATCCCAACAAACCTTAGTAATTCACTGAAAATGATATACTAACCACTGCTCTTCAGAAGGTTGGTTCTCGTTTACTTCACCACTAGGAAGCGTAGGGAGAAATTTAAAATAAAACCCCATATTCTGCTAACTTACTAAATTAAATTCGGAATGATTACACCACAAAAAAAAACAGAGTCAACAACATATAAATTTGAGTAAGATATCACGTAAACATAAGCTAATTACTTTTCATCGAACACGCTAGCAGAAAAAGTACTTACCCCGTCAGCCCGGCCCTGGTAGCCAGCTGCAATTTGTTCCCTTAGTTGTAAATGAATGCCACATATTTCGAACCCGTACACATAGCAATATCTTAAATAATTCTGAGGATTCTAGCCTTCAAGCTAAGAAAAAGAGGCGCAACGAGTATCCTGACCCTTCAGAACCTGTTTTCCTTTAGGTAGGTTATCAAGTTTTTTGTTATTTGTAACAGAACTAATTCAGGAAATCTAGTACTAAAATCAATACGTCTTAAAGTCCATCTGGTTCATTAGTCATTTTATCAAATTAGATAATAATCAAAACTGCTTTAGAGCGATGTTAAGAACAGAAATATTATRCGATATCAGAATACAGTATACACGGTACAGCMMCATCTTCGTCACTTAAATATTCAATATAAATAAATTTATAAAAAATAAGTCGCTATATTAAAAATAAATTGCATTGACAATGATATCAGTGTGATATGAAAGTTCTCTAACACTAAAAATAACTCCGCCATTTTCTGTTAAGCTCTTGAAAAAACAAGTATAAAGACGCAACCGTCAAAGCAAAAAATAATATTGATTTGTGAACATATAGCTAAGCTATATAGTATGGATGGAGCAATAATGATGTAAATGGGGTGCAGAAATCTGTGGAAAGTTCCTGCTACATGACAATCTCTAACGGATTAAAAACATACGCTTGGTCAGACAATTTTTTTTCTTTGCTTTTGTTGCTTATATCTCGTAATTTTAATATAGTTGCGCAAATGATTTAACGTATATCCTCTCAAGTGTCTAAAACGTATCGGTATCCAATGACGATTTGGATTGCAAATTGGATACCACCTTAATGAATAGATTTCGCATAACGGTAACGTATTCTAAGGAAGGAGGAAGTAAATGGTGCCGAGTTCGCACAGTTCGTGATGTCTTACTTTTCTGTTAGATTACCATGGTTGCCCACTTGCAATCGCACAGTTTCTTCCTAAAATAAAGAGTAGATAAGCTTTTCTATAACTTTGTGTGTTCCATTTTTGTTGAGTTTAATGKATTAATGTGGWMAGCGTTTGTATTCACATTCCTCAAAAATAAAGCCGCATTAGTGAGGACTGCATTAGTCCAGCTGCTACCATATTGTTTGTTGCTTGTATCACGAAGTCCTTTCAGGCAGCGTGAAGTCCGGAAGAGGCACTCCGGACTAATGGTAAAAGTGTGTTACAGCTGGGATACATGTTTGCGGCATTTAACTCGGTCCATGCTAAATCGAATTAATTCGCAGTTGGTGAAACTCGCATGTATCCACCGGTGTTAGCGGTTTACTCCCAAATCGGCAGTTTGATATTATTATCAAGTTCAACCAAGGAATCTGTGCCTATGCTTAAAAAAATTCCAAGAATGATATAATATAGCAGCAACCTTACACTTTCAAATAATAAGCTTTATTTCTTGTCATTAACTTTATAGTAGGACAACAGAAACCAACCGTGGTATTTGCATCTAAATATTTTTCATAACTATAATCATTGTCTGAATATTCATAATCAGACTAGGCTAGGATCTAATTTAGCAATATATCATTGTTATTAGAGGCAATGAACATTAAAACAATTTAGCAAGTACATAAATATATTGTAACTTTAAATTCTTCCACTTTGAATTTGAAAAGCTTACATTTTTTAACAAATCATCAAAATTAAACTATTTAGAAATTTTAGAGATGTACAAAATTTTAAGTGACTAAAATTAAGCAATTCGCAATTATTCTTGCAATTTCAGTTCTCCCGTTCTAAATTTTTTTATTTTATGTTGTTGGTTTGACACTTTCTTTCCATTTTTAGTCAAGATTTCTTGTTTAGACTTTTAGATTTATTTTATTAATATGAGTATTGCATAATATATTTTTACTTTTGTAATTTCATACTGACGTAGTAGATTCAGCTTGGCGAGGGTTATTTTACCAGAATAAATTTAGGAAATCCACATTGAAAAATATGGATAAGTTTTTAAGGATTCTCATTGGGTTGTCATTTTCTATCTTTATAATATAATCTTCCTGTTCTGCAATTTTAGTGGATACCTGTTAGCTGCCAAATATTAGTTTTAGAGGCCCATATTGGAGAGATTAAAATCTCCAATACTAAAACCTCGATCTACATACTACATTTATGATAGAAATAGAAACGTATATATCTTCCCCGTGACGTGAATTTTCTACAACAAACAGCAGAGTAACATAATAGTAACAGTCAATAAAGGTAGTTAAACACTTTCAAACGGGACACAATATATTTTTTATGAACGAAATACTTGCAAGAGCAATAAGTACATATAAAAACAAGAAATGAGAACGAAATGCCGGATGGAAAAGTTACAAAATGATGTCTTCAACATGACCCTCAAAAATAAAATTCTGTTAACTGTAACTTCATCTTTCCGACTTACATTTAATATCTAAATTTTGAGTAAACAAAGCATATGAAAATGAAATATTATACATTATATTCGTAATTTGTACCTACTGTGAAACAAAGTAACATTAACCAATACAAAGCTTGAAGTGTAAGCTAGATCAGAAGTTAATAAACGACTAATAAGATTAAGGAAAATAATTTAGCTTTCTTCGTTTTCTGACAATTTATAAAATAGACAATTAAGTGAACAGTAGACAACCTTACAAATACAAAAAGTATTAAAAGAAAAGTCTGCTACAACTGATTAACCTCTTTGTTGCAATATGTGTCAGAATTTTACAACACGCAGCAAGATACCATTATATAAAAAATGTTTGTTTTGTCCTTATGGTTTCTTAATCTCGAAAAATGTACACTTCATAAGTTGTAACAATTTAAAATTTACATTTTCCAGATACCTAGAGTTCCTAGGGGACGTGGTCCCTTTTTATTCTCGCTCTTTGGTAATTATTACGTATCGTGTCATTACAAGATTTCTGGTGTTTGACGTTAATCCAGATTCATACAGAGTCCGACAGAATGAAGTACTTATTCTTAGAGTTAATTTATTTCATAATATATTCACATATAAATCCAAATCATGTCGCCATGATTTCTATGTTGTAAAGTCCTAAACGATTTGCTGAACGACACTCATTAGCACTAGATTAGATACATATTCCAAATCCAAACCGAAGTTTTTGGCCCATTCTGAAAGATACGCTTCCATTCTTATAAAATTCCAGTCGTACAAAAACTTGTGCCTCAGGATTTTGTAACACGCACTAATTTTTGCGAAGAACTATTTGCTGATAACAAGGAAAAAAAGATGAAGCTCATTTTCATCTGACCGGTTAGATTAATAAACAGAACTTTTGGGAGAGCAACAATCCACGTGGGCGACCGCCATGTGTAGGCCAGAGAAATATAGTGGGGAGAAGACGCATAGGCCGACTGCGCATCCCAATTCAGCTGGGATACTGTAATGGTCGCCATATTGTTCACAGAAACGTCAAAAATCAGACAGTGTTGTCAAATGGCAGTACTTTTTTTGAATTAAAAGAACTTTATGTACCTATACCTATAAAAATGAAAAATTGATGTAAACTTATTTTGCAGTGTAAATGGTACTAGATATTATTTAAAAATATATAATTATAACAAATAATTAGTGCAAAAAATTTATTAAGGATTATAATATTTACTTATGCAGGGAAACTTCGAACGTATGTACACTCTTTAACTATACAACTCATAACTAAAATTAATGAAACTACCAAATAAAACTAAGAAGTAAGTCGTGCAAGCAGAGAACAAAATCACAATCACAATAGCTAACGCCAGGGGTCACGCAATGTAAACAAAACAATGCTACGAGCATAGAATAACATGTGGCAACGCCGGTCTGGGATCTTTGTTTACGTGCTGTGTAACTGATGACAGTTAATTGACGACAAACATTGTCCGTATCAAATTAGCCATTTAATTGATATTTATAGAACATTCCAAGAACAGGTCAAACTGATTTTAGTATTTCAACACTGCTACATCAAATTGGTCTGCATTTACCCTATTTTTAAGTGAAACCGTGGCACAAGATGTCATTATTTAAAGTAAGCGTAAAAAGTTTGACGTTCTCGTGGACAATATGGCAGCCCCCTTGTTTACTAGCATTCGCGCAGATCTATGAGCGTTCTCCCCACTCTAGTTCTCTGGTGTAAGCTTAGTCCTAGCAGCTAGCCTTATCGGTAGTCCGTTTTTTAAATCTCCGATAGATGTCTCTGGCGGCGGTTTCCTGTGACGAGCACAGTTCTCACTGCTGCCAAGTTTCCTATATCAAAACAAACAATGAGCAGCTGTTTCGGCTTATTAAGTCTCCTCGGAACGGATACTGATATAGGCACAATGTAGACAACATGGCACAGTTCTAATTTCCCGTTATAATCCATGTAAGCGACCGCCATTTGTAGGCAAAATGTTTTCATCTGTGCAACTATATAAAAGCACAAAGTAGAAAAACCCTATCTTTATTAAGAAAAACAAATACTCTAAAAATTACGATTACAATACCTAAACAGGACCGGTTGAAAACTCTAAAAGTATATTTTTATAGCTTTTTCACTAAATTTTTGTGATTGATAGAACATGATTTCTTAGAGTGGACAACTTTTTCGTTCAAAGTGGACAACGCCCATTCTTCAACCTATATTCAATGCTTTCATGATTGGTTTCAAGAGTGCCAGCACCACGGAAGGGGTCATTTGATTCATATCATACCTATTTAAAAAATTAAATTTCCTCCCTTTATTTTTAAATGAAAAGTGAGTTATTCATAAAAAAGCAACTTAAATTGGATGCTTGATTCTGGCATAGAAAGTCAGCTTCAAACTTCAAGGTTATCTTAACCCTAACTCGAACATATTTTTGACTGAAATAATTTCCTCTTGATTGTAGTTTGTACTTTTAACTTTTAGTATCTTACACCAGAAGCTGCAATCTAACTGACTACCTGTAATATATTTGCCACTAACCTGAAGAGGTCTGATAAATCAAGAAGCTGGCAATGGCAGTTGAGCGTTCATATCATTTTTATTTAATGTACCCTATACATATTAACCTCAGGATCTGCGAGTACACATTCTTCCTCAGAATTCAGTTTATTTAAAAAAAACTTTTCATATTAGCCAAATCTCAAAGCATGGCGTTGTTAAATATCCGGTTGGTATAAATTTTTCTGGAAAGGGAGATCCAGAAGTCTTAAATTACACTCATGGTAAAATAGTATTAAGCTAACGTTCGGGGAGGTTGGGACCGAACGTGGCGTAATCGGGCGTGTTATTTAGTGCGACGCGCCGTCGGTAGGTGTCGCTCGGGACGCACTCGTCACTGGAGGCCGCGACCACGCCGCTAATTTACACACCGCGCGACCTGTGTTGTGGGAGTTCCCGGGTCAAATCGCCGGTGTACATGGGATTTGCCGGAAACAGTTTTTCGGGAACGCTTGGGGGTAGAGCAAACGTGGGTATTGTTTAACACACAATTGGAGGTTTAGAGGCACAAGTGCTACAAAATTCAGTTAGTGCTCGTCATTAATAAAAATATCTGACGTCAATTCACTTTAATAACAACAGCGCTTGTATTAGCTAATTATAATAAATTATAGATATATGAAATACAACTAAAGGATTAAACATGCCATAACAACAWATACGAATATTAAATGATTATCTACGAAGTAAATATACAAAAGTTACAGTGGAGGATCCATGGGGAGGCTACACCCCCCAGGAAACCTGGTCTTCCCTTAAAATCAGGTCAATTTTACTTGAAAAGTGATTTTAATTTGGAATCTTAGTATGTAATTAATGACTCATTAGAGCGCGCGCGCGTCAGTTTTGCTCGGTAGCCTGTCTGCATTTTGACGTAATTATAATATGGCATGAAGTGAAACACCCTACAATGGGTCATGATTGCGTTTATCTCTTCGTGCAATTTTTTTAATAAATATACGGAAAATTATAGACGCAAACAACAAAAAAAACTTTCCTGTATTCAGGTTTGTTGTTACCCCCTTCCCAAGCGCCTTCGCTGCAGAAATGTTACGTACAATTATAATTTGATAAGATGTCTTAGTTGACAAAAACTTACGTATTTCAGATCTTGCAATATTTGGCCAAATAATTAAAAAAAACACATTTTTATTTTATTATATGAACCATATAAATATATAAACAAATTTACAACGAAGTGCAGAAAAAATAAAACAACCAACAGAGACTAACGTAAATGCAGATTATCGCCTTAACGACTTATAGTGCGTCAGGCTCTTTATATTTGACAATGATACTTAATCATTTATGATCGACTCTATACTTTAGCTCTATAAACTAAAGATTTTATATGATGCCACATGCAATCTTATAATAAAGGATCGTTGTAGGCATAGAATAAGGCTGCCACGACACATCAAACGGCCTAAAAAGATTCGTCGTTTTAGATGTACGTATCTTGCCTCAAATTGAGGGCAACATGGTCCGAAAGTTCAGTTTGATTATCTGGAAGGAAGACCAAGTAACCATGGAGATTTATATATTTAAGTAATAAGGTAATAAGGCGATATTATATTCTTATTACTATATTTATTACTCACGATAGTCGTAACTAATTGGACGACCGAAGTTACTTGTCAAAGATGTGCACTAAAACAGTTGTCWCTTTAATCACGCCAAACACTAAGAACAGCACGGCTTAACTATAAGATTAACAAGTGTTACAAGCAAAGGCAGCTGCAAACCTCGGGCATGTACCCGCAACACGCTTAATTTAAAAAAGACAGAAAATATCATCGAGCTGTGACTATATCTGGAACTTCTACCATAACATATGCTTTCCTCGCGTTGCAAATCTATAAGGAACACCAATGGAGCTATTATCAGTGATGGGCGCGTAGAATACTCCATGTAGATTACGCCATTATCTATGCGTAAACTATGTAATATTCTACTTTAAAAGTCGACTGTAGAAAATAACATTATGTAGATAAACAGCAAACTAGTAATATTTAGCACTTCAGCTTCAAATGCCTCAAATGACAGTATTATTTTGTATATTATTATTTTTGTTGCTTCCTAACTAAACAAAATACTACTTCGTTGTAATTAAAATAACTAAACACACGTTAAACAGCAATAACTTGATTCGGCATACAGTTGTTAGGGCCAGAAGACACAAGTGTGCTTTGGAGCCCTCAATCGGTCAATGGGTTCTTAAATGACTGTAAACTAAGATTTTATTATCTTTCTTGTCTATAAACGGAAGAAGACGGGCTATTTCATATGCTACCTATTATACCTAATATACTCGTAGAAGAAAAGACTTCGAAACGCATGTTTTGTCCCAAAGAAGTAAGAAAACCGTTTGGGTATTCTGATGACTTACTAAAATAAGTTATGCAAATTTGTAATATAAATATCAAAAAACTGGAGTGCTTTAAAAATTTTTAAGAATTGACCCATAAAACAGGGAAATTGGAACAAAATAATTTGCACAATACACTTAATATACAATAGCCATAACATACTCGTCTCATATTTTCTACTCAAAATCTACGCCAAAATGCTTGATCTAGATTTTCTACGTGGGTAATGTAGAAAATTATAATTTACGCGTAAACGCCCATCACTGGCTATTATATAATGTGAAAAAGGATGACGAGAATATGACTTCTTGGACACCAGTAACTGCTTTCATGCTACATGACTATATTCTATATATACATAGTATGTAGAGACCAACTGAATTCCGCGATGTTGTTATAGCAGCCTTATATCTGCCTGCATGTGCCACAAAGAAGGCTATAGCAGCTTGTTACCGATATACCATTCTTGGCTTTGAGAATGAACATAAATAAGAGCTGAAATGGTCTGCTCACTGCTTAGTTTACGGAACATAGTTACCAGACAGTTAATCTGAAATCACCTGCGTTCGTGTTTTTACAGTATAAATCTATTTCTTGTGCTAGTTGCTATTAGATCATCTTGCGGAAAGGCCCACAATGTGAAGGATTAAATAATAGGTTTTTGGTGGGAAAAAAACTGTTAAACCTCAAAGCAGTATAATCATCTTGCAACAAAGAGGTGGAAAGCCTGCACTATACTTTATAGAGCTGATGGAATAATTACAGATACTTCAATATATAGAAAACTGTTTTGAGATTACTTGTCAATTTGTTCTAGCGTAAATCCACTGAAATCAATAATGACTCAGCATCCGTAAAATTACATGTAATTACTAATATAGTCCTACTACGTGCAGTTGCAGAGGGAGAAGACGACATAAATCCCATGTGCCGTATCAGGCTAATTAGAGCAAACAAACAGTGAAACTTAGGTAAATCCCAAATTGACCTGATCGCACATTTCGGAATTGCTGATGCTAAGTTTACTTTGGAAAGTAGACGTTTCAGGTTAGCGAGCAATATTGTGTAACAAAGTTCTCTCTTGCGTTAACCATCCAATCTTGAACAATATGCACCACAGCTATTTTGAATTAACAAGTCGAATTTCTCCCAAGTAGATATGGTTGTCAAAATAGAGTGTTACATTCCCTCAAGCTTAGAGGGTGATTAGTATAACCGAAATTGACAGCATGGTAAAAATAGGAATCATGAAAATATACTAGACGAAAACTAAATGTGTATGCATATGCAGTATATGCAGTCTACTTGCAATAAATATTCATTACAATTGTCAAATGGACGTCAAATGTGATATATAAATTATTTCAAAACAAAACAAAAAATTCTCTATTTGGTCTGTAGAAGTACATACTCTTCAAGATTCATAGTAAATCTAAAAAGCCTCAGACAGCTAGTAGCGAGTTGGAACATGGAACATTATTTTACTCTTACCTGTACTCCTGTCTGCAGTGCAGTGCAGACGGGCATGCAGTTTAGTAAACTGGTTTCCTAGCGACACCGGTGACAGGTTGAAAAACTGCCATTGGTGCCACCTGACGTTACACTTCCATATCATTAGTTCAATATCAATTTAGAGTTATACATGTCCAATTTTAATATCACTTGAGCGTTTTACTAATGTGTTACAGTTTAATAAATGCAAAACTACTAATACAAAAACAAAAAAGAAAGAAATACATGTTTCATTTATTTTTTATAGTGAAAATATATAGCACGATACTACAGTCAAAATCAAGAAAGGAATTTGGATGTCTACATAAACAGCCACCTTATCTTGCTTCATGTTATAGTAACTATAAGTATATACCTCACCTTGCATGTAAAGATGCCAATTAGGTAAACCATTCCTCTATACAAAGACATAGCAATAAACACACTAGATTCAAAAAATTGTCATTCTCAATCTGTTTTATTGACCTTCCAATATTATTCATCTACTTCTCCAATTACCCGTTAATTTATAATGCAAATAAAGTTCGACAGTAGCACTATTATGACGTTGGCAACTTACTAAGGAGGATTCACTTGACCGCGTTCTTTGTTTTGTGTATGTATTTTTAAGTCAGCTATTTTAATAATTTATGCACAAAGGAATTAAAATAGATGGTATTTACAATTGAAGCTTATTAATTTACGGATTATATCTTCTTATTTCGAAAATAATCAAAAATACAACAATAATTATCAAAGCTATTTAATAATGATTTGGAGGTTAGTAAATAACCGTGCAGTCAGTAGAGTGTGCCATCATACTCTGGGGAACTTGTATGTATTTACAATAATTTGTTGTGCCCGCAACAAAAAGATCGAGGAAGGAAAGTCCACAAACTTTCCTCCTGTTTAATACATGATTCGTTGATTCTGGAAATTTTTTAGTAATCATTATTCCTCTCCATTGCAGATTCCAGTCTATTTTACTCTTTTTGTAAACGCGATAAAACAAGTAAACCACTACGCAGAAAAAGGCAGTGTCATACGACACACCTTAACAATAGTCGCAGGTTACTCCATTTACTAACAACTGCATAAGCAAAAACAAATATCGAAGATTTTGGGATTTTTATCAATTTCTGCAGCCATTTATTTCACAATTTTCAAGTACTTTAATGAAATTTTCAGTTAGCTGCTTAAGGTTTTCTGTATTAGTGTTTATAACGAAAAGGATTAAATTTCGTACCACAAAGTGTTGACATAAGCCGCTTACCTATTGCACAAAAATAAACTTCCCTTTACTGCCTAGGGGCAGTACTACTTTATTTCAGGACGTTGAATTATACAATTCCTTGTGAAGCTCGAACGACGCAGAACTACTTTCAAATAATAGGATGCAGGTTCATGTTACGTAAGGAAATGTATATCCACGTAAAAATAACATCTCAAAGGTATTCGTGACATTATCGGAATTTTCGTTTCCATTTTCCAATGTGCAATAGGATAAACAAAGCGTCCCCTGATATAATTTCAGACCCGACAGCGACGCAAAAAACATAAAAAGTCCGTTTTCTGCGAGAAAACAATCAGTTTGAGTTGATATTAAATATGTATGAAGCAATCATAACGCATTATTCATGTCCACGGATTCCGTTCGGAGGAGTTCACGTTTTGAACGTCGCCCTCTTGTTCAATAAATACACTCTGTATAATACTGCCATCTGCTTATGTATTCCATTAGGTAATTCGAGTAGTAGGACGTTTATCATGTATTATTCCATATTTTATCGCTTTCTTTTCCATATTGTCTCCCGAATTATGGAAATGCAATTTCGATGCGCGAAATCGAYTCCATTTTTAGAGTGACAATCTGATTGTTTCCCTAAGCTGCCCGCAAGCTACTGTGGCTCATGTATTGATGTTGTAACAACTTATTTAACGTTCCTGTTTTGCCGAATGTATTTATACCTTCCTGTCAGTATTTCCATGTGTAGTGTCTGTCTGTATTTATTTTTAAAAGAGATTTTTAAGTTTTATATTCAAATTTTGTGTTACCGGTATGTCATTCAGTCATCATTCTTAGTCCTTCTTTGTGCAATTAGGGTTTGGTTTTAATATTGACTAAGAATAGTTATTTAATATGTCTAATACTTCCACTACAGTTAAGCATCATGTCAATTACGGATGAGTAGATCTGCAAGAGTATAATGCATGGTTTAGTTAAGTTTTTAGAGCAGAGTTGTGAGCTGACTACGCTTTAGAGTATTTCTATAGTTTTGTATGAATTTCTTTTTGACGTCTAGAAGTTCCGTCAAACCTTTTACGTACTGATCAATTTTGTCTTTCAGAACTTGTAAAATTAAGATATACTATGGAACCATTTAAACCAATCCTTTTCGTAATCCTTGTAGAATATAGTAGCTTTCGTTTTGTGCTTTCCAGTTGATTCACTGTTACAGAGCTTTATAATAATTTTTTCCTTGCAATCTTTTTTCTGCCATTTTTTTCTGTTTCCTGACAGTAAGTCAGAATCATCTTACGTGAAGTGTTTATTTACTTTCGGTGGATATTTTATGTAGTGCAGACACGTGATAAACATCTATTTGTCAGTGTTTTTTTTTGTATTATTTTTTTAGTGTTTAATGTACTCGTATATTGACAAACGTAACAGTACACAGTATTTTTTATGGTTCCAGTATAAGTTTCATTAGTATTTCAGGTAGTGCAGAGAACGCTTTATACCAGTGGCGTAGCCAGGGGTGGGAGGGCAGAGGTGCAATTGCCCCCCCCCAGGAACTAAATTAAATTGATAATGGAATAGAAGCTTTTTACATTTAACGGTACAAATTTGTTGCAAACTATTGGTTTGTTGTATAATAAACATTTTTGCAAATTAAATATTAAAATTTAAGTCACAACTATTCTGTTTTTTTCTTGTCTGTACTTAACATTTTTATGTGTATGGAGCTTTGCCCCCCCCCAAGACACTTTTCTGGCTACACCACTGCTTTATACCATACCATTATATTATATATTATAGTGATTTCCAGCGAAGGTGTTTTTGGCAGTTATTCGCAGTTGTTGGTCTGACTGTTGGTACCTTTTTTGTCTATCGGTCTTATTATCTCAGTTAACTTTGTAACACTGTCCTTTATTTGGTTAAATAATACGTTCTATAAATTTTGTTCATGTAATTCTATGTAGCTCCTAAACTAGGTATTATAGAATTAAGACAACTTTTGTTTTAGTGGATCTCTTGTTCCTGTTGGAGTAATATCATTCGTCTTGATATGTTGGGTGCAATCAACTGACTATACGTTTTTTCAGATTGCTCCTATATATTGTCTCATTTTCTTTAAGTGTGGTCTTTAAATTTTATTTATTGTAAGACTACGTTGACTTACGGAACACATAGAACAAAACAATATAAATAACAAAGAAACTGCTTTTACGGGGGAACAAAAAAGTAAACAATAAGAAAGAAATATATTTATTATGGCTTCAGTCTAAGATAACACTCCCTTTGGTAACAGTTGGTTTCTTATGCAAGTGCAAAAGTCCGAAGTGGTAGCTATACATCTGGCCCTACAAAATTAAAATAATTGCATGGTGTAGTAAAACTTACGCAGAACTTTCTTAGTGTTAAGTTTGATATGTTACACAATAATTGTGCGTAACACTTGTTCAATTACATTTAGTAAATAGTGTTACTTTCTAAAATCAAGCAGAATGCTCGGACACTCGGCTTAATGGTTTGAATCAATGTGTTATTAAATGCGAAGTATACTATCCAAAATACGGCACTGCCTGTTAATACAGTGTGTGTGTAGGTCTTATAAGCAATTTGAGTTTGCTTTAGGTGTGGCAGAAGGAATTTACGTTTTCCCTAATATATTCGTATATCAACACAACCTAAATACAAACTAAAAGAGCACTAGAATTCCATGTCAAATGTACATCCTTTATTTTATTGACATTAAATTAACTACTGTTATGTAAGTAATCAAGGCACCAAAAAATTCTGCTGACCACAGAACACACCAATTAGAGATCTGTTATTTGTTAACTTTTTGATCTTCCAAAACTTTATTTTTTTTCCTTTAGATTTTGGAACAAGAGTTTAACATCATATTGCTTCCTTGAATGACCTGAAGAATTCAAGTGGTTATTCAAAGAGAAAGAAGTATTTGTTAGGCCAGCAGATTAAATACAACGAAAATAAAAGAAATCTAACTTCCATCGTTGAATAACCACTAAGTTAATGTCATGCAGTCGCATGTAGTTTATGACGAAGAACGAAGTTGAATATAAGCGAAATGTCAGATATGCTTTTTGGGGACAAAGTTTTTCATAAATTCTATTTAAATCACCAGTAAGTGTTATTTGCTGAAATGTGCTACGCTGAAGATTTTTTTTTTCAATAACATTTTTATACCCAGTAATCCCTTAACAATGGATATCTAAAATCCAGTTCAAAAACAAAATAAAATTTTTTAATTTCTGTTAATAAACACTCAATCACCCAACATTTCATTACCGTTAGAATCACTATAAACATACATATTTTGATTATCCAAGGTTTGCAAACTACACTACGTAAGAGTATTAACCCACAGACAAAAAAGTTTTTTTTTTTTGGATCCCACTCCAATGGTGCTGTAGTGCAAAAGCATTTCGAAAAAAATCGATTTTGGTTTCTTTATGGATTGGTATCTGCAAAACAAGCACTTCCAATTCTAACCCAGCTCTGCTGTTTATTCTGCTTTGTAATAACCTTGAATTTACCATTAACCCGCCCCCACGCAATTTTTTCCGGCGCCATTATCACGTACGAGTTTCTGTGGGACTGTCATAAACAGCCCTCTTATCATAATCGAGGGCCAAGTGGCGTATAAACACTGACGGCTTTAATTTGTTTGTGCCCYGCTATTAATTCAGTCATTCAACGATCGCAGCGCCGAACCGAAACAAGMACATTTATGGTGGCATTAAACGAACTAAAGCCTCCAAACTTTATAAAGCAGTATATAACTGGGCTCCTAAAACTAACTTTCGTTGTTACRATGGGACTTGTTCCTTAGTTTGTTTTAGCGAATCCGTTTGTAGAGAGAATGGTTTAGAAATGATTATATATTAATAAATGAACATTTTAGGAAAAAAATTTTGCACACTTGTACAAGGTGTTACAAGAGGAAACGGTGCTTTTAGAGATATAACCCTTTAAAACAATGGCTTGAAAACCATTTTTCATTGTTAATTTGATTTGTATTCTAGAAGCTATTTCATTTTCATTAAAAAATTGACATGGTATTCGAAAGAAAATACATTAGTCCAATGTTGTGTGTAGGGCGAGTTTAACATGTGTATTTTGTTATTTTGGTATAACAAGCAACGACAGTAGCGATAGCATCAGTTTATCAAAATAAAAACAGAGCCAATGAGATTCAGGTATGGAGAATTGCATATTCTTTTGTAAAATTTAAATAAACAACGGTTTAATTATTAATTACTTCAAATATTCAACTACAAGTTATTATATCTTGTTAGTCCATTCTATTGTCAACTATAATATCAACAATCAAGTTTCTCAGTTAGATTAATCCTATAATACCGTAATTTCTTTAAAAATAAATGAATATTTTACAATTTACTATGATTGATGTTCGCTTGCTTTTTTCTAAATCCTTTATTTTTTCTAACAGCTTGCAGTTTTACTTCTCTAAACTCTTGCATAACTTAGATTGTATAGGTCGAAAAATTATGTTAACTAATACAAAATAGCCAGCTTCAGGCTATTAGGTCAGGTCAGGTTAGTATGTTACTTATCCCACTCATTTTGCGCAAGCTAAGAACTTCATTGCTGCACGCATTTTATTACCAAGGCCCTCCTTATAATAGCATCAAATATATCAAAATTATTTGAACGCTACAAGAAGAACAAGAGCAACATTTAATTGCATCAACTTGACTAACATTTGCTTATTTGTTATAAACATTAATGACCCAATTTGTACGATCTCTAAAATAATCCTCTGCTGATGCAGCCAATAATTATGAATTTTGGCTGACAGTCAAATTTTATTTTAAATTTTCTGCCTGGGGCAGCCCTCAACGGAATTACATCACTTAATAGTCATTAACTAGTTCGCACCTGAATCCGTTAAGATCGATGGAGATGACCTTCTATAGTATTAAATATATGCTTAAGTTTAAAAAATAAAGCAAACTTTTTTGTCTTAGCACCAAACGTGTTGATGCCAACAGGCTGGTTTGCAAGTTTTCTAATAATGCTCCTATGCTATTAAAAGCATTTTATTGCTTGCAGTCAAAATTGTTTATATTTTAGAACCGTTTACTTCTTAAAAATGTTGCAACAGACCTTTGAGTGTTTCACGTATATGTGCATGTGTACAAAAATACTATAATTATTAACCTATGTTCATATTGATCCCGTAATTGCATTGTTGGTGCTTTCTACATCATATCAAATATTTATTCACACGCAAGTGCTTCACTTTCCAAGAAGCGTGGTAATCAAGGACTGATAACGAGAATTAAATTAATCGTTAAATATTTAGGAATTAAAGTAACTCAGTTTCCCATCTAAATAAGTAATGATACATTTTACGCCGTACATGTTTTAGCTACAGGTGTTGCGGTTTACTACGTGTCATAAATCTGTAGTATATACCTTACGAGATTTGCCGTACTCTCTTTAGGTAGTAAAAAAGTTATCATAGAATAATACCCTTTAGATTCTTGACAAACTGGTTTAAATGTCGCATTAAATATAGATCAAGGGTCCAGGGTAGCAGGAGTCTTGTAAACGGTCAACTCTTGGCGCTTTCAAATTATACGACCTGTGGATTGTCTACTTGAAAGATATAATTATAATATCGATTGGCTCTAATTCCTCTATTCTATTGATATTTTTTCGTCTCGTAAACAAACTGTTATCTCAAGATAGCAAAACCAGCTAAAAGCAGAAGAAAAATAAAAAATAAATGGTTTCTAGATTTCCATATGCGCGCCGAAGACACTGGTTTTCTAGTAGTTCATAAGCGCCTTAAATTAATTAAGAAGGTCAGGAGACAGTAAATATGTGTAAATGTTACTTAATTGATTTGTGTCTGATTTTTTGCTGATGGTGTTTTCTGTTCTATTAATATGGTACATTTCAAGAATTAATTTTTTATTAAAATTAAAATTCTATCTATAAATTTGAACATAAATTTGAAATGGATGTTATATGAAATGTTTTTTGATCGTTTGCACTGTGACTTGACATTATAAGTTTGACAAAAAAATTTGGTATAGTTTTATTTTTGAAATGTGTCATCTAATATAAATTACAAGAAGAAAATTTACTAAAGCCTTGGTAATATATGTATATAGGTGTATGTTAGAGAACGTGGCATGCAATTGTAAAAGGCTGATTTATAACAATCTCAGAATTTGTAAGTTAGATGTGTTAATTAGTCTGTAATTTATAAGTGCTGTTTTTACAGAAGCCCTGACGAAGACTAATAAAGTTCGATTACCTCCTAATTTAAGAAAAATATTTATATAATTGTGCGACCGCAAACTTTTATCAAATATATATATATATATATATATATATATATATATATATATATATATATATTTGTTGAAAATAGCGGTCGTATATAGTTTATGTGCTTAAAGCGCCTAATATCGTCATCTGAAAGTGAATATGAGCACATCGATGATACTCCACTAACTTGGACATTAGCAAATTTTGGACTAAAAACCGTGAGCGCATTGATCTGATATTTTAAATAGATCAAATTCAAAAATAGTGCTTTTGAAGTCGATTACATAAATGCTAGATAATAACCAGACATTGCAACACATCAGTAAAATGATAGCATATTACATCTCAATGTTCGACGACGATTTTGTATACGCATTATGAGTAGGTACAGTGTAAAATCAGAATTAGATAGTTGCATAAAATTATGCAAGACAGCTTTGTTATGAACACAGTACAGAATATACCATCTTTTATTTAGACTGAGTCTTCGGGTTTACTTGATTATCACATTTATCATTTAGCTATTATTTTTTTAAGTTAAGCCAACCTCCGTAGGTCGCCAGTGCACTGCTTCCAAAAATTAACCCAACACATAATATTTTAATCAAAATAAGCCCGATTTAAATAAACTGAGATATATTTAATCCGTTTTTCAAAAAGTCTTTTGTATACTGGGATTTTAACAGCACACCGGGCTTTAATTCGTGCTTATAATACTACTGAATTCCTAAAATTTGCGTTAAATAGATTATTCTTAGTTTGGATGGGTTTTTGCTCGAACTAACTGATATTTTTAAATTTTTTGGTTCTCTGTATTAATTTTAAAACTTGTTACTAAGAAGATTGGAGTTACCGCCAAATACAAATACGTGACCGATTCTGGGTATTCCACATAACAGAATCATGCATAGTTGAACAATCCCTATAAAAAAAAACATTAGAAGAGCTGAACAAAGTAGAAATCGAATTATCACTTCTGGCCAAAATAAGCTTGGAAACCATTAGACAACGACTTACTGAATGTCACTAGTATAGGTCAAATATGAGTTCTGGATGAAAATTGTGAAATACGCTGGTCTATAAATTTTACTTCATTAACAATTTCGTAAATACATAATTAATCAGCTAAATGTATGGAAGGTGGGAAGGGCCCAGAGTTGGCAGTCCAGGTCCAGAGGGGGGCAGCTGGTTTAGTGATTACCTTCCCATTCTGCTCTTGGAACCCATGGTATGCATGCATGGATGCAGCAGGTTTGCAATATTGCTGTTTTTTTTTGCATATTATTGATAAGATCTTTAGATATTCCTAGCCGGACTTCTGCCAGGTATGTTGAAACTCTGCTGCAAAATTCCAGTATTTTTTATATTTTTCCTGTTTTTTGAGTATAACTTTTCTACTTTCTTTATYACACGCCACTACATCGACACGGTTATAATCTATAGTTCTTGTGATGTGGATCAACCTGTTCTTATAAAGTATGATATCACGTCAATCCAAAACACCAGATTGTGAGAATTTGTAGAACAGTAGATCGAGCGGTGGACGACCTTTCTTTAAATTATATCTTATTGGAAAGTGGCTGCGGATAATCTTAGTGAACGAATTGTGCCTTTAAATTAAATATGCCGAATTGGATAGTCGGGCAGCCTGCTCTTATATATTCAATCCTTTTAACAGAGACGTGTGGCTATAGTCTGCACACATTCTATATGTTAAACCGTAAAAACCTTGCAGTCTTGTTCTTCCCATTACTTTGAACATTTTCAACTAGATCATTTAAGTTGGGAGCAGTGTGTGTGTTCCTCTGTTCAGAAGTATATAAATCGAGTTGGTACAGTTAATGAAATAGGTTCGTAAGCTTCGCTCTTGATATCTGTAAATAGGAATAGAAATAGGCGGGACTCCTCCCGCCTTATATTCTAGGTGTAGTCCTTCAATTGTACTTTTATGATGCACTTGGTATTTGCAGCATGTTGTACGCGTAAGTGTGTTGAGCGCATCATTCGCTCCATTTTATTAAACTAAATGAGAGAGCAAGTATTGGAACAGATTAGATGTTTATGGCGTTTACTTTGTTCTTTGCTGTTGTGTTTTTAGTATCTGTGTAATATGTTTCTTGCTTGTATTTATCTGTAAGGGTATTTCTTATTGCTGTATGGTCAAGTTTCATTGATTTCAGATATCAGAAATACTTTAACCATGCTGTTAATTCTACACTTGTCAACACCCAGTTCCATTTGTATATCTGTGTGCGCAGTGCCAGCGCGAGGTTATATTACGCCCTAGGCAAAATGTATTGGTACGCCTGCCACACCACTTCACAAAATCAAATTAATTCAGAGATGATTTGTTTCATAAACCGCTTAAATTGTGTCCAAACTTTCTAACACAAACTGTATTGATATCTTTTACGAAAATCTATAAAGATGGCCAAATTTGCAGTTTTTGCGCCCAAGGCGACTGCCTAGTTTGCCTTAATGGTAGCGCCGACCCTGTGTACAAGGCAATATGAACGTATTCAATTCGTATGCACTTGGACCCGATAGATAAACCCAGCATTTCCTAGATGTAATTCAGCCAGTTTCAGTTTAGATAACGCAATACATGACAATTGCAATTAGTTCAGAAAGATAAATTGATTTTTAGATGATAAACTAGATCCATGCATCTAACCGATAAATCTAACACTTTCTTAATGAAACTCGGTATTCCCCTTCTGCATGGCGTTGTCAGACCATAAAGATACACTGTACAAGGCAATACGAGCGTATTCAACTTCGTATGCACTAGTACCCGATAGATAAACCCAGCATTTCCTAGATGTAATTAAGGCTGTTTCAGTTTAGATAACGCAATACATGACCATTGCGCTTAGTTCAGATAGATAAATTGATTTTTAGATGATAAGCTAGATCCATGCATCTAACCGATATATTCTAACACTTTCTTAACGAAACTGAATATTTACCTTCTGCATGGCGTTGTCGGACCATAAAGATACACTACAAAGCAATACGGGGGTATTCAAGTTCGTATGCACTAGGACCCGTTAGATAAACCTAGCATTTGCTAGATGTAATTCAGCCAGTTTCAGTTTTAGATAACGCAATACATGACCATTGCACTTGGTTCAGAAAGATAAATTGATATTTAGATGATAAACTAGATACATGCATCTAACCGATAAATCTAACATGAAACTCGGTAATCCCCTCCTGCATGGCGTTGTCAGACCATAATGATACACATTACGAGGCAATAAGAGCGTATTGAAATTCGTATGCACTTGGACCCGATAGATAAAGCCAGCATTTCCTAGATGTAATTCAGTCAGTTTCTGTTTGGATAATACAATATATGACCATTGCGCTTGGTTCAGAAGAATAAATTGATTCTTAGATGATAAACTAGATCATGCATTTAACCGATAAATCTAACACTTACTTAATGAAATTCGGTATTCCCCTTCTGCATGGCGCTGTCAAACCATTAAGATACATTGTACAAGGCAATACAAGCATATTCAAGTTCGTATGCACTAGGACCCGATAGATAAACTCAGCATTTCCTAGATGTAATTCAGCCAGTTTCAGTTTAGATAACACAATACATGACCATTGCGCTTAGTTCAGAAAGATAAATTGATTTTCAGGTGATAAACTAGTTCCATGCATCTAACCGATAGATCTAATACTTTCTTAATGAAACTCAGTATTCCCCTCCTATATAGCGTTGTCAGACCATAATGATACACTGTACAAGGCAATACGAGCTTATTCAAATTCGTATGCACTTGGATCCGTTATCTAAACCCAGCATTTGCTAGACGTAATTCAGTCAGATTTAGTTTAGATAACGCAATACATGACCATTGCACTTGGTTCAGAAAGATAACCTGATTTTTAGATGATAAACTAGACCCATGCATCTAACCGATAAATCTAACACTTTCCTAATGAAACTCAGTATTCCCCTTTTGTATGGCGTTGTCGGACCATAATGATATACTGTACAAGGCAAATACGAGCGTTTTCAAATTTGTATGCACTTGGACCCGTTAGATAAACCAAGCATTTGCTAGATGTAATTCAGTCAGTTTCAGTTTAGCTAACGCAATACATGACCATTGCACTTGGTTCAGAAAGATAAATTGATTTTTAGATGATAAACTAGATCAATGCATCTAATCGGTAAATCTAACACTTTCTTAATGAAACTCAGTACTCCCCTTTTGTATGGCGTTGTCAGATCATAAAGATACACTGTACAAAGCAAATACGAGCATATTCAAGTTCGTATGCACTAGGACCCGATAGATAAACCCAGCATTTCCTAGATGTAATTCAGCCTGTTTCAGTTTAGATAACGCAATACATGATCATTGCACTTAGTTCAGAAAGTTAAATTGATTTTTAGATGATAAACTAGATCMATGCATCTAACCAATAGAACTAATACTTTCCTAATCAAACTCAGTATTTCCCTTCTGCATGGCGTTGTCAGACCATAAAGATACACTGTACGAGGCAGTACGACGGTATTCAAATTCGTATGCATTTGGACCCGTTAGATAAGCCCAGCATTTGCTAGATGCAATTCAGTCGGTTTCAGTTTAGATAACGCAATACATGACCATTGCACTTATATCATAAAGTTAAATTGATTTTTAGATGATAAACTAGATCCATGCATCTAACCAATAGATCTAATACTTTCTTAATGAAAATCAGTATTCCCCTCCTGTATAGCGTTGCCAGACCATAATGATACACTGTACAAGCCAATACGAGCTTATTCAAATTCGTATGCAGTAGGACCCGTTAGATAAACCTAGCATTTGCTAGATGCGATTCAGTTAGTTTTAGTTTAGATAAAGCAATACATGGCCATTGCACTTGGTTCAGAAAGATGAATTGGTTTTTAGGCGATGAACTAGATCCATGCATCTAACCGATAAATCTAATACTTTCTTAATGAAACTCAGTATTCCCCTCCTGTATAACGTTGTCAGACCATAATGATACGCTGTACGAGGCATTACGGGCATATTTAAATTCGTATGCACTTGGATCCGTTATCTAAACCCAGCATTTGCTAGACGTAATTCAGTCAGGTTTAGTTTAGATAACGCAATTCATGACCATTGCACTTGGTTCAGAAAGATAAATTGATTTTTAGATGATAAACTAGATCCATGCATCCAACCGATAAATCTAACACTTTCTTAATGAAACTCGGTAATCCCCTTCTGCATGGCGTTGTCAGACCATAATGATACGCCGTACGAGGCAGTACGAGCGTATTCAAATTCGTATGCACTTGGACCCGTTAGATAAACCCAAAAGATTGCTAGATGTAATTCAGTCAGTTTCAGTTTAGATAACGCAATACATGACTATGCACTTGGTTCAGAAAGATAAATTGATTTTTAGATGATATACTAGATCCGTGCATCTAACCGATAAATCTAACACTTTCTTAATGAAACTCGGTATTCCCCTTCTGCATGGCGTTGTCTGACCATAAAGATACACAGGACAAGGCAATACGAGCGTATTCAAATTCTTATGCACTTGGTCGCTGTTTTTTTTAGGTGTAGTGTTGTTTTCCAGTTTAACATGGTTATCCTTAGGAAATTAATTTAGAGCAGGATCTACAGGATGTAGAACTTGTATTAACCAAGAGTACAGTACGCTGTCGAAAGCTTTCTTATGGTCTATGTATGTAGCCGAAGTATATTATACTGTTAGGAATACGTGAAATACGGATTTCTGATTTAACTCGTTTTAGTTAAAACACTTGTATCAAATATACCAAGTCTAAACACAACCAGTTCAAAGCACTGCTGTTTTAACATAACTAAACCACTATACTGTATGTACACACTTGCACCACTAGGTATTTCGCTCGATGATCGCTATTCGAATTCACAACTCCCGCGCTTCTCTCCGTCGGGCTATTTATACTTCCATCGAACATTCCAGAAGCCACTCTTCTAGGTGCTCTCGAAACTCCGCGAAATCGAATCTTCTGAGGGGTATCGACCTCGGTATAGACTTTTTCTTTCCATCTGTTTGTAGAACTACTACTTGCAGTGTCCTACTGCACCGCATCTATACGTCTGCGGCTCTCGTCCACAGGTGGCGCTGATTTCGCAACAATACGTTTTGCTCGACTATGCTACATTATTCCTGTATCTATTATTGCTTGTTTCTTACAGCGTTGACTTTCCTTGCATGCACACTTTTGTTCCTCATGTATAATGTTATTTTGTAAAAGTTCAGTGATTTTTTTTGTCATAATAGCTGTTACTATTTTGTATATCGTTGAGAAGGCAAGCGGATGGTCTGTATTTGGATGTGTCATTTTGTTTGTCATTATCTTTTGCTTTTAAGTAGGTTACCCCGGCTCTTTCAAAATCGTGTTTTAGAGTTTAGCTAATGGTGTATGAACTGGAGTTAATTACTTATACAAAAAATTCTGTAATTGGTCTCTTCCTGGCGCTCTCCAGCTGTGAGTCGCATCAGCAGCTTGTTTAACATCTGTTGTTATTTCTATCCCCGCCATAGGATGATGATGATGATGATGACGACTACTATTATTATTACTATTATTATTATTATTATTATTATTATTATTATTATTATTATTATTATCTTCTCAATATATCATATTATGTTGCAATAAATAATAAATAAATCAAACATAAAACGTTTTTTAACAATGAATATCAACTCTATTTTATCCAMATGACACTCCTAGGTAATTGGCAACATTTCAGGCCATGATATCGTTTTCGCGAATGCATAATAAAACTAGTTATTTGGTAGAGTGGCTCTTTATGTCCGTTTTATAATTTTCCAACTTGGTTAACAATTGACTGATGCGATGTTATTATGTCACAACTGCGACAGCCATTGGGCCAAAATATAAATGAATATATTAGCTTCAGCTCATATGCAAACGCATCCATAACCAACCACTGTAATGCGGCAAATGACAATACGTTAAAAATGTTTATCCGAATACTTGCTAACTGATGATATATCATGTTGTGGACGCGTTTGCGGCAGTAGCAGTTCCACTTCATTTTGTATGCCATACGCAGTAGGTTTGAAGTTTTTAGTAAGGTAATGCTAGTCAAATAAGAATACAGGGACGATTCATGTGACAAGAACGGAGGTTGCATATACATATATGGTCGACAACTGTTTCCGCTTTGACAGTGACCTAGGGCAGTATGTTTGAGACAATGAATTATCGTATAAAATATATCTACTATACCTTAAATTAATTAAGACTTATCGGTTAATCAGAGCACTGAAGTGGAAAAGGAAGCTAATTGTCTAGATGGGTACATTATATGGTGTTTTAGGGAAAAAAACTAGCTTGTCGGTGTCAAATAACCGTGACAATCAATTTGCCTACACCTATGCATACCACGCGATTTGTTGCTTCATAATCTTAAAATTGTATGTAAATATGTTTTTATTTTTAAGTGTTTGACAAATTTAATATTCAAAACACCCAGCTATTACTCCTGAAAATATCTTATATATTGTATACTATTTTAAAATAAAACTGACGTCTAAAGCTGTTGACAATAACACCTACGAACAATAAAAATAATGGAGGCTCAAGATGGCCGTTTCCGTCTTCGTTTATATGTGGATAAAAATGCGCAACGCTCCTTATATTTAACAAAGTAGACGAATTTTACAGTTGGTGACGACCGGCTAAAGTATCGTTTCTAAAAGCTTTTTTGATTTGTAAGTGTTCCTATGGTCGAATGTAGTTCCAAGAAGGCCGAATATAAAGCGAAAGAGGTACAGGGCGTCGAAAAAACCTAACAATATCAAGATCGTCGTCCTAAATTTTCGTTCTAAGAAACCGCTTTACTTAGACGATTGCGCTTGCAGACCAGTGATTTTCGGAATATGGAAGAGCTATTAGGATGGGGGTCCATTAAAAAATTTTGGCTTGTTTTCACATTTTTCTCAGCGACTTAATCTGGTGCTGCTCCTCACCATTTAGCATCGGCGTGATGGGCTGCAAATGTGAAGAGAACGATCACAGTGAAGCTATATAATATGGCATGCAAATCTAGATTTTGGTTAGATAAGCATGCTGGTCGAACCAGTGATCAGAAGTAATTCAATCACAGGTAGTGCATTACTGTAATTCAATTACTTTTCTTAGTAATGAGTAATTGTAATGAACTACTATTTTGAAGTAATTGCAACGAAATCTCAATTACCTACAATTAACATTTGTTAAATTTATGGAATTTACTTATCTAAAGCCGCATGTGATCTCATTGGGGTACATATCATAAAGAGAAAGATCTTAAAACTTTACCCAGTGGGGGTTAAATATTTATGATTACCAATTCCCAATTTAAAAGTAAACAAAGGCTGTTCCGTTTTTTTTTTAATTTGTACAATGCCCGATTTCCTGAGCGAGTTATATCGGGTTGAAGTGACCATCATCACGGCGCCATCAGACAAATGTCGCAGTCGTATTAGCTTGGTTAAAGAAATTAAAAATAAAATTAACAAAACACAATTTAAATTGCTATTCCAGTAATAGTGAATACCTCGCACTTTGAAGGAAATATGTAGAAAAGATAAAGTTATAGCATATAATTAAAAGTTATAATTAAAAATTGAAAAATTGTGACTATTGAAATTATAAACGGTATAAAGAAGCAATAATTTTTACATCAGTTAAATTCATAATTGTTAACGGCCACGCTCAGCAATATGTTTCTGTGATTGTAGAAAAACAATTGTGCAATCTCCCATTAGAAGAACCATATCAGCAATAAGCCTAATATTTGGATTTTGGAAATCATCTTGTCTTCTGTTCATAATATATAAACTATGCGAACCCAAATTAATAGAAAGTGTTTCTCATTAACGTGTGTTTAAGGTATTATATAAGTAATTGTAATAAATATATAAAAAGCAGTTACTAGAATAAAATGAAAGTAAATGGTAATTTTTTTCTTTTTATTTCTTAAGCCTTAATTTTTAAAACCCTCTTCTCTAAACAAATGCAGTAAATCCTATTTATAATACATTTTGCTTCCTTATGCCTAAAAACTAATGTAAATGAAAATATCATTTATTTCTGCGCGCGGTATATTTCTGCCCGAATAACCGTTGTATTTTCAATGTTCTACTTTTTCTTCTAGTGTTTATAGCGTTAATCAAAGAGGGTCATTATTTTATTTTTTTTAATATTATAAAACTCTGTTTCTCTAAGCAATGCAATAGTTATTACAAAGTTATTTATTTATTTGCTCTACTGAGTTTCATTCTGTCTGTATCGAAAAATTCAATTTAAATGAGTTAATTTAATTTAAATATTGATTTAATAATCTGATTGTATTAGTAGAAGTAAGATCTACAACTTAAGCAATAGTTGGTACTGATCGAACGACGTCTATGTAAGCTGAATTTGCATAAGTTGTACCTATATTTTGATTAACCGAGACCAAGAACTAACAAGAATAATTTAGAAGAAAATAGTATATTTAAATTTTGCACATTTAAAGAAATTATAACATTTAATGCAAAAGCATATATCGAAGTTGCTTTGATATAGAGGCCCTGAGAAAGTCGAGCAAAATCTGACAGATTAAACTCAAAAATTCAGGAAGAGCACAATTCGGAATAGTCTGGGTTTTACTGGATATTAATGTGTAATAATTGTTTTCATACTTTTTACAAAATATCAGCATAACATTTACTGAGATTGTTCTTAAATAATTTTTTTTAAAATAAGTATTTATATTGCAATTTTTATTATTTTTTGCTTTTACTGTATTTGAATACCTGGATATTTAGAGATGTTCCTAAGTTGTGAAAATAAATGCCTTAACCGTGTCTGCCCCCGATATTATAATTTCCATCCGCTGTGCTCAACATATCAAGAACAAGAACACAACCTGGGAAAACATAATTGGAATTCATCTTGTTATCTTATTTCTATTACACAAGTGTTTAATAGGGTGTTATACAGTATCAAAAAAACTACAGTTACTTACGAAATTCGGATTCTAAAGACGATTTAAAAAGTACTGAAGCAATAAATTAAGAAAAAGAAGTCAGCAATTTTTCATTATAGGAAAAATAAATAATGACATATTTATAAATTTGCCGGCGTGACGTCAGTATGCAAACCGGTAACAAAGCGCATGCCTCACCATTGCTTTGTTGTTTATGTAGTACAGTACGATGCACTTTTTAAAAACCATTTCTGTTCAACTAATTATTTGCAGGCAAAACGACAAAACAACTAAATCTATCGCAAACACGACAGTCAAGAAACTCTTTGAGATCATGTCATAGAAGGTTATTTTTTTAAATTAATTTTTTGGCCCTGCCTATTTGGCAATTAGCCAGCTCATTAGTATTTTTAATATTGTTTATTGATAATATACATTTTTACATTATAAACGGACATTCACAACATCCATGCCTTACGCGGGATTCGAACCCGCAGCCTACCTGGCCATAGACAGTCACGCTTCCGCGCTATCCACTAGACCAGCTAGGCCGGCTTAGAAGGTTATGTTTTATGTTGTCCTGTCTTCTGTCTTGATGAGATAAATCCTTGCAGTGTTGCCGATGTTGACTTCTTTTCGTTCTTTTTCAGCCATAATACTTCCAACCGTACTTTAATGTCATTATTGCATTTAACAATTATGCAAAATGAAATGAAATTTAAAAACTAGTAATGTGCATTAACAGTTTTTAATAAGTTTTGGAGTCGGACATTTAAATTTAAACAATAATAATTTCACTTCTAAATTCAATCTGGCACCTATATTCATTTGCACGCTGACATCATGTATGGGCGCAATTTCTATACTTTTGAAAGTATTGTAAATTTGATGTTAATTATAATAAATCACTTAATAGATTGACCATTTTACGAAAAAATTGAAAAATACGTATTATTTATTTTGCTTTGCTTTATAAAATCCAATTAAAAAAAATTGTGGAAAACCCTATTGTAAAAACGAATATTGGAATTGCTTAAAATTAACGATAACAGACTATTTCTTTTAGCACAGCAAAGGTAATGCATTACTTTTTTAAGTAATTAGTAATTGTAATGAATTACTTTTTAAAAGTAATTTTTCCAATCACTTTGAAAGACGCAATCCTCAATTTTAATCGGTAAACCATGTGCGCATATGTTGTTTTTGACTATATACTACTTGCTTACGGATTTGCATTTTTTATCAACTGAAAGAGCAAGTCGGTAACATAGAATCAGTAAGTACTTACGAAAAATGATTACAATATATGTAGGTACAGAAATATAAAAATTTATGAATAAACTTTTCTGATCCTCTATGTATTATATTTACTCACGGTTACGGTAAAGTGATAATTTTTCCGATAGTATTGTTATTATTAACCTAAAGGCATCTATGAAAATTGTTGCAAACATCAGTAATACTGAGCGACATAAAATTGTTGGTACATGAAAAAAAAATAGTGTAATTTTGTATTAATATCAGAAAACAGTCAAGAAAACAGGTTGTTTTCATACTGTCTGCCTTACTTGCAGTGGCGGCTGGTGACAAATTCTATTGGGTCGGCAGTAAAAACTTTGGTCCACTCTAGTTAGTCAATATTATTTATTTATAAATTAGTAAATAATTTTGTATATATATATATATATATATACTCGTAGTTGTTGTTGTTTATTACTTGCTACTTCTGTAAATTTTCATATCGCCGTTAAAAAGTTAAAAAGATAGTTCATTTGGTAACAAATAGCCTAATCTGGCAACTAGCTACATAATTTCAACGTTAAGCGTGCACCTGTACTGCACCGGAGAGAAGAAGTCGATATATGTCGACCCAATCCGAAGATGTATTCGGAAATCCGGCTGACAGCATTAAGCGATTATATGGGTATTGGCGCTTACTTATTTTGTTATTTTCTTTTTGTGTGAAATTCTTCAATGATTTCAGATTGACTAAATTTATAACATGTATTTAATTAATTCTGTTAAATGTTTGAAGGTATCTGCTTAAAATTGTTTATTTAAGAGGATAGCTCTTACAATAATCTTGGGAAAATGAAAAATTTCGTAGAACATTCGGGTAGTTTTTCGTGATTTCAGTATTGAACTGTATATATAATTGTTGTTCAATGTACATGTCAAAATTAATTTTCGGAATCCGACGATTATGAATGCCGGGCCTCCTTTATTAACTTCAATAAAAACATATATACGTAAAATTAAATTATGATTATAAAAAAACTGTAAGCATGTAAAGGGTGTCAATCAGATAATTTGTAATACTCAGTAGAAAACAGAACTATAATTGGTTGATTAAAAAAAACTTGAAATAAATGATGAAGTCCGTTTTAACGTTTTATGCTGTCTGCCGGCCCCAGGCATTGCAGTCTCGATTTTCGCCTCAGGATTCAATATGCGCGCAGGGTTGCGTCTTTGTTCAGCTCATAGGAAAGCGATGCTATTGCTTCCTTATACGATGCGGTCTGCCGACCCAGCGGTTGGATCACGGCCTTGGATGACAAACACGGCCCAGTCATGGTTGCCGAGTAGCGTAAATTTTTCGGGATAATCCGTAAAAATGTGATTTTGGCTAATTACTAATTTGATGGTAATGTAAAAAAATACGCTCCAACTGTTTCAAGATATCTGAACATAATAAAACAAAATATACATAAAAATACGAAAAAAAATAATTTCTTCGATCAAAATTCTGGGTCGGCAGTGCCGACCCTGCCGACCCGGACGAGCCGCCACTGCTTACTTGACGATTTATTTGTTTGCTGCTTTTTCTTTAGTTTAAACTTAACCTGAGTCTTACCCATTTTTTGTCAGTGTTTCAAAAGATAGAATGCATATATTGAAAATGTATATCCGAAAACGTAAAATCGCACTATTAAAATACATGTATATTCGCAAGCATGCGAAATGCTGCCACTAATGGACAAGTGGGCATGTGCCCAACAAACACTCTCTAAACTTACTGATAAAACAATATAAAACTTAAAACCCTGCTTGCCGTGAGGGGCAAACTTAGTTATTCGATCTGCCGCCAGATGGCAGGCAAACGCACAATTTGAATTTGTCTTAGAAGGGCCTCTATCTCTAACAGTTAGAAGTAAACTATATAATAATCTAATACGTGAGTTTTGAGGAATGTACTGTTATAGACACTCAAATATTTTGCCATATCCTTAAGTTAATCTGAATCCATATATATGTAGATTGCTAAATATTTTAATATAGATAGTCTGCAAGATGTACCAAGATTTTACTAAGCTTTTAATAACTTCACTCCGTCGTTGTTAGCCCTTGTTCTTGATGTTGCAAGTCAACCTTCCTCTTGTTACTCACCCAAACTTGTTACCAGAAGCCAGAAGCTAMTAAAATCATAATACTGTCCCAACGGGCGCGTCGAGCATGCGGCAATTGCGTAGTTCGGATGAACCCGATTGTTTACATTATGTATGCCCCAGCTCTCCACATAATCCCAACTGTCGCTGCTGGTGTGCAATATGAGTTATTAGTGCTCGACCCCATGTATAATGAACGTGTCGAAAATTCTTACTCATACACATTTCATGAGCTGTTTGGGTGCCTGGCTAATAATAATCGTCGTAAGTTAATCAAAACTGTATGAAGAGTCTGAAGTTTATGTTTGCTATCATCTTACCTACACTGTAAAATTTTAATGCTTTTCGAAGTAACTGAATAGAATTTGATATCGATTTACTTCTAATCCTGCCGTAATAGGCAACAACCTCAAAGAAAATAATGTAAAGCTGAAATTATGCAAAAATGTTATTTCATAGTCTAATGACAAAAATTCAAAATTCTGCATCCAATATGAGACATATTACGTCAGCTAGAGCACGGACTGCGCTACGCGGTCATCTTTGAGGTGAACTGTTGTATTACGCGAGCTGAAACGAATTTTGATTCCTAGGTTGACGAAGAATATATAATTATGGATTCCTAGACTTGTATTCTATGCGAACGGAGCTTAGATAACAACAAAACTGTAATGGTGTCAAGGTTCTACGTGTACTAATAGCACCAAGATGGCAAATCAGAATTATTAGTTGAAAGTAAAAATAGCGTTACCCGCGGTCGAAGTGTCGACCTTTATTGTCGATATCCACGCACGACGCCCCACTAAAAACAACTTTCAGTATCAGAACATACCACAAACAAACATTGTAATATTGTAACATTTGGTGTTTCACTTTAGAAATGTTCGGTGAACATTTATGTTTGTGAAGATGTCCTACCTCAGGAATGTTACTGTTAGTCGTCGATCTTTGCGCAAGCTACCCACTTTAACAAACACCGACAAGGACTTCCACCACAGCATATATTTACAATGGACTTGTAATACAGCTTTAATCCAAAGAAATAGGAATGGTACAATTAATTCAAAAAATTTTATATCAACTTTCAAAAATTGCTACCTGTCTACTACTTACCTCTATACCAAACGTACAGTGATTCCAACAGTTACGCTGAAATGTTACCAGAGGAACTTTACGAAACATTTAAAAATATACATTTATAAAATCATTACAAATATATGTAGCTGTTCGAATATTTCTACAAAAGTGCTTATGGATTTTAGTAGAGTTGAAAAATGCAAAGCGAAATAGTAAATAATATTACCGAAAGTGACATAAGCACAAAAATATCATCGTATCGTATCCCTACAGTTTTTTAAATGAATGCATCTCAATTGCCTGAAATACCATAACGTAAGCCGAAGTTAAAACGCACTCAATAAGGAATAATGCGTCGCTTCAGAAAGCTTCATTGTCAGCCGCACCTACCCGAGCAAACCCTTTAAAGCGCCTTGCATCCAAAATGTCGCGAATGCCTTTCTAAGTTGCTTAAAATGAAATGTTCTTTTCTACCGTTTCTTTGTTTGTCAAACAGCAAAAGCTTCCAGTTAAATTTTTAATTTTCCGCGCTTTATTTGTAATTAAATGAAAACCGTTGTAATTTGGTTGCTAAGCAAATCGTACCTACTTCCTTTATACCTTTAATGCAGTAATCAGAACGTAGTTTCTGTTATTTACCATAACGAAAAAAAAAGAGCTTAGTCCTCACTAAAAMTTTTATTTGCACGTTTTGTGCCAATTTTTTCCAGAACTAAGGGTTAAACGAAGTTTTAAAATGTAAGCAAAAATGTCAAATTCAGTGTACGAAGAGCGCGTTTGGTAAATAATTTAGGTAATACAAATTTTAACGATACTAAACTTGAGTTTGATACGTTTTATTTAACATCTAGCGAGAGAGAATATGGGAAACGTTTACAAGACTAATAGGCAGCAAGAAAGCTATCGTAAGTATACGCAAAAGGCTTTCGGTGTACGAGTGAAACTATAACTTTGATAATGAGGATAAGTTATGCATATTAACGTCAGGAGTAGCCCTAAAGCCCCTTTTTGCTTAAGTACCCAGTTTGATACGTTAGAATGAATAAAGTTTCGCAAGAAATCCGTCTCATTTTAGAGAACGATCCTCCCCAAAGCCGTGTTAAGAAGGAGACGTCCTAATCTGGGGTTTTAGCGCGGATCCCGGATTCGAGTCGATCCTCGAGTTAACATTTGACCGCCTCCATGGCTCAACGCCCGCTCTGAGGCCGAGCACCTAATTTAAATATTTCTGGCAGCAGATTGTTGCCAGCAGTGGCGGCTCTTGCTTGTTGTAGCATCCTGGAATAATTTCTGTACCATATTTACAAGAAGCTATCTAACTGACACATTAGGGTACGTTCCCCAAAAGCGGAAAGATTAAAACGCTGAGCAAGCTTCTATTAATAATTGACCTTTGCTACTGCTGGCCGGTGAGCCGGAGCTTTAGACAGTCTAATGAGCTTGGAGTGGATCGCGCGACGTTAAAATAGTGGCCGAAATCATTGTATAGCGGTAAAAGGGAAACTGGGGCCGCTCAGAACTGTTTCTCAAAACCCTGGGAAAACCGCGTCTGATACATAGTAAATTGTTTTACAAAAAAAGTTTTTACGAGCTAAAAACCCACTTACGCGTGAAACACGTATTTTTTCGTGTATTACTGTAATTTGAAAAATAAATTGGTTTTCCTGTTCTCAAAGTAATGCGTCAAGTGTGTAGCCTTGTGGACATCGAAACAAAACATCACAATAGTAAATAAATAATTTGTAATGAAGCTTTCCTGCAAACTGCAAAATGAATCAATAAAGTAAGTGAAATTAAAGACGAAATGTTGGAATTAGTATCAGAAGCAGAGTCAAGTTTGCTACCTATAAAGTCTAAAGCAAAGTACGAGAAAGTTTACCAACAGCTTTGTCTCTAGAGAAATGAAAAAAATGTGCAAGGAGCAAATAATGATAATATTCTAATTGCGTACTTTTGTGAAAAGGTTTGTTTCATTTATGAAATTTATTACAAGAACTAATTTTTTAATATTCTTACAGGATAAAAACTCTTGGAGCTTCAACACTGTGATATGTGTATTCAATGCTACAAAGCACTAAATAGTTAAACGAAAGCGTGGACATTTCTGCTTAAAAAATTGCTGGCATATCTTAAACGTCAAAATGACGGTTATATCGCAAAAAAGTCAAAAGTGTTATCAATGGACAATGTGAAGAATTTAACTAATAATGCTCCTGATAACAACTTTTTCCTTATGAAGGTTGTGACAATAATAGCATTGCACGGAGCCTGTCGCGCGGAAGAATTGCGACTTCCGACAGTTGATAACGTAGAAGATTGCGGGCATTTCTTAGTAGTTACATTACACGACACAAAAACAAGAAAACAAGCAGTATTTGAAGCTAAGACCCAAGCGTGTGGACCACCGTAGAATCTTATTTATATATGATAAAGAGGGCAAATGCACAGTGCAACCAATTGATATAAACACCTACAATATACCAAGGAAAATTGCCGCGCTCTTAGGTCTACCGGAGCCGAACAGTTTCACAGGACATTGTTTCCGCAGAACTTCAACGACTTTTCTGGCCGAGAGAGGAGCCGACATTCAAGTTTTGATGAGACACGGTGGTTGGTGTAGCAGAGGAGTTGCAGAAGTTTATGTGAAAGGCAGTATAGAAAATAAAGTAAATATTTCAAGAAGCATTTTACTAATTCAACTGAACAGCAATCTTCGATCATCTTTGCGCCGTCAACATCGACAAAACCTATGCGAAACTTTAAGTGAAGGAATGAACTCCAGTTTATTAGTTTCTGAGTCATTTTGCACAACTTCTAGTATAGTGTTTAATAATTTAAGAAATTGTACACTTAACATATATCCTAATAAATGAATGATAAAAAAGTCTTGCTGACAAGAAAAGTTCCACTTTTCTTAACTATTTTGTGTTAAACAATATTTTCCATTTCTATCAAATACACGAAAAAAATACTCAAACAAAAATGTGGAGAATAAAATTTGTTCTAAAAAAAGACCACGTCGCTGCACAGAGTGCTCATAACTTTGTGAGTATGTGTCCAATCCAAAATTAGAAAGCACATTCTTAAGGCACTTTTTTACAAGATGTCACTAGTGCTAACAGTAATTTACAACGATGTTTCATCATCTTTATCATCAACTTTATTTTTTAATTATTTAACTTTTATTTTTTTTTCTGGTTAATTTGATATACTACAAATAAATGTGCGCTTTTACAAATAAATGCAAAAATACCAAAAACCTTTAAAATGACAATACATAATTGATCTATTAGTCATTGAAAACAGTTGCTACAATTTTGAATGCACATACTCCGAAATCTAACAGATGTAAACGTCATTTAATCATGACATAATTAAGAATCTAAAAAGAAATCTATTTATCCGATACATTTTTTCGATTTATTAAAAAAAAATAAAATTAATCAGAAAAAATATTTATTCAAAAGTACCTTTTTAATATGTCGTCCATAAAACATAATAAAGTTGATGATTGTGAGTAGACGCAAAATAGTACTAAGTGGCACTAGTGGATAGCTTGTAAAAAGTGCCTTAAGAAAATGCTTTCCAATTTTGGATCAGACACATACTTAAAAAGTTATGCCATGTCGTCTTATCGAGGGTCCCTTGGCTTCTATAACAATTATTATGAACATTTTTCTAATGGGTGAGAGCACAGTAACTGGACTAGCTAACGTATCTCAGAAATAGTTCATTTAGTGCACTATGTCTTAGAAGTTGATTGCTTACAATATCATGTATAAGGAAATATGTTATATGTAAAATAATGCACGAACACCCTGTATAAGTACAGGGTTTCTATAAATGATTCATGCAACGCGGGCGGCGTTATTTTCTAAATTCTTTATGCCGTCTTTTTGTAACTGCTGTCAAGCTACAATATGCACGGTGATAGTAGTGAAGGTTGCAGATCAACGTCACACCACAGATCCGAAATGTGAGCTTTCTGCAATCTTAAAATGGATTATCCCACAAAACACTACAGAATATGTTGAAAATACACACTCCCAGGCGTTTTCTCATATTAAAATATATCAAATAATTCAATAATCGACAGATAACAAGTATATGTCACATTCCTGAGAGGCGGCAAATTGATTTAATCGATAATTTGCATAAGCATCCGGATGCATGATACATTGATATATCATTTTAGTCGACGAGCTTGTCAACAGAAGCACCAAGGTGGCGCTGAAGGCAGGGTTACTCATCGCAAATTGGCGTGAGTAGGAAACGCAATTTGCGACAAATTTTTTGCAAATGGCGACAGGCGACGGAATGTGTGAAACTGTTATTCTATTAAAGCGACAAATGTATGTTGGTCGTCCATTGCGATTTCTGGATCAAATTCMTGAACAGCGAATAACAACGCAAAGATACGAAACCATGCCGTTTTAAGATTTTCTGAGTCACTTTGAAACCTGCAACGGTTTGCCTCTGATTACTAATAACACCAAAAGTACGTCCATATTGCAAAGAACATGTTCACAAAAAATCACGTTGTTGCACACTGTGCAAAATGAGATATAAACGGATCACGTATATTTTGTCAAAAAAATTTTTGGATTGCAAGTGTATTGCACTTTTATGGATATAGATTTTGCGAACACGTGTTGGCAGTTGGCGATATCTTTGGCTATTGATAGCGACCAATAGCGACGTGGCATGAACTATCATCCAGCCGGGGCTGGCAACCCTGTGTGTTCATTTCTGAAATTTTCTTATGCGCAAGTCCAAATGCTCCCGTGCGCAGTTCCAATTTGACGCATGCATGATTTCAAGCACTGCTCTTCTATTTAACAAGATAATATGCCTGTGTGTTGCACTAAAACCTAGCTAATTTAAACTGAAATACCGCGAATACTATATACCATTGGCGGAATTTAACCATTCTCAACTTCAATCTATTCTTCGTCGGCTTATAGTTTCATTAACGTTTGTACATGCTTTATATAATATTATTAAAAATAGCGCTTGCTGCGAATGTAATAACCCTAAAATACAACGATGAAGTGTACAATACTCACGAAATTATGCAACAAATCCTTAATTTCTCTAACAATTGCATACTACAAGGGGATGGACACAGTGAGTGTACCCGCATGGGTCCGCTAAAATGTAAGTTTACATTTTAGTAAGAACCTTTAAGGTATGAAGTCGCTTGAATGATGATGTGCAAAAATGGACGTTCCAGCACTACAGATGACAGTAGGGCACTGACCACCAAGTCATTAGCGTTACACGTAAATGTTACATCAGCAGTCTTAATTTAGTAACAGTTCGAACTTTAGTATTCATTTTCATGTTTCGAAAAAGTAAGTAATTTACAAACTTTTAAATAAATAAAGTTTTCTTAACTTTATGAAACTGTTTTACTTTGTTGTGATATTTAACAGTATCAGTGGTACTGTAAAGTCCTTATAACTCACTTGTACTGTAAAGTGATGTAATTTGTCAGTGCGTTTGTTGTCATCATATTGATATTTCATTTAGATTTAACAAAAATAAATATACGAAGCACTAGTAATATTTAATCATTTAATATCCCGAAAGGATTGCTAGGTGAGATGCCGCGTAATACTAGATTCACATGAGAATTAGTCAAAAACTAGAATGTTTTTCTCGTGTAATTCATAATTATATCAACAGTATTGTTGGTTATGGTAAGAACCTGATGGCATGAAAGCCAAAACTTACTGATCGTGATAAGCAACACATCATTACAAAGCGTTAATTAGCATAATGAGCTGCAACAAAATAAAATAAAACTTTTAATTTTTTTTAAACGTTCGTTGTCTCATGTCTCATCATAAAGAATAAATTTTGAACCTAACAGCATTGATCGTAATTTGAATGTGTTGTGAATTACTTGTGGCTGTTTCAAGAAATAATGAATATAGCTTTTTTTTACATCCATTCACCTTTTTTTATTTATGAAGGAATTTTTAGGTTCCTGGACAATTAAAATAAAACTGCAGTATTGTTTCAGATCAACGTTTCGGTGCTGTATTGCGCCTTTCTCAATACCACAGTAGAAAACATACTGGCGTCACAAGTAATATAACCTAAATGGTTAATAAAATTATCTGCATGTAAAATAACTAGTAAAAAATTATATACTAATAAAATTATAATTGATTGTAGAGGAAGGTTTATCTGAACTGAAAAATTTTGTAAGAACGTAGGCTTTCGCGCCAGAGTTAGATTCATATCTTAGTCCTTTGGGGTTAGATCGCGTTTGATTTCGGAATAAGGTCAACGTTTCGCCCCCACTTGGAAGGTTCATCATCAGGACAGGAATAAAGAGTATGGAATATGGTGCAAATCTGACGCTAGAAATACATCAGAACTGAACCAAATCCCAATCCTTTATTCATCTTCAATTTGTTTCATGTAAAATGATTGTGTCGATCATATCGACAGCCTGAAAACAAGTCCCCTTCCATTCCTGTACAATACTACCGTTCACAAAAGTCGAGAAACTACAACTTGATTTCATAATTATGAATTCGATGTTTTTGATTAACCCACTTGTTTACCAAATTGTAATCCTCAAAAAAGGTTTGCGGTTTATTAAATCAACGCAGATAATAAGCAGTACCATTCAGTTCTATTGATTAATAAAGATCTGAAAAAGTTGATTAAGAAAGCATACACTTTTATTTTCTGATATTTTAATAGATCTCGAAGTATTACCGATTATTATAAATAGCTGAATAGAATTTAACGCCTATAGAGTATGATATACGTATAAATATTTTTAACGGTGAATCAGGCTCGAGTTCGATTCTCGGCCGACACTGAAATCTTTTTCTTACAGCCTGATTCACCACTAAAAATATTAGAAACAGCGTTTGTGTTCTGATAGTAAGCCACTCTTTGCAGTGAATAAAAATTATCCTTTAGTAAAGTGCTCTTATATTTTGTAAGGTGCGTTTTGATTGTTATCAGACACTAGTAATTAGCGTGATTTGACACTACTGGTACTTTAACTTGGGGTTTAAAACATTTTTAATTTTATGTGGTTCAAGTTGTTCTTACACAAAATATAATACACAACATTAACAAAAATGTGTATCCTCTTATAGTCTTGAAAAGCATTATGCAGCTGTCTTCAAAAATTTCTTCAAATTTTGGCGTAGACGCGATTGGAATTACCTATTGCTGCTCTTTCGTTTCATTTAGATTTTGAAAAGCGTTTCTAAGAAAAACAAATCTGTTACCAATACATAAATTACATTAAACATGATACAGCATTATAGCGAAATATTAGTGCTACCAGTGGGCCCATCCGAATCATCTTGTGCCCAAACCCCGCACGATTTAGCATAGCACTGGTAAATTATACGATACCTTTAAAACGTTTAACCAACCCGGACAGTCAAGAAAAGAAAACTTCTTACTGAATTGTGATCCCAGTTAGTTTAACCCCATATGACGAAGCAGTTCAGCTATAATGTCGATAGAGATAGATAAAGTCGCAGATTTCCTAATTACAACAAAAATTATCTGTGTCAAATCTCAAAGTAGCAATGTGGTCCTGACCACCATTAAAACATGTATGCAATTTTTATATATGATATTCCTAATTATTATAGTTATTAGCATTTATTAAAAATGTAGGTATATATTACTGCCTTTCTCAAATTAAATTGTCTTCTAGAGGGATGTATTACATAGCTAGCGCTTATATATCCATTCCAGTGTTCAATATGGGAGTATAAACCGAGTTTATGCAGGTATTCTTTTTACAATGGTCCGCCACTGATTGTCAGGCGCAGCATAAAACAAAGGGCGTCAGAAGTATACCGGAATGGAGTTTCTGCCAGAGATCGTCTTCAATTTGGCAGCAAAATCCGGAAATAACACCGCCCCGTCGCCGGCGTCGCATAAATCAGCGGCGTCCCGCCCGGCTTATTACCGGGGGCGCCCTTAAATCATGCAGACTGCGAAAATATGCCGAACAAAAAGTGGCCAACTCCGATGCAGCCGCAATGGACCATTGCGCTTATTATAGCAGTCCATTGGCTTCATGCGCTTCGTTACAAATTACGGGGGTCGTTCTTTAACCGCTCTCCGGAAGCGTTTGGAGCTTCTTCTGCCGCTAATGGCCACCTCGACGTTCCTCTGCGTTGTTTCACATGTCACTTGACAAAGAAACGACTCCCGCGCCAGATGCGGAGTAATAACCCGAGAACGGCAACACTCCTAGGTGCTCGATGGAACGGAAACCCGTTACGTTTTGTTCTTTATTGCTGATTGGTCCCGGAGGAAAAGGATGTGACTTGAGGAAGGACTGCCGTCTGAAATAGGGATCCTTTAGTTTGTTTATGCTTCCTGGGTCGGTGCAAGCTTAGCGGCTTGTTTTAAACTAGGGCAGCGCTTAATTTTGCTTTTGTTGGCGAGAAAAAGAAATCTGTTGCCGTAAAATTGACGTTTCTAACACTCATGGATGATGGTAGCTTTTTGAAGGGTTTATTGTTGTGATAAAATCTTTTCATGTTATGATCAATTGATTCTGGTTTCGATATAGCAGAATTACAAATTCTAATCCATACGTGGTATAGCTGTAAATATAATTCTATAGTCGGTAAACTGCACAGAGGATTATTATGTATAATCGTTGAAACGTGAGCTCTTTATAAATATCATCTATCTTTCTCTACACTCAAAATGGTGTCAGAATCGCTTCTAACTCAACAAATGTTATACGGCAACGCTGGCTATTTCAAAGCTACTTTTATTATGCTTGAAACTATAATCGTACTACATGTAAGTGATTCATGCATCATTGAACGCAACTATTATTACTTTGACAGAAACTTGTCATCTGCTTGTCGAAATATTTAATATATTTCAATAAGAAAAATCGAGATTTTGTTTTGTAGGATAATTCACTTTAAGGTTGGAGATAGCTTAGATTTCGGAGCTGTGGGGTGTCAAGGTTTCGGGTTAAGTATATATTACTATATCACAATTATGTGAGGTTATGACTGTAGTAAGTAAGCCTGTTAAATTGTACTCTAATGGACTAAAAAATGTTTTTAGCCTGCCGCGATGGTGAAATTCACAGATAAGAAGTGGCAGTGACGTTAGCCAAGTCTGAAAGTTGGTGACCGCAGCCAAAGGGAGTTGTGGCGGACGTAATTGTGTAAGGTTGTGTAATATCCTACAAGCAAGTTATTGTTATTATATATAATCTTTGAAAGGAAAATAGATCAGCCTGCGTTGCATGAATCATTTATAGAAACTCTGTATCAGTTTTAAAGGTATGGAGGTGCTAATATAAAAAAAGTATCGGAGTCACATTTAAAACAAATGCGATTAGAAAAAGTGCTCTTGAAGAGAGCGCTCGGTGCACGGCACCCTGAACCTGTTACGGACTCAGTTCGGTAAAATGAAGCATGGGCTATTCTTTCTAATCGATGATGCAAGTTCCTGGATACCGGTTCCTTTAGATAAAATACACCTAAACCATTTTATTGCGTTAACAAACTGAGCACGAACTTATACAAACACTAGTGCAAATGTTTAGCTAAGTAACACTTAGTTTACTGGTTGAAAGAAGCGCATTCTGTTATAAGGCTCTACTGCAGTTCTTAAAGTCTTTCTAGTTTAGTCAAATCCAAATCCAAATCCGAGGAACGAACAGGGCATTTTTAGAATTAGATCTTGACATGTCTGAAATAATACTGATCTACGTTCTCGTGAAATTTGCATTTCTCGAATAAGAAATATTCAACATCTTATCTTACATATTTGGAAGGTAAATCGAGAGGTTTACCCCTATAAATATACGCGACCGAGATAATCCCCAAAATAATCTGATGCAATTTAACGGATACATGGAAATGGACTATTTCAGTTACTTACAAAGCTGCAGGGTTTTTTGGTTGGGAACCCAACACTGGATGATCTCTAATAACCAATTATTGTTACCGATCACTAACCATCAAACGTCTGGTCTTTCGTTTTGAGGTACATTCCGTGAATTCCTTCCTAAAAGACAATGTCATCAAGCGGTGCCAATGGGTATGGTATGGGCAAAAGTATTTAGAGGTAGACGTAGAACTYTGTATATACAGAGCCTTACTTCGGCAAGGAAGAAAGCATGGAATGTACACACATAATTCTCATGCCTTATGCGCACATGAGTTTACAAGCATATTTGGGAAACGTATGGTACATTTATAACATTTTCATTATATTTAAATGTTATATGATCTAGATTGCACTAAGGGAACAATTTATACTCTTTTTCAAGTGCCAAAAGATGAAAAAACTCGTGAACAGTGGACAAAAGCTGATTCTGATACATATTCCAATATGGTATTAAACAAAACTCTTATTACGTTTGTAAAATATGTCGAACAATTAGATATCGTTGCTTTTTATGATGTAAAGGATGCAACTTGCAAAATTTTTCAACGAGTAAGTGTAATAGGTTTTTTAAATTTAAATTCGTCCTACGTTTCTCTACAATGCATCAGATGTTTTCACGTTAAAATTAGGTAAACTTATACGAGAGATAAAGTCCACCTGTAATTTTTTCAATAAAAAAAAAGTAACTGTAACATTAGTTTACACTGCGCGTCAGCAAAACAATATTTGTCATTTAATGAAAAGAGCATAAAAAGTAATTAGCGATAAGTTAGTTCCTGGTTTCTAGATCCCAGTTTCAGCCTATGACTCACATATTATATAAATGTAGTGCAAAAATACATTGTGCGACAACACCGATAGTTCCATCATCGGTTACATGCTTGACAGACCACTGCACTATAACAGAAAAGATGCACCTATGCACTAGTATAGTGAAGTTAAAATAATAAATTGGAACGTTAAGATCGGAAATTGTAAAACTCAAAACTATGAACTTCATTATTTCATGCTTTCAACTTTCATTAGCCGCAAGCATTTAAAGTCAGGTAAAGATGTAAGGTCACAATGACAAAATTGGTCTTAAATACTACTGTTCAGTGTGGTATCTTGAAAGCAGGCAAATTGGCGACCCGGTTTTACACCAAGCACACTGGCTTCCTGCAATTGAAGCTGCGTGCGTCCGCCCCCCATGCGCGAATCCGGAACTTAGTTAATTGTTTCCATTTCGACATCGAAGGGCATAATTGCTCCTGTGCCTGGGCTGGTCAGGGCACATACTCGAAATGGTTACGAGCAAAACATATTCGGAACAATACAGCGCACAGCCGTTAGCGTCACACTAACGAAATTAAGCTCTCGCATTTCAAACGCTGAAACAACCTGGAAACTATTATTGTTCATCAGCCGTAAGCTCTGAATGTATAGCAATTTGCTCTGTCATGCGAAAAATAATAATTGGATTGGGATCGTTAAGGAACACAGGGCGGCAGGCCAGCTGTGAGGGGGTGGGACAACGCGACAATACTGTGTATCAAATATTGTCATAATTCGCTCAAAACTGGGACGCGCCTGATTAATATGATGTGTGGAACAACGGTTCGCCTGTGTTTAGGTTAGGTGTTGCGTATATTAAACATTTCTATTTGGATGTAGGGTGAACTTTATAACCCTTTATGATTACATACAACACTTAACGATTATATTACCGCACTAAAGATGAAAAACACAATACACGATAAAAAAACAGCTGTACTAAAWCTAGCATTCTTCATCGTCCATTACTGTTCGGTAATATAACAGATAAAACAGTTAAAATATAAGTAATTGTCGATACCTTCTATTTTGCGCATTACAAGAGAAGCACGAACATAATGGCTGTATGCACTCATATTGGTGTACCTATATAAATCTAAACATGTTATTTCCTTTGGACGGACACGTGTACAAAACTTTTATAAAGAAAAATAGCTAGGAACATTTCTATACATAAGTAGGTTGAAAACTAGCCGATCATTTGATCGTGCTTTGTTTCAGGATCGATTTTGGCTGTCATTTCAAGCACATATCAAAACTACACTAGGGCAGACCGGGGCCAGTTGTAACACCATCAGCACTAACCGAAACAATAGAATAGCAGCGCTATTTAACTACAATATTATTAACTAGACTTCGTCGTTTATTTCTGCGTCCGCGTCACAGTGGAGACAAACTTAGTGTATATAGTCTAAGATTCATATTATAACTGTATACGTAGGTACCCTCATTTGCTATTTGATCATGACAAAGATTATATGAGGAAAAAGAGAAAATGGTTCCCCTCACGGTAGCATGCCCAACGGACACATTATTTGCCTTGAAAAATCAGTAAGATGTGGCGAAACGTCGGCCAATGATTAAATGTCGAATAAAGCATAATGTGGTCTGGAATATCTCAAAAAGCTCCCTCGTAATTAATGAAATGGCGCAACAGACGAAGAAAACTAAATTGATCTTATTATAAGGTTTACGCTATGGTAACTTCAAGGCTATCTATTAGTAGCCTTTAAGAATATATTACCCACTACTACTATCTATTCGGTCCTGAATTCTCTATTTCACCAAGCAGCGTCAATTTATGAAACTGGAAGATTTCAAATTCAAATGTAACACTTAGTCTGGTTAACAACGGGTATAACAACTGTGAGGTACAATCTGCCCTTAATGACCATCCTCAATTCAAATCCAAGCAGATCCTCGAACCTCCAAGTTATAGATCAGCTACATTACTTCCACGTGTTCAAGTGCACAGTTATAATTGGCCAAAGCTTGAAAGCAATTATTTATCTGAATTATCTTCCATTCTCCTTCAAAATGTTACAAATATATCGGTCTTTGAAATATACAACAAACCCTGTCATTTAAAGGTATTTATAGTATTCCTTGCTCATAAGGCGCCGCCTAAATCGATGGAAAATGCCAGATATATTCAAAACCCTCTTACTATACACAAACACTAAATGAAATTAGGTCTCTTCTCCAATCAGCGGTAGCTGAACATCAATGAGAAGCCGGTCAATCCTTAATTTAATAATATCTCAGTTCCCGCGAAAGGCTGATTCTACACCATTTAAAAATTTTGAGAATCCATTGAGACTTGAAACTCGAACAGCCTGAACTGCAGAAGGTTGGTATCAAATCTTAGTATCTGGAATACAAACACCATCCTCGAAACCTCTTTCCCGCACCGTTCAAAGATTCCCGCTGCCAACATAAAACCAGACGCCAACCGCCCTCTTTCTACCACTTCGGGATTTGGTTGCTCTGTGACGTTCTTGAGTTAAGTTTATGTCACATCCCATATTGCCGCCCGACGCTATATCTAAAACTGGCGCTGTTTAACCCAACCACAGTATGTTTGAATATAGAAAGCTATCAAAGATAATATATTTCATTAACCGTAGACTTGGTGTTTATTTGTGACACCGTGTGCGCCTGTGCACTGTTATCCACTTTGATTCTTTTCATACTTCAAAAAAAGGGTATAAATAGATAATACACAATCTTCATCATCTAAGCCTGACTGGGCAGACGAGAGCCTACCACGACTTTTGCAGGGTTTTATTCTTTTCTTTTCCTTTACTTCTTCTACTTGCGCCACTACGCCACTAGTTAAGAGGGGCGTTTACCTAGAGCGAAGCGGGTCATTTTAAGCAACTACCGTTTTACATTTTACCGAGTTATTCGAAACTTTTTCGAAGTGAAATTTCGACATGGCAATGACAAAAGATGTAGCTACAACGTAGAGTTCGAGTTTTTCTGAATTTGGTACGGTAATGTAAATATTTGTTGTTATATTTTGCTTAAAAATGCGTATTTTTGGCGGGCTACTTCTCGAAAACTAAGGCACATAATCGAAAAATTCGACCTCCATGTTGTAGCTACATATTTCTTTGTACGCTACCAAAAACATGAGCACGATAAATGAGTAAAAACATTCAAAATATCTAAAATCGCAAACCCTTTCGCACGAATCCGTCACGAGAGCGGAATGCGAATGCCCATCCCCACCAGGTGCGTCGCATGGTATCCAGTGAACAGTGAGGTCAAGATACAAACCTGCCGGGAATGATCGAGCGGTATACGATCTATTCCGATATGACTGGATTTCTAAGATTGTATGTTTAAATACACGTGACAAGTTTAATGTTAAAAGCTCTTTCACATTAATTTACTGTCTGCCGAAGCAATGGGGAGGCGGAATGAAAATTATTATAAAAGTTCCTTCGGAAATCATAGTCGACATGCAGTTAGAATGAAATGTTATTTAGTTCCTATTTACAGAAATAAATGGGTTATTCCATATTTTGAATAACCTGATATAATATCATAGTAAGTTACTAATATCATGCTTACTTTTTTACGCACACTAAAGTCAGCAATTTTCCGAATAGTAGTTTAGCCCGTCTGTTGCTCGTACGATCTTTGCGTGATATCAACCTATCGGCTACCATGTCCCGCTGGTAATACGGGTTGCATAGTTTACATTTCTGCCCAAGTAAATGCCCCTTTTAAGGTTTTGTATCGAAAACTTGTATAATAGGTAGCCCTATTTTATTGACATTACCATAGGCTTTAGCTTTTAGATGGGTATATCGAATACTTTACTGTTCCAATACGGAAAACTTCGGCGATTTATAAGGCTGTTTTGAACGATAGTGCCGATAGCGCCGTCTGGACAGTTGCATACGGAACTAGCATTCCAATACATGGTTTCAAACGGTATTGTAGAGGATATTTAAGACAAATGCAATCAATAAAGTTGGAATAAAACGCGAGAACCGGGTTAGCAATAGAAATAACTACAATTCAATAATAATGTGGGGCCTTCAAGTGGTAGGTATCTACCAGTTATTACATGGTCAAATAAAGCTACTAAACTAGCTAAACTAACTCAGACACTTTTATACAGTAAACTTATCCAACTTAAGTTAGCTTAACAATAACAATGAATACTTAACTACATTACTTTATGCTACCAATGGTATTCGCACTGTAGCTCGATCTGTTTCCTTTGTTTGTACATACCATGCTTTTGTAATAAATAAATGATGCTTAAACAATTAACATTTAAATTTGTACCAAGTCTACCATGCACGAGAAAAGTAACAAGAATTACTAAGTTGTCGTATCTCGCCTATCAATGCTTATTTTAACAGATTGTTTTCGCAGAACTATGGCACTAACAAAGATATTTTTCTACTGTTAAACTTTTGGAAACTTACATTTGACAGCCCGGTTTCCAGAAATTCCCACATTTCCGAACGCAAATTTAGTTAACTATAATATAGCAAACAAATGCACAAGGCACACAGAAGGATTTCAGACTACATCAAAAGCTTTAGAGAAACTAAAAAGACCTAAGAATAAATATACTTATTTTAACAGTAGCAGGCGGTCGAGCGTAGTGCCTGAAACAGCATTACAAATGCATATAAGGAAAAGTTTTTGTGCTTTCGTCAGAGAGTGCATTAGTTTATTAATCTTACATATTGCTGTAATGCTCGTGAGGTCGCTATTGTTTATTGAAACATAAAATTATCCTTTACTCTCGTCAAAATACTCACCCATCAGCCTGGAATCTCGTTCATAGCTAGAGGGTATTCATGCTCTAGTGCTCTAATTTTCCTCTTCTGTATTCTATTTCAATCCCGCTTAGGAATACAGTTTAAACAATTTAAATACTTGTAAAACTTAAATCAACCTAATCCTGCTTATTATAATATATTCCAAAGGTTTACGGTTTAATCCGAGACACCTTAGAGGCAGCTTCAGTGAAACTTGATGAGGTCACTTTTGTTTTAGACGAAAACACATTGTAATATAACATTCGACGTTTTCATAACAACCCTCTTTGCTTGTAGCTCTCGCCCCGAATTTTTAATAGGAAAGGTAATAAGTAGTACCTCATTTTGAAGGTCCTTTGCAGCATTTTTGTAAATGCGTAAGAGAAGGAAAATTATTATTTTTTCGAAAAATGTATTTTTTATGAAAAACTTGTAATTACATCATGTTTGAAATGATTGAATTTCCAAAATGGCTACCATCAACTTCCATGTAAGCATTAACTGGCGACTATGCAAAAAAATATAGATCCGTGTTCCAAGTTTGTGATGTTGCCAGCAACGTACTGGTCGGTGTTCCAGAGTATTCCCAAAGCTGTCTACTTGAATCAACAATTGTCAACATTATTCTAAACTTAAAAACAATAATTGTTTTTGAGTTTTAAGTTTAAGTTTAATTATTAATGTATTTGCTGTTAATTGGTGTATTTTTATTAATTTAACGTTTATATTTTGCAATTTAAAGTGACTTACGGAAAGAAGTGTTTTGCACCAGCTTGTGCAAATAGCACTATTAGTGCCCCAGAAAAAACTATGGTGTAAAGTTGTAGAAGTACCAGTAACGTCAAGTCATACTTAAATCAAAATATACTAATGTATATCAACATGTATGTACCTATGTGTATGTACGTTTTGGCATTTCAAATATTATTGCACTAATAGTATTACCAATCGTCTACTTCAAACATTTCCTACTTCGGAACTCATGAAGTCCAAATTGTTTTTGTAGAAGTCGTCGATCATATGCAAATAAATTTTCGGTAAATTATCCGACGATCCCTTTACATACCCTTGCACCATAATTGCATAATACAAATTATCCGAAGATACAAAGAAAAATTTAATTTTAGCTCAACAGTTGTCAAACGTGAAATGGTAACCCCCACTCCTAGCGGAACTCATGACGTTACGAGCAAAATTCAAATTGCGAGGGAAATTTTTAAAGGTAAAACTAATACTCTAAAACATTTCAAAACTTTTTGCTGGTGGCATCGCTATCTGTGGTACTTGGCAAAGTCCGACATATCCCCACTGCTTGCCTGATATTCTTGATTATATGTAGGGTCAACTGCTGGCACTCAAACACAGTTCCTTGACGTAATTACTTCAAGAATGCTGCTGGCGTTTCTAAAATATTCAACTTCAAGTGTTCCCAAACGAGAAAATCAACGGGTGTGAGATCGAGAGACCTTGCTGGTCTTTTAACACGTCCTCTTCGTTCCATTCAGTGCACGTAAAATTTGTAATTAAGGAATTGTCTTACAAGGACAGCATAAATGCGTTACTTCTTTACCCTATTCCACGATCGCAATGATATGGGGATAAACTAGTGTGTCTAACTTCGCAAGATAAAGCTGGCTGTTAAAATTTACCTTAAGAAAGAAAGGCCCTGCAAAATGATCACCTAATATCCCTGGCCACAGATTATTATTTTTGTCACTGGCGGTGTACCTCACGCATCAAGCGATTAACATCGTTTCGGTATATGCAGTTATGCCGATTAAAATGGCCATTTAAAAATCATATACTCGCTTGAAAAGTAAATATTGCAAAGAAAAAGTGGATTATTATTGAAACGTTCTATTAAGTTTTTACAGAATTTCAGTCGATTGTTAAAATTGTCTTCATTTAGTTCGTTTACTAGATGATTTTTGAGAAAATACAATTTATGTTTGTGGAGCTCTGGCAGATCATCTGAACGCAGGGCGAAGCCAGCTAGAGCTAGCGTGAACTTGGCTCACCCACATATTTCTTAAAAAAGGTATAGTAAAAAACAAAGGACAATTGCTAGTAAACAAACAATTTACATTAGAATTTATTTGTTCGCTGAATGGGTCGGGCCAGGTTAACATCCGTTGAGAATCTGATACATTTAATCACTTCCTTTAGTCTACGTTGCAGACGGTGTGGGATATCAGATCTCATAACATACACGTTTTATATATGCAGTTGTCTGAAGCAATTCACGATCGCTTTGAGAGCCGAATAAATCGTTTTAAAGGCCGCAAATGATCAAATATCTGCAACTGATGCAACTCGCCATCGTTTTAACTGATCGGCCGTCACCGGCAGCAACCCTGCAGTCCGATAGCCGTTCCCTCAAGGCGCCACTCTATCATATTACATCTTGATATTGTGTAAAAAAAATATCGAACTCAGCCGCTAGTCCTGTCTTTTTTACTGACCCTTGTACATTTCTGTTCCACGAGAAACTCGAACGATTCTTATTGGCGGCCTCCTCTGATTGGATTTTGATTTATCGGGTTGTTTTACATTCCCCGGCAATCCAAGGATAATGCGGACTTGGATTGAAAAAGAAATTTATGGACAAAACTGGAACGAACTCGGTTAAACCGCTTGTTGAGGTTGTTTGGAAGGTTATTTTTGGTCTAAATAGAATATAACTATCTTTAGCAGTAAACATTTTCAAGGAAGGTAGTTATTGAACAGCAATAAGTTATACAGGGTATTTCCATGATCGATGTCATATATTCTAGTTCGTGTTCCTGACCTGAAAATACAACGAACAGCTTTTATTACCATAACTCCGGGAATGGTTCGTATCCAATAAATAGATTTTTCTTTTCTTCAAAACGATCATTTCGGAATTCTGGAAGAATGTTATAATAAGTCAATACCAATAATTTAGAATAGCAGACACCTTCATATCTGTAACACGGACGGCGTTGGGGAAGGAGCAAAAAGGTTTTTATTGAAAAACAAAATTATTAAAAATGTACTTTCCTGAAAGAGCATAAAAAGAAGTATATAACTGGGGCTGTTATTCTTCGACTAATACGAGCTGTTTTTGAAGCGAACTGTTAAAAGAAGCCTTCTTACTGATATATACTTACGGCTTCGTTGGCCGTGGGTGTGGCGATTTTTCCTTCGCGGATGTTTCGCCCGTTGCTTTGGTGAGCATCTTCAGAGACGAGTTCATCGTGGCCGTAGCTGTCTCCGAGCGAACACAGACTTACTCTCGAGCGTCGGCCGCTGGGTGCTCAAGTAATTATTCAGAAAGGCGAAGCCGCGTGACGACCGCGCCAGATCATGTGATCGGCATCCATCTGGCGATGTTTTCCGCAAAACCGGTATCCATACCCTGTTTATTTTCAATGTTTCCTCCTTGCGGTTGAAATTTTCTTGGTGTTTGTAGATCTCAATAGCTTCACCTAGGCGAGTGTAGTAGTGTTTGGCAGTATCAAGAATCCTTGTCTGGACGAAGTAAATATTATGTCCCCATTTGAGGACATGTTCCGCAACAGCAGATCTTTCAGTTAGTCCAAAGCGGTAGCGTCTCGTTTTCCTTTATTTTTGTAGCAGCACTTCTTTTGATGGTTCCATGCTTTTCCGCAACCGCAGGATATACTGTTATACTCCTCCTGAAGATAAGGAATCTTGCTTATCCTTCGTAAAAGCAAAAATGTGATGTAGCTCTTTTGTAGATTTATAGACAGTTTACAGACATCCTTTACAGTTACTTTCCTAATACGATTGGTGACGTTCCCAATGTTAGGCAGATAAGCTCTTTCCACTGGCGCTGATTGCTGGGCACAAGGATTAGGTGGCACAATTCCTTTTTCATATGTTGCGGTTCCCAAAATTCGTTGTGCTCGCTCAACCAGGGTTTTAATGACACCTTTTTTTCTGCCTACGATGATAGTTGAAATCTTTGTTCAGGTAGCGGTCCGTGTGGGTAGGTTTGCGATAAACCTGATTCGTCCTTCTGGTGATTTAAACATCCAGGAAGGCTAGGTTACCATCTTTCTCAGTCTCCATGGTAAACTTTATGCTTGGATATTTGCTGTTTAGGTGTTGGAGGAACTCCTGAAGAGTATCCTCGCCATGATTCCAAACTACCTTCGTATCAGACATAGTACCGATACCGACCGATCTGCCCCGATTCATTGACGCGGCTCCGCCAATCAGGGATAACCACTTAAGTACCCAGCGGCGGACGCGGTCCAATGATGCAGTTCCACCTACCCTGGACGACCACGTAGGCATCCGACGGCGGAAGGCGGTAAGGCGGATGCCTGTGACGTAAATATGGTAAAAACTTCATTTTGGAGACYCAGTTKGCGCAAAAGAGTCGTTCGTTTCAGTAGTTTGTTCGCKAACGATTTAGCAACCATCCAACAATACAACACACCACAGCCGTAGCAGCTACATACCTATAGGTCGTACGCGTGCTTTCGAGTCGGCGATTAGCACTCACGCCTTAAAATTCGAGAAGACGGAGTTTTGGAAAAATGTTTGATTCTTTGTATTCGTGTTCGTTGTTTTGATTTATTTTATTGGTTGTTGCTTTGTAATAAAATAAAATGGATATGTCGCATTAGTTTTCATGACATACAGTATAACATAATTACAAATGGTTGTTGCCTTGTTCATTTCTTCAAAAAGTAGAAAAAAGTTAATTACTTGATATATTTGCGCTGACATTTAATTTGAATAAAATCCTTTCTATGGTACGCTTTTTATTTATTCTTACGAAAATCATTAATACATTACACAGTTCTGTTAATTTCATGCGACTACGGTCGACCTTTATAAAAGCGTTGAAAGAAAAAAAAATTATTTCTATTCAACGATAGGAGATCTCGCATTTGCGCTCTATCCAGAATAGATACATACATGTATATATTTATGCTGGATAGAGTATTGAAGAAAACCGCATAAAAACACCAATCAGATCTCGATTGTCTTAAACCAATCTTTAACACCCTCATCAACACGAAGGATAAAAGCAAAACCACCAGGCTAAGTTGTACGGGCATCTGTTGACCATATGTTCAATTGTTTGGAGGGGGTCTCCACATTCACCAGAGGGGTTGATAGATGGATCCCATTTATTAAAAAAGTTGCATTTCCCATAATCAATGCGAAGGCGATTTAGAGTGACCCAGGACTTTCTCAGGAGGTTAGTTCCTGCTACCTTTTCTGTAGGATGGTTTATGAGCTTTTGATTGAATATATCACGTTTCATAAGTTGCCAAGCAGAATACCATCCATCTTCAATGGTATATAAGGAGCACAAAGGAAATCTTCTCTCCACAAAGGTTTTCTGGAAGTTAGCCGAGTTGTAGGTAACTCGGAAAATCAGAAACTCATTAGGAGCTGATTGATATTTTTGCCAAAGCTTTATATGTAGCAAACTGTCTGCGAATCTCCGGAGGAGCATATTTGAAAGAATCGGAAGCCAAGGTAATGGAGTTGACAGTACTCAGCAGTGCTATAAAGCAAGGCAGTTGCAGAAGTACGGAGTACACTTGCATCTGCACCTCAACTTGTACCAGCAAGCTTATTCAGGATGTTATTTCTGGTCTGTATTTTTTACTGATGTTTTCTTGATTAAGAATTGTTATTTGACATCTTGGAAGTTCTTTGTCTTTTGATGATTGTTGAGATGAAAACAAGTTACTTCTGTCTTTACTGGCACAAGCGCCAGGCTTTAAAATAGCAATTCAAAGTCTCGGTGTCTCTAGAAAGGTTTTGTTTAAGGACAGAAAAGTCTACTTTGCAAAGCCAATGCCATGTCGTCTGCACATAATTTCATGGATTGCCCATACCAATCTATGGACCCCAATCCCATTGAATTATTATGAGAAGAATTGGAAAAAGCGGTGCGTTACCGTAACAGCGAATGGGAAACGCATGAACAGAAAACCCCTTATTTAATTTTTTCCCAAGAAATTTGTAATTTGTTAATAATAAGATCACAATGTCATTTGTATATATATATAAAACGTGATTTTATTGACACAAATTTAATAAACCGCTCAAAAATTATTAGCAAAAAGTCCAAAATTCGATTCTTTCAGTTGATCTTAAACTTTTGCAGGGTAGCGTATATTTTCTAGTTTACCACTGACCGACTTCCTTTGATGTTAACTTAATTCATTATTTGCTGCTGTTGCCATTCATCACTCTGCAGCTTTTTAAGCGAGCGCCTCCAATTAGTCCCTGATGTGGGCTCAATAAAGAATTGAGCTTAACAAACAAATTATCTCCGAGTCTGTGCTTGTAAATAAAGGGACAAGCACGGGACTTAATTAAGGTCGCGGCGTAACGGCTCGCGAGGAGCTGCTCCGACTCCAACCGAGGGAGAAGATTAAATTAGAAAAGCTCAAATCGTTCCGCCAACAAAATGGAACGGATCGAAAGTTTTCAATGAATGCCTAAGGAGGTATTATTCTCCACCATTTAACCTAATCATCATATCACTTTGTAACGCTGGCAGGACGGGTTTCATTTCTTGGGGGATGCACTGGGGTGGGCCAGTTAGGATGTAGGAACAAAACCTACTAAGGCTAGCTGATAATGTCATTGCAGGCATGAGTCAATCAGTCACTCTTTAATGACTTTTGTATATAGTACATAATCTAAAGTGAGTTGATCGTGGTGCAATAAATTTGCTTGAAAACAGAAAATTCAATTTTCCGGAGATGTAGGCAAAATTAAAAAATTAAAAGATTAAAACACAAAATTAAATTATTTTATTCAAAGCTAAAAACAATTTTTGTCTTCGCTTTTTCGTTTTAAAAGCCACGATTATACATGGGTTTTGGGAAGAAGGGGGTTCTTTATTATATAGTAAATTGGGTATTATCACTTTTTTTGAAAATTACGTAACATGAATCTTGAAGTGCATATATATCGTACGCCATGTTAAAAAAACAAAAAAAATATTTGTAGGTAGAGAATTTCAGGTCTGAAATTCGAATCTTAGGAGTCACCGCCAAAACGCTTCTATCCAAGGTTATTCAACTTGTGACGTCAAGTGTCACGTAAACATTACCGAGGAGCGTGCTATTTAATGGTATAGTATCATTCTTGTATTGTAAAAGCTTGTGTGTTGTATTTATTGAAAGCACGGTGTAAGAGTTCGCATCAAAAAGTGATTTGTGTAGTTTTACAAGCATCTATTATGTATAGAAAACAGAACAAGTGCTGTTTTGTAGCTGGCTGTAAGAATACATTAGTCAGTACAGCTAACAAAACTTTTGTAACCGTTCCTCGAGATTATCAACGTATGAAAAAGTTGTTTAAGGCCCCTAGACGTGTTATGTCGAAATCACAAAGTTTGTTTTTCTGTTGTGAAGATCATCTTAATTCTTACTGTAAGTTTTATTATTCTTTTTGGGGTTATAAGTGTTTACCATTCAGTTTCCATATTGTTATAGCTTGAAGAGGATATGAAAAATTATATGCATTTTAAGGTGATAGAGGGAAATGTTATAATAAAGAACGACGTTGTTCCCCATATATTCGACTGTAAGCCAGACCGGAAACGAGCCGCAAGAGCCCCGAAAATAAATGGCAATTTATATTTATTCTGACCTCTAAAATAAATGTCAAGTTTAGGGTACATTTTTGATTCTTACATTTTTATATTTACAAATAGTATGTTTCCAACAACCCACTGTGATCAAATTATCAATGCTACGTTAATTTGATAAAAAGTTCACTTATGCTGTTGCTTGTTGCTTTTACGTTCCACATCTCCGCCGCGTTGAACCGCTCGTCGCTGTTGACAAATTCCATAACAATAAACATGCCTTCAGAAGTCATAACTCATAAGTATTTCACTGTTTCTTGGCGTATTTTAATTCGCTTGTCACAAAATTAACGCAAGCAACAAACTAATAAATTGACGGGCTGAGGCTGACGCGTGACGCGCTGACCTCAGATGTAAACAAGCGGCCATTTACAAGACACCTGACGTCACGCCCAATATGTTCGCGTTTTGGCGGTCCCTTTAAATATTCACATTTTTAATATTAAAAATACACCTTACGATCCATTTTTTCGAATTTATAAGCTGTCACAGCTGTTTTGTGGATTAGATGCTACCTCTTAATATGCAATTTAATAAAATATAAATACATGGCAAATACCCAATTATTTGCCTCAAGTTAGTTTTGAAGTTAGCATGCGCTTATTGAAAGACCTTATATTTTAAGTGAAAATCCCATTTACCTCAGTTATAGGTATCGTACGGCGGTAATGAAATAGATGTTTGTCCTACGCTTACACAAAAACTACAAATGGCACCAGATTTGCTTTGCAGCAATTATCCTCTTTCCGCCGTAAAACTTAAACTTATGGATGAACAATGTTTCTAAACCAAAATATTATATGGCAACCAACATTTTTGGACGCTTTAATTCAATTTAAATCCATAAAACTTTACACCGCACACCTTTACGGGGAAATTTCCTGTTTGGTTTCTCAAGAACTGAAAGAAGCGATCATTGAAAAAATAGCTCATAAACAATACATTGTGGCCAAATTCTACATAAACTACAGTGCCATTTTGCAATTGTAATTTCTTTTTAATGTCTCCTTATCCAACTGTAGTATTTCAATATCTCAAATTTATGAGAAACTTTCAACTTTGGTGTTCAACGAGGTTTCCAGCCGTGATGGCCTTCCTCCATATTTTATCACACAATTCAGTTTTATACTGGCACGCCCACTTTATTACACCTTCAATCCATCTTTGATAAACGGAACTTCCCAACTACCTAGAAATCGAGTTTCATTACTACTATTTTAGAATCTGGGAAAAATCCCCTTTTCAACAGCTACAGGACCATCAGCATACTGAATTGTACCCTAAAGCCTTCGACTAGTTTGTAATTTTCTGTCGACCACTTTGAGTAGCACTTTCGTCAATCAACAATTTTGGTTTCTTCCTCACCGGTCCACTGAGCTTAACCCGCTGACATTTATTGAGTGTGTATTTAGGTCCTTTGGAGAAGGAGTACCAAGTACACGCCTTATACACAGATTATTCGAAGGCCTTCGACTGCTTTGACTATGAAATTCTGATATACAAGCTGCAAGGATTGTATAGATTTGCAATCTGATTTGGATCGTCTCTTTGTCTGGTATCCCAACAACAGTGTAGAGCTCAACACAAAAAAGTGCCATTTAATGATTTTCAGTAGAAACAGGAACCCCACCCATTTTGCTACAACACAAACGACTATCTTCTCGATGTAGTCTCTTAAGTAATGCACATGGGCGTCCTGCTTGGACAGTCAATTTTCTTACTTCCTACGAGTTTCTTTAGCCATTACAAATGTTAGGTTTTATCAAAGGTTGCACAACTGATTTTACAAACAGTTCTTCATCAAATTGTTATTCATCTCCCTGGTGCACCATTGCCTTGATTACTGATACTACGTTTGGCCAACTCATTACAATGCACCTATACTGATTGCTGAAAAAGTATAGCACAAGTTCCTGTGGTACATAGCATTTAAATCCTACCGACCCTAAACATCACTCACACCGCCTTTACGCATCTCTTCATGATCAACCAGGCCTGCTCATTCTTTTCATGTGCCAGGTGCCAGCTCATAAAACTGTGATGCAAACAAGTTCGGTTAGACCGACTCTTACAATATCTTACTTTTTCAACACACAAGTACTTTTAAAATACAGCCTGTTTTGACATGTCATTGACATATTTTATATAGGGAGCGTGCACGCGCGCGCGTTCAGAGCCTTCTGGTGGATTGAACAAATAAATGTGGGGTTTAAATACAAACTAAATTGTATGTAAAGTGACACGGCAAAAACGAGTGTTTATGCGAAATGAACGAAATAATAATCAAATATGGTTTTGGACGTATTTTTTATAACAACGCCAGACCATTTGAGATACTGAAGTAACTACTTATAATAATAAACTGAATAGTTTTGAAGGTGAACTGTTTGTGAAATATGTCGAAATGATCACATTAAATAGCTTGCAAACAAGCTGGTTTTTGTTTGTAGTTTGTTTCACACTATTTATCGAATAATTCGCCGATGGTTTCGACCTGACAGTCATTTTCAAGAAGCTCTTTTTAATAATTCTTATCGAATTATTCGATAAATAGTGTGAAACAAAGCACAAACAAAAACCAGCTTGTTTACAAGCTACTTAATATAGTGACTAATAATAATTATTACAAATTTAGCCTTCCATCTTAATTTTATGACATTCATTATTAGTCAAGCAACTGCAAATATGAATAGGTATCTACAAGCTGGTACAAAACGACTTAACAAGCGAGATGCGCATAGTACCGAACGAGCGCTAAGCCATCCTGAAAACATCTTGTTATTAATGCTACATGTGCTTGGGTATTAGACACAGGGCGAAGACTGGGAAAACAAACACGGCAAGCGAAAGTGACAATGTTTTTCGTTTAAACTGTAGCCGACAGACAAGCGCAGAAGAATAAAATGTAGGGTGGACATTTTATTTTTCTGCGCAACTACTAGGCATACCTATATACTACAGAACATATAACACAACGTTGTTTTCKTTCAGCTTAATATTAGACACCTTTCTMAGTAAGTGGCAAAGCGAGTGGTGTTCGTTTTTTCTTACTGGATGGCACATTCGGCACCCACGGCGATTATATAACTTAAGTATGGTGCATTGCGAATTCTGTAAAAAAAGATCTACTACATCGAAGCACCTCTCATTCCACTTGTAAGTGCTTCTTATCTTTATAGTAATTGTGTGCAGTGAATACAACTCATCACCTGTCTGCAGATTTCCAAAAGATGATCATTGTAGTGTTTGAGTGAGAAACATGTGCGGTACAAGCTGGACAAACGGCATGGTGGCGTACGAGTTTCTACTTATCACAGTTTTGACTGCCTTACACGACATCCAGTTATTTAGAGATCAGTGCTTCCCACACAATATTAAAGCAAAAGTAAACCAATGAAATTCGTGGTTGTCATGCTGCGTATATCTCAAKCTTGCGTTATTTCACCACCGGTGGCGCTACTAGTCAACGTACACGCTTCCTWTTAGGTTAAGAGTTAAAAMTATATTTTAAGCTTCGCTAATACATTAAGCAACCGCTCGTTGATAAATAAATAAGTAAACAAAAGACACAGTGAACATGGTTTGGATGAGTCTTGGTCAGTGGCTTAATCTATTATTACTAATCCACAGTAAAAATTCAGTTATCAAATGTTGATTATTTAATTACGCTTCAATTCTTAACATGTTATTATTTCAATTGCTTGAAGTGAACGTTTATAGAGGGTGGTCAGCTAACGCCGTAGAGCTGTTGTATCTTAGAATATAATCAAGTAATGCGATAATATTTTTAAACAAATACGGAAATAGAAATTTTATGAAAAATATTATGAAGTACATAACTTTACCGCTTGGTACGCACTTGATATAGCCTACCAGAAAATTGACATCTCTGAATGGTCTAAACACAACACCGGTCTAAAATCTACTTTCTTGTTTACTAATTTTGTTTAAACACTTTTTGTCAAGAGGAGGGATAGAATTTCTTTACTTGTAAATACAAATAACTTCAGTTTTCTAAAACCAAATTCAACAAATGGGTGTTCATTTTAAGGCGGTTTTCAAAGTTTATTGCCAACGTTTGACAGTTGAGGGCGCTATTTAAAAAAAAAAGTCACGTTTGTCATAATATGCTAAAAATTAAATGCATCCTTATAGATTTCTCTATTATTTATGAGAACTCGTTAATCAAACAAGATTTAGCTGAAAACCAGAAGTGGATAGCTTTTTTTAGTTACAGTAAGAATAGTGGATTGGTATTTAGGGGTGAGCTATTTTCCGATTTCATATAGGTACAAGATTAGCCTGTATGGAGTAAATACGCAGCAAATTGAACACGTTTAATGAGGAAAAATAAAAATTACAGTTTTGCTGTTCGACCAGAAGTAAATTTCGGATATTATACCCTGCAGTGTTCTGATACGCCGTTCCGACAGTTCCGAGTGTCGTTCTAGTTACAATGAATTTATAGCTAACCAGTATATGAAAATTCTTTGATATTTTACTACCTTATATATTATTAACTTACTTTTTATAATTATTATTAACTTATATAGCTTTCTTTGGTATTAAGAGCGGTAGGCTACGTTTTATTGTAATTAAACGGAAACCACAGCTGCCAATCACTTGTTAAGTGATATACACAGTTCATGCTACAGGTTTTGCTTTGCACAGAGTTGCACGAATTGTACCGTAAAAATTATCTACTGCAAAAAATGCCGTGCACGAATACAAAACCATTATATGCTAGCAGTTATTTTCGATGTTTTGAAAATATAGCCATTGCTTTCAATGACGACTATACGCCTGCGCAGCCGTATGCTCTGTTATTAATGTTAGGTTAAGGTTAGACTTGTGTATTAGGCATTTCAGAACACGTGGCCTCAGTCCCTTTAAAAATGGAGGCTGTTGGCACACAAAGCTAGTGTTTACATTGAGCTCTTATGGGAGAAAACTTTTACAAATTTATTTCAGTAGGTATTTTGTGACACGAAATTTTAAGCTAATTCCTATATTTAGATTCGTTATGGTTAGTTGGATATATGTATATAATTTTAGTGCAATGCACGCTGTCATTAGTGAAAAAGAGTGCGAATAAAGACACAGTTGTTTTACTTTGATGCGAGTATAAAACACGTAATCATCATGTAGTCTATATTAAACTAGATCCATTACACTGAAACTATTGTTTATATTAGTAGATACGGCTTATTATATGTAACTATAATATAATAACTTGTTCAGTGTGTTTTGTGCAGTACGAATCAAAACAACAATCACAACAAATAACAGCATACAGCAACCATCTTGTTTTTATTTCTGACAACTGACAAAACACAAAACATTTTCGATGTAAATACAGGGACACGGAGTGTGTCAACCTGCCAATAGGAAGTTCAACGTCACCTTCAACAATCTTTTTCTCGTTTATTACGCCGAATATTGCGTTAAAATTATAAAGGTATATCTAACTAATCATGACAAACCTAAATATATACAGTACACTACTAATTTCAGCCCCGAACATACATAAAAAAAATCTTAAAGTTTGTCTCCCGTAAGAACTCCATGTAAACAATGGCTTTGTGTGCCCACAGCCTCCATTTTTAAAGGGACTGTGACGTAATACTGAAATGCCTAATTGCCAACAACGGCGGATATCTTGAGAATCATTGATAATTTTTTCCTAGTATAATTGTTGCAATATTATTATGTTGCCTTGTACTACGTTAATTTGTTGTTGACTGTTTTATTTCGTTCGATTTTTAATATAGTATTAGTAACTTGAATAATAATAATAATAACTCTTTACAAGTGCAGGGTTTCTATAAATTATTTTTGCATTTAGGGCGATTATGGAAATTGTCGATTAAGTCAGTTTTCCGCCTCTCAGAAACGGGAACACAACAATTGCTTCGGCGTTTACTTATCGTCTGTCAATTATTGAATTATTTGATATATTTTCAACATATTCTGTATTGTTTTGTGCAATAATCAACCTTAAGTTCGAAGCTGTAAGCTAACACGGTTTCGTATAACTTTTAGATTATGTATCGTATTTGTGAGGTTGTGGCTACAGTAAGCCTGTTAAATAATTGTACTATGAAAGACTGAAAGATGTTTGTAGCCGGTCGCAATGATAAAATTCACAAATTCAAAATACCACTTATTAACGTTAGCTGCACTACACAGTGCAAGGGTGAAGACCGTAGAAGTTATCACAAACCTACTATGCCMATAATTATTGTTATTTCTTACCTTTGAAAGCAAAATAGAACCGTAAATTATTGGAAACTCTTTATAAAGCCGTCAATTTCGTGACTGTAACTTGATCTGCAACCTTCAGTATTATCGTGCTCATTGATGTTCAGTGATCGCCGTGCATATTGTAGATTGGTAGCAGTTATAAAAAGGCGCCACAAATAATTCAGAAATCAACGCCGCCCGCATTGCACGAATCATTTATGGAAGCCCAGTATAAGTACTTAATATAAGTAAATATCAGTGACACTACAAGAAAGACGACTTATTTAAGTTCGTGTGATCTGTCTAGAGAGGAATGGCAAGCAAATGTGATATTAATAGAAATAAGGTGCAATATAGGATAAAAGTTGTTATTCGATAAGGTTAGAAATAACAAAACAAAAGAACACTCACTACCTACTAAGCTACTTACTACAAGAGTCACTCACTACCTAACTGTCAACTACTTTCAGTAGGTAAGTGTATAATACCAAAATGGAACATAGCTACCAGAGAAAACTCGTAATTTATGAGTAAACGTGTGAACTTTTTTTTAATATAACCTAATTTTGTGTACAAAAAGCCAAACGCAAGGACGAGTTTGCCTTTTTTTACGATAACCAAGTAACAGAATGATATATCGAATTCCGGCTTTCAAATTTATCTTAGTTATATAAGGAACTACAAAACTAACAAAAAAGTTTATATGGCTGTGTTAATTTTTTAAAGATATGTGACACATATAACATTTTCTTAAATAACGCTTTCCGTTGTCGAACATTTTCAGCAAGTTATGTTATTTACTATTAAATTAAAAACCATAAAATTCAATTTAAAACTAGCCCATGATTCAAACTTTAAACCACACTTGAATTATGCCATTTTAAAGATTTGAAATTCTTTTGTAATGATGTGTTGAAAAAAGTCAACTTTCAAGATGTTATATGAACGATTTTGCATCAAAAAAGTTAAGTTAATGTACATACTTGACAAAAATATTTTCTTTCGTTTACTGTTTTTTTTATTGCATTTAATAAGAATAAAGTTAAAATTAAAACACCCGCGTCTCATTTTATTCACACGCCTTCATCAACTTGAAAAGAGCTGATTATCTTCAAACGGCTGAAAAGGAGCCCCGAGAATTGCATTGCCGAGGAGTCTCGACATGGTTAATCCATCCCTGATCATCATTAGGGTCTCATTATGTTTCACTATGTTTACAAATTAAAATGAAGCTACTGTTATTAAATTAACCTTTTAACTTAATGAAAGATACTTCAGACTGCCATGAAAAAAGCCACAGGTCACTTTATCTCTTTTTGTAGGATTGTCAGCTTTAAAAGAATAAAAAGCATTATTGACTTCTGCAGAACCTGCTTCGATACCGTTTTCCCCGATTATTTGAAAACACGATTCTTCACAAAAATTTGTTCTCACACCATAAAAAACAATAAACACTAAGTCATTTCAAAGATTAAAGAATGAATACAAATTCCCAAAATTGTCACAAGTGGTGACTAAATAAATTAACTACCTAAACTGTTGAATAAATTTGCTTCTCTAATATAATGTAATATACATAATTTCCTATTTATAGTTTGAATACTTTTTAAGCTTTACCGTAGTTTCAACTGTTAACAAGTCAGTCTTTAGGACTGAAATTAAAATTGACATCGTTGCGCCATCTCCCGCTACCAGTTAAAATGTGTCGCCACACAATTTGCGGTGTCTAGCCGAAATCAAGGTTTCCTACCATACGTTTTTACACGTAGCAGTTAGATAACTGTAACTTCCATATAGATTTTGATTTTTCTAGCAAAAGATGGTGCGAAGATGATGATCAGGGACTTTACTTAGTTTACTACATTAAAGTATGAGAAAACTTGTATAACCATTACATATTACGTTATATTTTATACAATTTGTGCAATAAAATAACAATTGTCTGAAGTCTGACTAGTTCCGTTAGTATTAATATTGATTATTCGGACAATATAATTGCGGCGTAGAGCAGAGCAGAACAGTACTATTTCGTACACTCAAAGACTTAATTGAAGAAACGTCTACCTTTGGCACACGAATTGAGTAACGGTAGATGGCGGTAACCAATTCGTTACAGAGCCGGTAAACGGCATTGCGCCTTCCTCCGCTAGGAAGCGGTAGAGTAGTTTCCCTAAATATAGAAAAACAAGCAATCAGGGCAATGGTCTACCAGATGATTTATTAGGGTAATATTTGCATATTTAAATGGGCATTATGGACCCGTCGGCAATCACAGGTAAAGTTTTACAAAGCAGTTTTTTGAACGGCCAGTACCGTATTGTGTGAACGCAAAACTCATTGCAAACTGAAGAAAGTGGTGGCTAATTGACATATAAAAATGATCGCTAAAAAACGCTCTGTACTGAGGCGATGTTTCATTTTATGACCATCATCATTGCTTAATCTGGTTTTGTTGTAAAGATAATGAAGGGTTTTGATTAAAACCATACTATGAAATAAATGACACTTTTTCAATTTGTATCTGTTTTCCATAATAAGCAGGTCTTTTCTTTATTTTTTTTTCTAAAATGGGATCATACTTTCTAACCCAGTGAACATCATACGCCAGTGGTGTTTGAATTCTTAGTTTAGTGACAACGTCTACCTACACAAGGAATAAAATTGATGGTCCCATGTGAAACTCTAGAAGAAAGGCTTCTATCGCTTAAGTATGCAATAATTCTTCATTAAAGTAACTAAACCCTCTTCTAAAACAATGATTGAAGCATTTAACAACGGTTCTGACATAAAAATCACAAACAAAATACATGGAAAACAACAAAAAGCTGTAATATGACAAAATACATAATGTTAGTAAAAATACAACTAAACATATTTTCACCTCCCTCAATTATATTACAATTATAATGGTTTGTGTTAAAAATAGACCAAACAAACTCGCGGTAGGGGGAGTAGGGGTAAATAACGTAATGTAATGTAAATAATTATTATAATTAACAAGCCCAAAATTGCTAAATTGGATAAAGTCCAGCTTATGAACTAAAACCCTGTAAGATAGGCCAGTTAGATATACCTGTTAAAATAGAATAAAAGAACATGTTTCAAGCATGAAAGCTAGTAAAAGCCAAGAGGTTTTACTGATAACTGCATTTAAGCCGGTCAAGTAAATGTTTTTAATAATTAGTGGAAGGACAAAAGTTAGTGATATCGGTTAATAATGACTTTGGAAATAAAATACAGTTGCCGAAAACCGCGGTGCCCGAGTATTTAACAAAAATTGAATCATCAAAAAATCGTAAAACGTAACATTTTTTTACTAATCCGGAGTAGAAATGGATGCACAATAGGAGGAAAGTGCAGAAGATTAAAAATGTAGGACGTAAAATTTTCTATAAAGAATAGCAACATTTTTCCATTTACAAACTGATCATGCTCCTCACACGGCCAAAGTTTTATATTGGAAGGCAGTGTGATTCTACAAATTTAGTGAAAACTAGTAACTGACAAAACATGCATGCTAAGGTGACAGCAAAACAAGCTTACGCTAAAATTATGCCAATCAAAAATATAAATCTAACACTAAGGAAGGTAAATATTTCGTTATTAGAAACTTATCGTTTTAGGTCTACCAACATAATAACAAAAATAGCTGTAGCAAAAAGATTTTAAAAAATGATATTTTGTTCCTGCATTGTCTAAATATTGAAATGTGTAGGTTTTGAAATTCAAGCCAAATATTAGCCACCACTTTTCTCAGTTTGCAATGAGATTTGCGTTCACATAATACGGTACCGGCCATCCAAAGAAACTGCTTTGTTAAAACTTTACCTGTGGTTGCGGACGGGTCCATAATACCCATTTAAAGATGCAAATATTACCCTAATCAATCATGGTAGACCGTTGCCCTGATTGTTTTTCTATATTTAGGGAAACTACTCTACCGGTTCCTAGCAGAAGAAGGCGCAATGCCGTTTATCGGCTCTGTAACAAATTGGTTACCGCCATCTACCGTTACACAATTTGTGTGCCAAAGCTAGGCGTTTCTTCAATTAAGTTTTTGAGTGTACAGTGCCAGGGACCGCAAAGGTCCGGAGTACTCACAGGGTCAGAGGACTTGAATGAGTCTGGCTCCTTTCGTGTACTTGTAATTATAACATTTTCTAATTATTTCATTTGTTCTTCATTTATCTTTATTGTTATGAAGTAAGTTTTCACCTTGAAAAGTACCAGTGTCATTTAAATAAATCTTCTTAAGTATAAGTTAAAATAATTAAAAGATATAATTACAATTTTGAAAAATGCACAGAAAATAGTCTCCATTATTGTTTTACTTAATGTGATTTTGCTGTCACACCCATAATAACCACTGATAATCACATTTACAGCACGATCCAAAACATAAGTATAAGTATTGTCATTTATTTACATATGTTATTTGTTTCCCAATATTAATAATAATATGTAGGGGGCCCATCTTTAAATATACACTTCAGCCCTTGGCCACTTAACTGTGCTACTGGATATAAGGCAGGTACTTGACAAGTTGAAATAAATTAAGTACCTATCTACTTCTGTACGCTGAACCAGAAATAGGCTTCTGTTATGTGTATAATCAGTGGGTACTTATACGGGTTTCTGGTGTCGTTACATTAAAATATAAACCTTTAGGGAGGTTCATAAATCAATATTATTTAGGTAACATGTTTATTAAGGTCTGCAGATAAGGTTAAAGAAAATCACCATATTGTAAAAATGAGAACCAGGGATAACACTGAAGATTTATTTCATAATCGGACAAGTACTGAAACAAGTGACTGAAATGTAAACATCACAGATTTATCCATGCAATTTACTAAAAAACTTAAAATGTGGAAACATACAATTACAAAGCGAATTGCTTGCCAAAATTCAAAGTATTAATTCAACCAATTATTATTCTTCACTGAATGAACAATAATGTAACCTATTTCTTAAATTAACTTAAACCTAATATTACTTTTCATTGAACAGCCTGCAATATTATTAACTAGAAATAGCATTTGGACTGTAAATAAATATGTGAGAGTATACAAAATGTTACAAAATATATATCAACTATTTTCGTCATGCATGTATGATGTATTTTCGGCATAATCAGTCATGTCATCACTATTGCGAAGCCAAGAAGTTTTGACTGCAAATAATTAAATAAAGCATGAAGCTTAAAAGCCACATGACTTTTAATTCGGAGACAACCTGAGGTGCTCCGATGCAGAATGGAAAATGTAGTAGGTACTTCAGAACACTTGCCTCAAGAACCAGCTCTTTTCCTTTCTGCACCATCTTCGAACACATCAAGGCACCCTGCAATTCATGCTTTGTTGCAGTGATTTGCAGTCTGCTGAAACGACTCCCTGAAGACCGCAAATAGGCATGAGTGATTAGGTCAAAAAAGTAATCTACTATATTACACCTATTAAAAACATGAGAATGCTTTTATTTAGGATCACATACAACACATCTGTTTAGGGGTGCAAGGAATTGGATGAAGTTTGTTCTTGATTTACATAAGCCATCTCCATTTGTACTCCTCCTTGAGTTGATCTCGAATTTCTCCTATAGCTTATGGCATCCATACTCGGTTTTCTCCTACTGAGGTGCCTTTCTACCCATTTTAACATTGTAAGAACTGAATCTGTTGATGGAAGTCGCCGTTCCGCAGAGGTTTTTGTAATTTGAGAAGATGTCACCCTAAATGTAGCCGCCATACCTTTTAAGGCCTGAAACAAACAGAACAGTTTAGTGCTTAAATAAATCGAAATCAAGCTTAAACTAAACCAACCTGCATGGCATCTTCATCTGTCACATCATCTCCAGCATAGATAATCCTAATTCTTTCACTCCAGTCAACACCAAAAGCAGTTCTAAGAATGTAGATGGAAGCACGTCCTTTATTCCACTGTACGGGTGGCTTAGCCTCAATAGCGCAATGTGCTTTACCAGCTTTGAACCCTGCTTCTTCAATCAATTTTTTTGCCTGTTGTTCCAACTGTGGTCTTAAATGAGCAGGAGCCTCACGGAAGTGGAAAGTCAACAGGGCACCTTTATTTTCAACCCACGCACCCTCCTTGCATACTTGTTCTTGTAGATTTTTTAAAAGTTCTCCCACTCGACCTTGATATTCTGTTGGCATTGGGTGCACAAACTTCGTACCATCTGGGTGTAAAATTTCTAAACCGTGGTTTCCTGCATATGTGATTCCCTCAATTCCAACCATTTCTTTGACATTCGTTACATTTCTACCAGATACGACGGCTATATAACAATCAGATATATTTGACAATCGCTGGAGAACATTCTTTGTTTCTTGAGGAATTATTGCCAAATCAGGATGAGGTGCTATTGGAGCTAAAGTGCCATCATAATCTAACAATAAGGCAAGTTTATGAGTATTTCCTATGTATTTGGCCAAATATTCGTCAAAGTCATCTAATGTGACCGCTGGCATAGTAACGGCTCCAATATCATCGTGGTCTTCTTGGGTTATTAGTGATCCCATTGCTGAAAGGAACGATTTAGTCCAATAATTGACATCGTTTAATTTCTCCCTTCTTCTTAAGTAGTTCATTCTTAGTATTCTTTCATCCTCTGGCATGGTTAAGGCCCTATGCAAAACTTCAGCAGCGCCATCTATTTCATAGGGGTTGCAAATAAGTGCTTCATGCATAGTTTCTCCTGCACCAGCAAAAGGAGAAACAACCAGTACACCTGGAGGAGTATTAATTTGGCAAGCTGCAAATTCTTTCGCTACTAGATTCATGCCGTCACGAAGTGGTGTAACTAAACCCACTGCAGCATCCCTGTAGAATGCAGCAAGCTCCGCCTGACTAATGCAGCCATAAATATACCTACAACAATGTCATTCTAAGAATCATAATTTAGAAGCAAGGGCTAGCAGACAAAATTGGTACCAGATATATTGGGAAAATACTGAGGTAGTTTTAGAAAAAGCAGAAATGTAGTAGTTCAGATCTTTATAGTATTCAAAGTACAAGCTGAGAACTTATTCAGACAGCCTCCTGATAACTATTGATTTTTAAGCTTTTGACAGGATATGAAGATTAGCCCAACTAGGAGTAAGTAGAAAGTTGCTGAAATTAGTAAAATGACATTGCAAAGTGCAAAAAATAAGATAAATTTAAAGTATGAAGAAGCCTAAGACAGTCAATCTGTTTACGTTTTAGAGAAAAAACGAGGGAGACCAATATGCATATAGCGGGACTGCTATAAAAAAGTTCAGTACATGACTTTTAAGCCAGTGATGTAAAAATAATAGCAAAAGGTAGATCAGAGTTAATTTATATAATATATTGCAGCTAGCAACAGGTGATACGGAGCAAAGAAAAGATCAAATACATGGAGTAGTTGAACAAAGAAGGCAATATACAAGTGAGATCAACAAAGAAAAACTACAGGTTTGACGACATACATTGGTTTCTCTATTAGGGGATAATATTCACCAACAAGCCACATATCAAAGAGATAAAAAAACTACTGATAGCAGCAGGGAACTGTATTCCATCATGCAATGAATTGGAGGTATGGAAGTTAAAAATCCTTAGGAAGTTTTTTTTTACAAATAGATTAGTTGGAGATAGAAACTAATCAAGAGCTAATGGATATATACCAGAACCAAACATAGATAACTGCGATAAAAAAGGCAAAGAAATTGAGATGGATAGCTCATAATGAGAAAGACCAATATCACGACATGTATGCTTCTGGTTATACATAAAATAGAGTATGCTTAAAAAGGCGATAGCGATGAAAGTGTGAGGTGGAAAAGGCTGTTATATATGCCAAAGTTAGCAAAAATCCAGGGATTTTACAAAATACTCAGTCCACTGGTTTTAACTGTCTAAATTTGGGTTTTTTGTTTTGTTTGTTGAAAGTGTAGGTAAAACCTGGTTTTAACAAAATAAAAATATAATACTGGTAACCAACGAAATTATAAAAATTATCTATAGACAATCAGAGTGACGGACAGAAGCACTAAATCTACTTGTTTTTTAAAATCTTTGATTATTAGATACTATTAATAAAAAATTACTTTAATTCCTCCATAAAAAGTAACATAAAGGTATATAACATCAAAAACACAGAACTAACTACAGGGTATAAAGTTAAGAAACTCAAAATAAAGTTATAGAAGTGTAAGCTGATTATTCCAATAAACCATATATGAGGACTTCTACCTTATATGAATCTAGATAGCAATCAGCAAAAATTAAAGTTAATTTTTTTGTGGATTTAACCATGGTTAAAACTTAGTTTTAACCGGGTGGGTTTTTACTGGGCTTTTTTAAGCAGTGGTTACAACCAGTTACAAATGATGGGTTTTACTGGGTCAAGTAGAACTGTGTCAACCCTGGCTATAGCACACCTTAAAATTCAGGGGTAGGAAAATAAAATGCTGGAGAGGTGACAGTGAAAGACAATAGTTACATGAACCTAAAGTAAGAGAATATAATAACTAATTTACTGTACTCACCGGATTGGTGACCAATTGGGAGTTGTGAATCTTCCATTGATTCTCCCCACCAGTTGGTCTATTTCTTCTTTGAGCTCTTGATATTCCTTCACGTCTGTTCTAGAAGGTACAGCCACTTGCAAAAGAGAGATCTTTTCTTTGTGTTCCGGGTGGGCCTCCAACAATGTCTCAAAAGCCTTCAACCTGTGCACTAATCCCTTAGTATAATCTAGTCGGTCAACTCCCAATATGATTTTTTGGTTTGCGCTAGAAATTACTTTTGGTGCCTTTTCTGCCAATTCGACGAACCTCTCGAATGGTATTCCGATGGGTAGTGGCCTTACTCGAACTGTTCTTCCGCCATGCTCAACTAAGAGGTTCTTCCTGTCCACACGGCATCCCAGGTTCCTCTGACAGCAATCCACAAAGTTCAAGCAATAGTCAGTTATGTGGAAGCCGACCATGTCACAACCAAGCACACCCTGTAGTATTTCATCAGACCAGGGAAACAACCTGAAGATATCCCATGGTGGGAATGGAATGTGCAAGAAAAAGCCCAGCTTGCATATTATTCCTTCCTCTTCAGCCGCCTACAAAATAACTGCAGTGATTTAAATCAAGCACCACACACGAATACATATAATATTAAAGTTTAAAATGCATCATCATAAAATGATCCGATACGAGAGAGGCTAAACGATGTGTCGTTATTAAAACTAAGCCTTTTCCAACTATATTTCCAGAAGTATAAAGTGAATTTCAGAACATTCAAACAAAAAAAATCGTGAGTGCAGGTATTTACATAGTAATTAGTATTTTCCAAGGGGATTACGCTTGATGTTATAAATAAAGCATCTACCAGTGATTTGAGCAGTTTATATTTAATTTGAAGTGTACTTCCTTATTATTTTTATCAATAACAGAAGTGAAAAACATTTGTGTAATTTGTGCATTCCTTACACAAACTTTGGAAATGTTGAAAAAAGCGAAGCTGTTGGAGAAGATAACTGGTATGAACTTAAATATCCTAATTGCAGAACAATAAGTAGCAATACCGGTTGTGTTAGATGCAAGGAGTAAGAGTACACAACGATCAGCATATGATTGTGACATCTGCAAATAGAAAGGGTAGCTTTTTAAGTGCACAACGAAAAAGAAAAGCCTTGCTCTAACACAAATATAGGCCAAAATTTCAATTGTATAGTATTATTATCAACCATTTTTCCTTTACCATCCAGGCAGACTATGTACTGTAAAAGATGTCTGGTCAATTACAAGGAATTCTGTTGAAAACAAGAAAAATCCCAAATGGAACCATATCGTTTAATAGACGAAACCAACTTTGATTTATTTTATAGATGAAATGAAAGACATTACAGAACTGCCTGTTAGATGGCTAAAAAGTTGCAGAGTGTTAGTAGTTAACAAGTTTCCTAAGTTATGTGAACAGGAAAATCATTTGACCAAAGGCATTAGTTAAAAAATCCACTTGCTTAAAGCCTTCTCTCTTAACAGTTTAAGTATATGAAAAATGAGAAATAGAGATCTTTTATATTATTCCTTATGTTTCGTCCTTGCTATAGTGCTTATCAGTAGTAATCACCAAGCCGGAACCTAATGCGACTGCAAAAAAACGGTATGTGCGATGAGGACAATTTCTGTTCTTTCTATTCTATGGGACTGTTGCGTAGCAAACGAAATGCGTCCATGTCTTAATAATATGTCCCAATTATTTACGTGCCGCTTCTCAAGTTCGCCACTTGTTTACCTGACATGTTGTTTTCCGGGCTGGTTCCCACGTTGGTTATTAGACCTTGACGTTTCGACACTCACGTCGGTGTCTTCCTCAGAAGTAACTCTGAAACTGAAGTGTCCTAGTCCGCTCGGGCATTTATACTCGTACGGGTCACTGACGCGTGGGCGTTGTTACACATGACCGGTTTCCATATTCCAGGTAGTTCAATGCCCAGGTCTCGGTTGTAATTGTGCGGGTTCTTCTGGATTTCGATGGCTTACTTGTACAGTCTCGGCCAGAATCTCGCTTCCCTCGACAGCATTTGTGCTTCCTCGAATTTGACATGACAGCTGCATGGGATGCTGTACACACCTTGTGTTTGTAGCTCCTCAGTCGTCGAACGATATTTCGGAAAGGCGTTGGCTATCTTTCTCGGGGCGGTGAAGATGGTGTTTATATGATGTCTTCTCAGCATCCGTCCGATCTTATCTGTACATCCATTGACGTAGGGCAGGTATGCTGCAGCGACGTTCTCCTCTGGTTCCTTCCTCCGTGGTTGCTTGTTGATAGCCTTCTCAATCTGTGCCTTAGGACATCCGTTCTTCTGTAGTGCTCTGCGTAGATGTTTTAATTCCTCKTCTAGGTGGTCTGGTTCGCTGACTAGCTTCGCCCGCTGTATCAGCGTGTTGATGACTCCTTGTTTTTGGGTGGGGTGGTGGTGTCAATCTGCATGCAGGTAGCGATCCATGTGGGTTGGCTTCTTATAGACCCGATGTCCTAGCGTGCCGCCTTGTTTCCTTGTCACCATCACATCCAGGAAGGGTAGGGCGCCATTGGTCTCCATCTCCATCGTGAATTGTATGCCGCAGAGCACTACAGAAGAACGGATATCCTAAGGCACAGATTGAGAAGGCTATCAAAAAGCAACTACGGAGGAAGGAACCAGAGGAGCACATATCGCAGCAGCATACCTGCCCTACGGCAATGGATGTACAGATAAGATCGGACGGATGCTGAGAAGACATCATATAAACACCATCTTCACCGCCCCGAGAAAGATAGCTAAAGCCTTTCCGAAATATCGTTCGACGACTGAGGAGCTACAAACACAAGGTGTGTACAGCGTCCCATGCAGCTGTGGGAAGGTTTACATCGGCCAAACCGGAAGGCACATCAGCACGAGAATCAAGGAGCACATGAGGGACACCAGAGACCGGCAAGGTGATAGGTCGGCTGTAGCAGAACATCGAATGGAGACTGGCCACTTCATCAAATTCGAGGAAGCACAAATGCTGTCGAGGGAAGCGAGATTCTGGCCGAGACTGTACAAGGAAGCCATCGAAATCCAGAAGAACCCGCACAATTACAACCGAGACCGGGGCATTGAACTACCTGGAATCTGGAAACCGGTCATGCGTAACAACGCCCACGCGTCAGTGACCCGGACGAGTATAAATACCCGAGCGGACTAGGACACTTCAGTTTCAGAGCTACTTCTGAGGAAGACACCGACATGAGTGTCGAAACGTCAAGGTCTAATAACCAACGTGGGAACCAGCCCGGAAAACAACATGTCATCGACAACAACCACGGAAGCCTTCAAACCAAAACACTTGTTTACCTGTGCTTATCTATCCGGTTAGCCGAAGGCAAGTTAATAATTCCTACCGATTTTACTATGATCATAAAACGTCCAACGCGTGATTTATGGCTGTCTTGGAATGCTATAGCCTAAATACATGAGTAGTGTACCCATTATGTTTTCATTAGCAATGCTTGTTTTGGTAATTTTTCAGAATTCCGGACCTTTGCTAAATTATATAAAATTTTATTCGCCTCAAGAATACGAGTCAGAAAAAGGTTTCTTGCAGTTGGATGTAATTTTTGAAAACAGGGTGCGTCTATACACGCAAAATTACACGGCGTAATCGCGTCACAAATAAATAGCTCGCGTGAAACACTCGAATGACAACCGGGTGCAAAGAAGCATACGACATTGCACAGCATACGGAGAAGAAGCCGCGCGTCGTATAACCAAAAGTCCTGTTCTAGGGTTATGCAAAACTTTAACTCATTTGTCAAAAATCAGGTATTTTGCATAATTGTGTTTATCCATAAAAAAAATACAAACATTCCGAATTTTGCATTCATATTCTCGAAACTTGCATAAAATTTATTGACATAATTTTAAATGCAAATCAGGCGCAAGACCAATGGCTTGCGTATGGTTAGAATCCCCCCTGCAAGATTCATAAAGCTTCAAGTTTAAAAAATTTAATTAAAAATTTAAATAACAAGGAAATATAAGAAAGCTCTTAAATAGATGCAGATATTCGAAGGGGTTGACTAATTACTGTTTTTTTTCTATTTTCGCTATTTCGGAACGAATGACATTAAACGTCAAAATTCAATAAGTTTAATAGATTTTTATAGATCAGCTGATTTCATTTCAGTGACAGTGAAAATAATCAGTTATATTTATTACAATTTTCAGAAAATAGCATGTTAATTTGTTAATTCAATTTTTGTGTGGTATATGTTTAATTACGTCTGTCCTTTTTTAATCTCATTCGTTGCCAAAGTATTAGATAAAAATACCTTGTTTGTATTTTTCAAAACGCATTTTATGTATCTTAATTGTATTTGTTTATATTTGAAAAATTCAGATTCAGATTTAATGTTATTAAAAAATGAAGAAGAAGAATTACATGTTCTCCCCCCCCCCCGGTAATAATTTCTGACACGCTACTGATGCGCAAGGGTACCATTTAATTAAACTAGGCAATATGAGGCAAATAAAGCAGGACGAGCTTTACCAAGATTGGTATCATAGAAGGCAATAAACTGTATCGCAAAACCAGAGCTATGAAGTTAACAATATTAACAATAACAATCTAATTGGATGCAAATATTAACGAAGCACTTGGAGAAGAGGAGCCTCTTAAATTTTATATAGTATTCCACTTGAGGCTTACGTAAAACTATAGCCAAAGCAAGATCATATATGAAATACGAACAACAACGTTACCTCACAGCTATGAGTTATGGACATATTTATAACAAGTACTGTCGTACAGTTACAATATATGGTATGTTACTTGCGATTAAATTGAACACCATAAATTGCATTTTAAAATAAGCCATCATTCGTTGAACTAGTAATTTATTAAATTTACACATTGAATATACGATTACTTTGTAGGCAATATCAAACACGCTCTCTAGCAGCGCCAGTTATGCACTACAATATATTTAATAAAAAACTATATATTATAGTTAAGAACTGTTAATTACTGGAAGGACCCTTTCATCCTTGCAAGGAGTCACTGGCCGCCACAGCCATTCGCATGATATCAAAATAAATTGTGATATCCATAAATATGGTACAACAAGGAGGAGCTACAATAATTTTTTGTGTCTCGCTTTTTCTGTTCTCTATATAAGGATCTAAGGATCTCATACACGAAACGAGATAATACCAGATATAACAAAGATTAAATGGAAGTAAAGATGATAAATTTAGTATTTGCACTAGCTCACTTAATGATGACATTCCGTACATGAAACCTGTGGATGGACAAAAAAGTGCCTTTCCATTTCCTAATGTGTTGCCTATTTATTAGATGTGTTGAGAGCAAAAATACAATTTTCAACTTTTTTCAGTGTTTAAAATATCGTTTCCTGTGGGCGCCATATTGAGAAATAACAGTTTTAGATAAAGAATATTTTCTGACTAAGATAATATAGCATGCTAATAATAACAAAATAAATAACAAAAACAGTTTAAAATAAGAAAACACTGTTACATCTATTAGTCATTAAAAATTATTGCCACAATATAGAATACGGCTGTGTTTAAAAAGGTGCGCACTGTAAAGTAAGGCAAACGTAGGTACGTAATTGACTACACGGTGATAACTCATGGCCGAACCGTAGAAGTTAATATTAAAATGTGGGCAAACAGAAAATACTGAATTAGTATTTTTATTTTTTAGTTTTTTTCTAAATATCTTGAAAACCAAATGAGATAGATCAGATGTTCTTTAAATTCCAAAACCACAGGCTCAGAAAATTTACTCACGTTTACTACGGTATAAAAGTTAATAACAAATCGAGAGAAGCTTCCGAATTTGTTACTAAACAAACATACTCCTACCAGACTCCTTAATTGAAAATTTGTGAACCTTTGCGTTATTATATTGTGTTACTATGATTTTTAAAATGTTACATATGGCTACCTACAGCAAGGAGTATATCGGGTTAAAAAATTTAAAAGTGAACAGGTGAAGTACAACATTAAGTCGATGGAATTCGCCTTTTCATTCAATACCCTTAAACTAATCATAATTTTATACCTGTCTGATCCAGTTTGCAGCCAGCATAAGATGGTAATCGTGTATCCATATAAGTGGAGGTTCACCGCCAATGTTATCACCAGAGTTGACCAACTCCTTCAACGCTTTCATGGTACAGTCGGCGAACTCCTTGTTTGCCACAACGTAGGCATTCCAGTGCTGGTTCTTGAAGGTAGCCCTGTCGGGCATCGAGTGGAACAGCGGCCAGAAAGTGGCATTGCAGCAACCATTATAGTAGCTGTCGAACACCTCCGGATTAATTTGGACCGAAACCACCTGAGAAAAATCATCAATCAGTACAAACCCAAACATTCACGCTTCTATCAACATAAACATGCGTACGCAGTGTTTTCCAGATTACCGATACGATATGGCGAAAGTTCAGCCACCCGCGGGTTAGATCAACATGTTTATGAGTCGGTTATCGTTGGGATAAAAAATCACAAAAGGCGAATCCGGATTTTGGCGGATCAAAATGATTCTAGATTTAAGACCTCACCTTATTAGACTTCAGTCCCGCCGTCGGAGTTATGTCATTGGGATCGGACTCGGGAATTGGTTCGTTCGGGTCCTCCAGGTGAATACCCGGCCACCCCACCCACAGACCATTACCGTTGATAACTACGGGTGCCACGGCAGTTACTAAACCYCCTGCACTGTAACAAAAAACTTCTCAGGGACTGCCTATATATTGTATGATATGTGTATCTTATTATTTCCAAAAATGATGTCTATTATAACTAAAGTGATCACACGTGCAAGGACCGAATTTGAAACAAAAGTTATCATTTATAAACACAGCTATCTACAGCGCCTTCGTTCTTTATTTGTATAAAAATGGTAGTATTCTAAATTATTAATTCAACCCGTTTTTATCGGCCAATATAATTATGTGAATATCGATTGATTGATTAATTGAACCAGCGTACGGTAGGCATTTCTGTCGCTCCCGGATATACCACCGGACTCGCCATGTCTACGCTGCTTGTTGCTACTGGGCTTCTACGTAGCACATGTTACGGAAAGATGAAGATTGGAATTTAAAGTACGAGACCTACATCGAAGGAAAGCATTCATTAACGATTTCCTTCGATTTTTTTATGTCTGATGGTGACTTAGTCCGGCTGCAACACGGTTCTTCTTCCTCGGATGAGCTGCTATCTGGGAAATGTGTACAGGTTCAAGACTTCTTTATTTATTGTTTTCTTGTCTTGTGCGATTTCTGATCGATCTTCGTTTTTATTTGATTTTGCTATAATTATCTCCACGATTGTTTTGCGCGTATAGTGCAGTTTTCCTACTTTGTGCCTGTTGCCGTTTATTTCCACAACATTTGGTAATATATAGTCTGCGTATCTCCTCTGGATGTATCGCCAATATTTCATTACCTATGTTTTTTGTGATGATACTTCCTTGAAAAGTTCTATTGGCCGTCTTGTCTCGGTTTCTTTAACTTTAGCCGACATTTGTATGATATTTACTTCTGCGCTTCCGAGGCTTATTCTATTAGCTTTGGTGGTAGCCTGCAGTTCTGACTCCGTATGTTATTTTGGACACCTATATTGTTTAAGATGCTCCAGTTAGCTTATGTTTTTCTACAAATGGCAATGTATGCATTCCTCTAGCCGCGGTGCTTGTCCCCTCTTTGACTGTTTCTCTACGGATGCATTTGCTGATTATGTAAGTTCCCAGATATTTCCTTTTGTTTGCCATTACTACATATATCTGCGCCTTTTATTTTGTATACACTATCTGTCATTAACATTTCTTCGCTATGTGACTCTGTAATCATAATAGTGGTTTTGCTCTCAAAAATTGCCTTCTACGTTGTATGGCATTATTATTTCTTGGCCTTGTTTGTTTTTCACGTGATAATTTTTTAAACGAATTCAGATTGAAAAAATTTGCTATTTTCCGCACTTCTCCGTCTGAGTGTCTGTTACACTCATAGCTCGAGAACGATGATCAACATGTACTTTTTTGTTTTTTTTTGAAATTATATACACTCAGCCATACAAGGTAATGCAATAAAATGTATTTTAACCTTGTTTAATAATGCCATCTAAGACAATTGTGTGCGTTTTACTTTACTTTTACTTCTCTACTTTTAGCAAAGTTTCATTGCATGAAAAAATACGCTATTGTCCGCACTTTGTCCGTCTGTCTGATACCTGTCACATTTATTGGTCAAGAACGCCTCAACGATATACGATGGTTGGATAGATCTTGGTATAACGATAATCAACATGTATCCTGCATATTTTTTTGCTTGAAAAGAAAATGCGCTAATTTCTTTCGACGAAAAGGTCTTTTAGCGCATTTGCTATTTTATCAAAAAAATGCGCTACTGCCCACAGTTTGTCCACCTGTTTGATGTCTACAATAGCTCGGGAACGGCTCAATGGGTCGGCCTGTTGGATAGTCTTGGCCTTACGATAATCAGCATGTCCTTTTTTCTACTTAGTACTTAGAATACATCTTAACGATACCACGAAAATGCGGTTAAAGTCTTTTTTGACGGCTTTTATAATCTTGATTGTTTCCCCGGCGTTGTTTGACCAAACTACTGTATCATTTATATATTCATGTGAGCAGCCCTCCATTATCATGTTGATTAAGTAGTGAAGCGTTCTTTTCTTTGTCAGGATTGCCGGTATAACCTGCTGATTTATCATAACGAACGCTTTTTTTAAGTCTACTGACATGACGAACATGTTTGTGTCTGCTTCTCTCTTTTTCTTCTAATATGCGTCTTACTGTGTGAACGTATGATCTTACTTACCTGTTTTTGACGAACGCTGCTCGATACTTGAAAATGATTACCTGAATATTGTTAATTAATATTACTTAAAATAAGCCTGAGAAACTCGTCAGACACTTTACTTTGGGACCTTTCTAAATCACTTTGCCCGCAATTAAAACTTGCATTATTTCTTTTTAAAATGCAACTAGGATGAAACTTAGTGGATAGTGCTAACAAAAATTTCCAGTTCTTTTCTGATCGGAAGATATATAATTTTGTAACATAAAACGGTACTGAAAGCTATGTACTTTTTATATATATTATATATAATACACCAAATATTATCTACAAATTGTCTTTAAATTTAGAAAGTATTAATTTTTCTTAACTTCTACAAAAATTCTGAAAATAAATATGAATACAAAGTAATAAATATATTTCTCTCACATCGTTCCACATCATGCCCTGTTAAAAGTCGGACACATTTTAAGTATATTCCGAACACTGTACAGGACTATAGCTAACCGTTCTATGACTAAATTTATGCCCATCAATTTCAGCATCAAAACCAAACATTAGCAAATTCTGTTCATCGGATTACCATTATGCATGAGGCGTGTCAATAATGTAATCTAAAAAGATACGTTATCTAACTAATTTGTTACTAACACCCAAAACCTGTATTAATTTCAATCCCATTTGCTGGAGATATAACAATTACTCATTAATAAATATTTATTTTACATCTATATTGGGGGCACACGATATATTCAAGGACGATAAACAACGAGATTAGAAACGATGGTCTCGTCAATTTCATTTTAACCATTACTTTGTTTTCATATAAATCCACTCAACACATCAAGCACAAATGCATTTTCTTTTAAATTTTTAACCAGTCTTAGTGCCAGTGGGAAAATAAGCGCTTCATAAGATTCATTAAGATTGGCGTTTATTTTGCCTGTATTCTAGTATAAGTAGTCACTTACAGATTCTTTTGAATCAATGATCAGATGACTCATTTGAACCACTTTCCAAAGATACCAATTTCCATACATAATTTCCTATGTATAGGGCAAGACCTTTATTTGAAATCTTAGAAAATAATTTTTCAAACAAAAATTATAATACTCAAGGAGTACTCGATAAGCAATATACCATACTTACACAGTTCAATTTTCGAGTACTAAACCAAACTTGCATTTTTTCTTAATATAACCAACGACTTTTTATATCTGATTTTGAATATACACCAAATTAATAAGGTTTATGTGGTCTCAAATTAATGATTTCGGAGATCCACCTACGCGGTATAATTATCGTGCTCACGCAATTGACGGCTTATTTGATATCTTAGAGAAAAATGATTTGAATAAAAGTTAAAGGAGCTAATGCTACTCGTTAAAACGATATATCTTTAGTACTAAACTTGAATATTCTTTTTTTAAGTAATCCACCATTTCTTTTGTAGCACATCGATTATACATAAAATTCTAAGCAAAATAACAAACATTCATATGTATAAAAATAACCCATAGGTGAACACGATAACTGTACTTCCTAAACAGATAATTTTAAACGATATAAACCTTAATAAGTGCTTGTTTAAAATTTTATGTATAATCAATCTCCGACAGATGGTGGTAAAAATGCAAGTTTTGTTTTGGTATCGCATCAACGCCTTTCATGCATACTCTGTTCTCATTAAATCAAAAGATAATTTAGCAATTATGTCAGTTTCTTGACCAAACAATTTATTATGTATCTTGCGTGCTGTTCATAATGGCATAGCATTTTTACAATTTCCATTTTACCTTTAGACGGTTAATTATTGCTTGTTCTGCATGGAAGAAAATTGGTCTTCTTAAAGTAATGGCTGGTCCTAACTTAGTTATTAATTTCAGGACAAAAATTTTAGTCCTATTTCTAACAACTCGTTAAGTCTGAGTCCAGATCGTATGGGCTCCAATAAATTTCGTAGAAAATTTTTGCATCTGGAATTAACCGGTTCGTTGGCAGTTTGCACAACTAAATATAAATGTATGAATACAGCATCCGTAAAAATAGAACTACTATTTCCAAACATTCAGTGTCTCAATGAAGCTGCCTACCTTGCCTTCCTTATGAGGTTCCCATCCTTATCTCTCTGGAGAACGAACGGCAGTCGATTGGAGACGACTATCATAGGTCCCGAGGAGGCAACCACATCTATAACAACCATATTTGCAAGTTAGATGGTTCCTGTCACAACCACCTGGGGTGGTAAAATTCGCAAATGTGCTGAACCACCGTTAACGGGATGCTCTTGTCAACTGACACCTTATCAAGTGCGCTTCGATGTCTTAAATTCAGAATGGGCAAAGATCGACTTTACACGGTCTGTTAAGGTCATTAGATTATCACTACTCATGTGGTCAGTGATTAAAATGAATGCTAGGCTTCTGTATATTCGAAAAAGTTATTTTTCTCGGTAATCAAAACGCCAGTATACTGGTGGACGATGGACACCCGGACCCCGTTTACGTACCTGGAGTTCCCGGATATGTACTCGCGTATTTAAACGTTGAGGAGGGTAATTTGCGGATGTGTTTGTCAACGGGGCATTGACATTTGTTGACAATGAATGGCTATTAAAACATCGCTGATTACTCATTTACGACATAACTAACACTAGGTTATAGGCCTCTTGAGCCGGTAGGTTTTTTATAAGAACACGATTAAGTTAAATTGCATACACAAAATAGTGTGTGCTATAGTCAGTTCACTGAATTTTTGTGAGGTATATCCTGATACGGAGAAAAGTGTATTGTTATCCGTATTAAATAACAACTCCTTTTAGATACTTATATGGGTTTATTCATAGACAAGGCTTTTATTTTAGCAACTAATACCGTCAGTTGTTCTTTCCCATGCCTCGGTAGATGTTCCAAACATGTCCGAAGTCAGAACCGAACCGTAAGTGTCTAAAGTCACAACAACTGACACAACATCCCCCTTTACAAAATAACATTTCATTTCATTACATTATTTCGTAACATAATCTTTCATCCATACAGGTTTATTCTACATGGACGATTGCTGTAAGTACCACCATCATTATTATTGACATTAATAGTATCAGTCATTTCCTCCTGTTGCTGGGATTCTCTAACAGTTACGGATTGATTTTCAACACATTCCCGAACTACGTCACTAGCAACAGGTGAAATAGGACTGCTTATATCATTAAATCTGTAATATGGAGCATTGATCAGATGCCATCTGTTCCTACGGTACACGCCACTGTTAGTCATAATATAATATGATCTGGGCTCATCAGCCTTGCCAATAACTTTACCATACTGTCGCAAATCTGTAATCCAAACAGTTTACCTGTAACTCAAGCACATTTTTTACTCTATGCCGCTTATCATAGTTAACAGCCTGTTTTTCCTTCCTTTCAACTTCTTTCGCTACTGAACAACTGGTATCTATAACCTCGCTTAACTTACTAGGTATCAATGGTAAATGATTTCTCAATTTTCTGTGCATAAGAAGCTCAGATGGACTAAATACATTTTCTAATGGTGTAACTCTGTATGCTAAAAGAGCTAAATATATATCTTTGTTTTTCTTTATTAAATTCTTTGCCACCTTTACTGCAGCCTCTATGCATCCGTTAGACTGGGCATAGTATGGGCTTGAAGTTATGTGTACAAAATTATATTCTTTGCTAAACTTCTTAAACTGCATTTGGAATTGTGGTCCATTATCAGATCTCACAATTTCTGCTATGCCAAATCTAGCGAATGTTTCTTTTAATTTCATAATAATTGATCGTTGCGACAGATCTTCCAAAGGAAATATTTCAATGAATCGTGAGTAGTAATCAGTTACTATTAGATACCAAATGTTTTCGCATTTAAATAAATCTAAAGCTACCTTCTGCCAAGGTCTAGCCGCAATTTCATCTTTTTTAAAACTTTCTTTGATATTGACACGGTTTTCAATGCAACTTGGACAGTTTCGTATTAAATTTTCCAACTGACTTGACAATCCTATCCACCACACAGACATTTTGGCGCGTTCCCTACACTTAACTATACCCTGATGACCCGCATGAATTAAATTCAATACTTACTTCTAATTGTAAGCTGGGGGGTATGATTATTCTAGTCCCTTTTAGCAAAAGATTTTCTGCAAATGATATCTCATGTCGATACTGGTAGTAAGGAACTAAATTTATAGGAATTTCGTTCTTTTTTAGCCAACCCAATATAATAAATTCTTTTAATTTAGAACATATCGGATCCAAAATCTGTTCCTGAACAATTACATCCATAAATTTATCTTTTACAGGAAATCCCTTTAGAATGAGTCTAACATGAGCTTCCGCTTCCGCAACTAGTTCCTCAGATTCTGCCAAATTTTGTAAAGGACTTCTTGATAATGCATCAGCTACTAACAGATTTTTACCAGGAGTATACTGAATCTCATAGTCATAACGCATTAATCGAATACGAAATCTTTGTAAACGAGGGGTTAGATCATCTAAGCTTTTTGTCTTAAGAATTTGCAATAAAGGTTTGTGATCTGTTTCTAAAGATACCGTTATTCCAATTATGTATTCCTGAAATTTCTCGCAAGCCCAAGTAAGTGCTAACGCTTCACGCTCAATCTGCGCATAACGTCTTTCCGTAACTGATATAACCCTTGAAGCATATGAAATAATTTCCTTTTCACCATTTTTATTAATTTGTAGAAGTACCGCTCGTATTCCGTATGAAGAAGCATCGGCACTAATTACAACAGGTTTTGAAGCATCAAAATATGCCACACTAGGAGCTTCTCCTAGTAAGGAAACTATTTTATCAAAAGCTTTATCGTGCGTATCGTTCCAGACGAACATTACATCATTTTTTAACAACAGGTTTAATGGTTCTAGAATAATAGACTTATTTGGAATAAACCTACCCGCAAAATTTATCATTCCTAACCATTGCAAAAGCTCTTTTTTACTTGTTGGCTTTGGAAATTTACTTATTGCTTCAATTCGTGCAGGATCTACTCTAATACCGGATTCTGATATAATATGTCCCAAAAATTTCAATGTTTTAACACCAAACAAACACTTACTTCGGTTGAGAGTAATACCGTGCTTTTGAATCCGAAACAAAGCTTCCCGCAAAATTTCATCATGCTCTTCCATTGTACTGGCATGTATTAACACCGCAAAATTTCATCATGCTCGTCCATTGTACTGGCATGTATTAACACATCATCTACGTGCATAACAATTCCTTTTAAACCAGAGAATATTTTCGAGAACTTTGCACTAAAATATTCTGGTGCACAGGATATTCCGAAGGGAAGTCACGTAAACTTAAAACTATACCAAATGGTGTAATGAAGGTAGTCAAATCTTGCGAATCTTCCTTTAACTTTATCTGATAAAACCCTGAATTTGTATCGAGCTTAGAAAAATATTTAGAACCCTTTAACTTAGCTAAAGTACTTTCCACTTTAGGTATAGGAAAATGTGCTCTTAACACACTTTTGTTTAATTGTGTATAATCACAACAAATTCGGACACTGTTATCAGATTTAGGTACTACTACAATGGGAGCTACCCATTCAGTATGTTTTTCTACCGGAACAATAATTTTTAAATGCACTAACCTTTGTAGTTCCCTTTCTAACTTATCTAGCAAAGGCAAAGGCACGATTCTTGGTGAAGTCAGCTTTCACCTTAGAAATTTCTATATTCATGATCCCATGTTTCCGATTTGGAAAATTTAATATTTGCAAATTAGTAATACCAGGTCTACCCAAAAGTGACATTTTCAAACCATGCAATACAAAGACAGGTGTATTATACACATTCTCTCTATAAATTAACCGTATGTTAACCTTACCGAAAACTTTTAAGTTTTTTCCATCTGGACCTGTTATTATTTCTGAACTAGGAAGAATATCATTTAACCTACATTCTGGTACAATACTAATAGGCATACAGATCACGTCAGCTCCTGAATCTACTAAGAATGGAATAGACACATTAAATTCGAAAACGTGAATATTTATAGTCCATGGGTCAACATGATCATTACCGGATTGTAAAGAACCTAAGAAGTAGCTTCCCTGAGCCGCCTGCGTTACCCTGTCTGCTTCTTCTAAACGGCCACCTTCTGTTTCATTTATGATTATCTTCACGCTTTTCTTAAAACGACAGACCTTGCTTCAGTGACCTGGCTTATGGCACCTGAGACATTTTGAATGTCTTGCTGGACAACTGGACCGCTCGTGTTTTTCTAGCCCACAGTGTTCACATGAACCTTTTAATCCAGAACCACCAACTACCGCCTGATGTTTTGATTTAACAGCACCACCTCCTTGCCTGCTACCTGCCCCGCTGCCTGCTTTCTGCGATTGGCTCTTCTCAAACTTCGTAACAGCTTGTACCCTCTGGATTTCTTGCCTCAGTATAACGTTCTGTTGTGATTGTAACTCCGCTTGCCTTGCAGCAGCGATAGCATCAGCAAGAGCTAAATTGGATTGTAGCTGCAACCTCTCACTCGTTTTTAAGTATGACATGCCCACCACGATTCTATCGCGAATCAATTCTTCCTTTAAGGCACCAAACTCGCAGTATTCTGCTAGAGAATGCAGAGAAGTTATAAAGGAGTCCACAGGCTCACCCGGCTTTTGGATCCTCGAATTAAACTTAAACCTCTCAAATATCACATTCCTTCGGGGAATAAAGCAGGTGTCGAATGCAGTCAAGGTACCTTATAGGTTGAAGGTTTGGTCGGCAACTGCAGCATGATTTCTTCACTTTCTTCTCCCATTATATAGAGCAAAATGTTTATTTTATCTTCATCGGGCTTCTTAATTAATCCTGTCACCGCCATATACCTCTCAAACCTCTTTTTCCACTGTGGCCAACTAGCTGGCACGCCAAATGTGAATTTTTCCGGCGTGGCCACTTGTAAATTGAGGTTACCTCCCATCGAAGTTCCATCATCGGTCATTTTAGCGGTTATTTCTAACAGTTTACCGCTGCCACCATGTATTTTTATCCGTATTAAATAACAACTCCTTTTAGATACTTATATGGGTTTATTCATAGACAATGGTTTTATTTTAGCAACTAATACCGTCAGTTGTTCTTTCCCATGCCTCGGTAGATGTTCCAAACATGTCCGAAGTCAGAACCGAACCGTAAGTGTCTAAAGTCACAACAACTGACACAACAAAAAGGTTTTTTAAATTTATCCAAAGTTAAGGGTGCGATTATGAGTATATTGACAAGGATTGTCTTATGTCTTCATTTTTGACTTTGAGACAACTGCTTTCCACCTTTATTGTTACCTACATACCTTTGTATCCCTAGGTTGTGGGTTCGAGTCCCACCAGGACAAAGTGAACCATCTGGCTCCAGCAGGCGGTACCAATTTCACCGTTAAAAAATTACTTCTGGATGCGCAAATGCACTGAATTTAGTTTAAACTTTGACTGCAATCAGTATTAAATAAAAACAAAACAAAAAATCGGGTGGTTCTAGCACACGCAGAAAGTTTGCCGAGTGCTGTTTAATGCTGCAAGTGTCTAGGAAGATTATTGCGCACGAATATCATTAGCTAGTTTTTATTTTGTTTGCATTATAATCGAAAATTGGTTAAAAAATTGTTAAACAACACATTTTGTGTCGGAAATTGGCCCTGACAGTAATGATTTACAATCTAACTTAAATTTAGCGTGGAATGTTTGTTTTTATGGAAAAAGTGTTACTAACGAAAGGTATTACTTTAGGGAGCAGAAAAAAAAACAAGGAAAATTTAAAGAAGCCAGAGAGTATTAGAAGCTTTTGGGTGGATGGAACAGAAATAGGWATCAATCATTAACGAATCTATTGTGCTAGTCTAAGCGAAGTTGAAGTGTTTCGCTCTTTGATGCGTCATTCCAAATTGGAAAAGGTGTTCACGAAAGGAACAAATAAAGGACATTAGCTAGGTCTAGGCAAATATCGATTAATCGATCCGAACCGATTTTGTGTTGAAAGGAAAACTGGCACCCAGAAAATTGAACCAAAGCATGGGATCGAGACGAAAATATCCATTCAAACAAAAAATGTCGATACTAATCGACATAAAGATTTGAATCGAAAATATCGATTCGAATCAAGTCTAATGTAAGTATAATATTTCGCCTCGAGWTCCTCTTGCATTGGTAAAATTGGAACAAGAGTAAAGACCTCTAATTGGTAAMATCCAAAGCAGACACTGCCGCAGCAACAAATATTGTAATGAAACAAATCTCTGATTTCTGTAACTATTTTGGTAACTGGGTTATGGAATTTCAGGTATTCTTTGTGCTTTGAAATTAAGATGGCATGAGTCTATTCTACACAGAACTAACAAATCGCGGGAAAACAGCTTTAGGACCCTTATGGACCCAATATAATAAAGAAGAAAAAGATAAACTTGCTAAATGTGTCAAATTAAAAAAAAAACACAAACACGTTATAGTAGAAATACCAACATTTTAGCACAGCATATCGCAAGATAACATCCTAGTTTACACTTGAAAATATAGAATGATATGAAGTCAGTGCGAAGAAGGTAACTAAGGGTACGGCATGTGATCCTAGTTAATGAAAGTTATACATTACTACTTGAATAACAAACATTTATACTTTGCAAATTAAGAATTTCTATGCTTCTGCTATTAACTTTCTGTTTGAAATATATGTAATTTTAGTTTTGCTCGACCTAGCAATATTATAATTTACAATTTTTTGCAAATATTATTACTTATTTTGTCTGAGACAAGGGTATTCTATAGGTCAGTTCACTGATTGTAGGATATAATATTGTTGACAAAATTACCTTATAATTCAATGAGAAACAAAACATATATAATAGACAGTGCATTTTATTTAAAATTACAAAGTTGCCGTTGATTCGACTTTAATATTTTCAAATCAAACTGATATGTTGGCCTTGATATATCGTATCGATTTCAGTACTAAACGAAATATCTACCCACACAATTATGTGGTTAATCCAAGCATTCCACATATGAGATCTTATCAAATGCAATCAACTGTAATTATCCATTCGAATTGATATTTTTGTGGCTACTGTTCATAAAAACCTAAAGAGTACGTTTCATTGAAGACGAAGTACTTTAATATCTACATAAAATTCGTGCATTCCCTAAGAACTATTTGTTACTGAAACTGTGTAGAAGCGAAATTACCGATTTAGGGATTAGTAACTCCAAATCCATAGTAAAGATTCAGTTCTGATCATTGCCATAAAGGGCAAAATTTTGCATAACCGCAAGATTGAGTATGTGGCGTTGTTCAAGAAGTAACCTCATCTGCGACCTGACAGTGTGTCTATCAGGCAGGTTGCTATAACTTCAACACTACTTAAACAAGCTCCGCTCTCACTACAAGAAAAAGGAATGTTCAGTCACGTAATATGTAAAGGTTCGTACAGAGAAAATTAAGTCAAACGAAAAGCGCGTATACGTGTTTTGTGAAGTTAACGGTTTACATTTGAGAAACATGAAGGGTGTGCACTGCGCAGTGATACGCTACAATATAGTTTAATAAAGTTGACTAATAATGGCAATACAGACTCCTTGTATGCCTGTTTTATTGAATTTAAACACTTAATTCATTAATTTAAAAAGGATTACAGTGTCACATAATACTGGTGGTGCCACCAGCTTATCAAATGTTGCTATAATTACCAAATTTTGCTAAGAACTGTCAATACACTGACAGACAATGAGACTGGACGTATATGTAGTTACAACTGTTATCGTTAATACAAACATTAACTGTTTGTTTAGGACAGATGCATGTACCTCCCGTACATAGGTACTTTTTAGATATGCCAGTGCCAATTGTGTGAGCACAAGTTTGCTATATCTGTAGCTGTAAACCAGTTGTTGCACTGTCATGAAAAATACGCAACATAATTTATAATTGTCAGAAATAACAACCTTTACTAACATCACAACACATATGTTTGAAAACAGTATATAGTTTTAGTTTACCATAAAGTAAATCTATCCTTACTAAATGCATATACTAAGAAATAATTATGCGTAATTCCTTTTGCGCGTATATTTTTAAACTACGATCTAACGGAAAAACAAATATGTATGAATAATGGCAACACTAAACTTTTAAAACATTGTACAATATACACTACGTGGAAGAAAGGCAAACGTTACGTCTAATTACTAATTACGATCACGTGCGCTGCTAAATTATTAAACGTTATGAGCACTTATTCAAATATTTGGGAGAAAAATATAATAATTAGAGAGGCGATAATATGAAGCAAATGAGTATGTAATTTTGTAATTCCATTCCAGTTCCAAGTGGTTGTATTGTCCACATCTTACATTCAAAAATGTGAAATAGGCAGTTTATATGTTAATATATAGCATTCCCATATGTTCCAATAAACAGTATATTTTTTGAGCCTGTCAAATAGAATCACGCAGCTTCAGATAACAAGTTTTTAACTTAATTTATCAAAAAGAGCTGGAACAGGTCAATTTTGTGTTAAAAGAGACACTTGTAATGGAGCAAGAATTTTTTTATAAGAACAGGGGTTATAGCCGATTAAATCCTTTACATACTTTACACAGATCTAGGGGTTGAAGCGGCACAAACGTGATGTAGGTATATATATTCAAGTACCCCCCGTCACACAAAATTGCTTAATTTGAGTCAAATGTCAAAAAATCAGGTGGTCAATTGAAAGGAAACCAGGCGGCTAACGTTTAGTGGTTTCGGGAAAAAATGTGTTACTATTATCATGGATGAAATTTAGATCAGAAAGGGACTTTCTCAAAGGCTTAGAAATCTCAGCAGGTGGTACTATTAAAACAGAAACGAACTACTTAGCTGGAAATTTACAACAATTTTTTTTATTAGTATCTTGCATTTATATTTTTCAGTCTTCACTGACCATATATAATTTTGTAAATCAAAGCTGCCGGTGATATGATTTGTGCTAAGCTTTAAACGAGCTTGAAAATTTTCTATTACGGATTATAAAATCTAAGAAAAATTGTTATTACTCTTCTATGCAAGGTGTTAAAGAGTAGGCACAGTTCATGGATTTGTCGGTAAATAAGAATTATATAGGTTACAGCACAGCCATMAATCGAATATTACTTGAMCGATTTCTTCCAGTCTTTACTGTATTTGTGCAMGTTAGATTTACAATGATGAATAACAWGTGCCGAACTATTAATGCAAKAATCAAGTATGCTTTTATTTTAGTATATACATGGACGTTTTAAASGTCCTGAAACTAATTTCYGCAGTTTTCTATTAAAACATTTGATAAGAATAAATCAAATTAGAAACAATTCTGAAAACGCGATGATAGTCCAACTACATAGCCTTTCAACCAAGTTATTTTATACGGTTTTAAATTCGTGCAGGCAACGTTTTGCAACACCCAAAACCAAAACCCGGACCCCTTCCACTATATCTTACGCAACTAAACCTATTAAAAATTTACTCGCCGATAAATCTAACTGTTGGACTAAAGCCAACGCTAGATCTCCAAAATAGTTGCATTTATACCGGGTTACGTTAAGGTCTAACACTTTCTAGAGCCTTTTTTTATCTAGCGGCGGATTATTTCCCTCTTATTGCCAAATCAACATTTCTTTTCTTTTTGACTGTGGATTCCGCAGAATCCGCGACCTGTCACGCACAGAACCCATGTCCCAGTGTGGATGGTATAATGCAACAGATAACGTTTGACGTCAAAGAATGTCCGCAACCTTGATCGCTGCCAGACAGAATACGCAGATATTGATAACCACTAACCTGTCCTAAGGGCAGAACAGTACACTGGGGGATCTTTGAAGATTTCCATCACTCTACTACCGTACTGTCACACTACGAAAACAAGACTGAGGAACGACAGATGTTTGCGTAGAATGGAGCGTGAAAATAGGGGCTACAGCGAAAACAACATCTTAAAATTAATTGATGTCGTAAATGCTGTGTAGACACCTTCGCGAACTAATTCCGTTATCGACACTATCATCAGCTGTTTTGAACCAGGACTAACTCTTACGTTACGGTATACTATTGATCCAGCACCAAGCTGGATTTCAAGGCTGCGGAAAACGAAATGACCAGCTTGACACGTATATAAACCAAAACGTTATGTAACCAAGTTATATATCCTTTGTTTCACTACGCAGCGTGTCGAGAGGAAAATTTGACGCTACATGGTCAAAGTTATTTCTATTTTCAATTGTGTTAACAAACATGCCTTGCTGCTTGAGAACTACGACCATAAAAAGTTATAAACATTTATAATATTTAGGGTTGGTATGTACACAAATCGTATCAAAAAATTCAAGCTACTACAGCGGAAAAACTACTTCGTTGGACAACCTAGTTAACATACACGTCTAAATAAAATTTTATTTAAAATTAAAGCTACCGTTATAAGAACGTAAGCTTTCGCGGCCAGAGTTAGATTGAAATCTTAGTCTTTTTGTGTTAGACCGCATCTGATTTTGGAATAAGGTCGATTTTTACCCGCACTTGTAAAAGGCATCATCACGACAGGAATAAGGAGTACGATATTCCATACTCCTTATTCCTGTCCTTACAAGTGCGGGCGAAATGTCGACCTTATTTAAAAATCAGACGCGGTCTAACCCAAAAAGATTAAGAAACTAAGATTTCAATAAAGCTACCGTACTCAATTTGTCGTTTTAAAGTTTCAAACTAAAGAAATAAATAAGGTTTTTTTTGGCAGCATATAAAACTCACAAGAGATTCGCGGAAAACATACTATGGAATCAGAATATAAAGAGAGAAAAGGCCTGAAAGCAGTAGGTTCTTTTCTAACAACTAGTTACATATGCCCATTATATTCTGATCGGTTCGATATTCTTGCGCTAACAAACGCTTTAATATAATTATTATAACTCGTTATTCAATAGTCTCTTCAAAATAGAACGTATGTACTGTGTGACTTTTTGGTGCGATTTAATTTTCCAACTAACCGCGAATAAATGATACAAAACAAAGCATCTGATCGCCTTAGAGGACATTTCAACAACTGCTATTAAGTACCCACCCATATTTGTTGTAAAAGACGATTTGAGAATACAGGATTCTTTTATATGTGAAAAACAAGTCTTATCTGACAAGCAATTTGCAAATTTGTTTGGTTCGTATAAAATTTTTGTTTTAATAACCAGAAAGAAAGCCTAATCCTGGCAGGCCTACTCTGCGCTATACAAAACGAAACTGCTTGTTGCACGGATTGCCTATACGAATGAACGAGAAATGCGTTTTAAACTGCATCAAGTTTGTTCGATTGTTTGAACGCGTCTTAGTCTTAACCACTCATGTTAACTTTTAAACACCTTAAGTTCAAAGATTTGCATAAAATACGTTTAAGATCGTTGAAAAATAACCGTTTATTTTTTCCCCAAAGGCAAAATGGTGCCACAGTCACTACCAACTCAAAAATTTTAAATAGCATGTAACACCTCATTTTCTGCATCTTCGCGTTTCGAAAATTCAAATCTTAACTTTTGATTGGATTAAGCTAGAAGGTCCGTATAAAATTCGGTTAAAATTTTTAAAAGTTACTTTCTTTTGCAAGTGATACGACCTTGAAAATTTAAAGCAACAAGGCGGAAGGACCCCTTTCATTATCTACACATAATCGCATTTAGGACACTGTAATCGTACATCCAATTCTAAGCGTTATAAGGGTTATAAGTCTAACACTGAAGTGTTTTCAGATTGAAATCCCCATAACTTTTATAACGGATTGTTCGATATTAATTTGATGAATATGTGGCTTTCAAATGACCTCATAAAATATATCATAATAATTGGGTATTATCACTATTTTTGAAAATTACGTAAAATGAATCTTGAAGTGCATATATATCGCACGCCATGTTAAAAAAAATTGTAGATAGAGAATTTCAGGTCTGAAATTCGAATCTTAGGAGTCGCCGCCAAAACGCTTCTATCCAAGGTTATTCAACTCGTGACGTCAAGTGTCATGTAAACTTTACCGAGGAGCGTGCTGTTTAATGGTGTAGTATCATTCTTGTATTGGAAAAGCTTTTGTGTGGTGTTCATTGAAAGCACAGTGTAAGAGGTCGCACCAAAAAGTGATTTGTGTAGTTTTAGAAGCATCTATTATGTGTGGAAAACAAAACAAGTGTTGTTTTGTACATGGTTATAAAAGTACAGTACAGCTAACAAAATTTTTGTAACCGTTCCTCGAGATTATCAACGTATGGAAAAGTTGTTTAAGGCCCCTAGACGTGATATGCCGAAATCGCAAAGTTTGTTTTTCTGTTGTGAAGATCATCTTAATTCTTACTGTAAGTTTTATTATTCTTTTTGGAGTTATAAGTGTTTACCATTCAGTTTCCATTTTGTTATAGCTTGAAGAGGATATGCGTTTTAAGTTGATAGAGGGAAATGTTATAATAAAGAACGACGTTGTTCCCCAAATATTCGACTGTTAGTCAGACCGGAAACGAGCCGCAAGAGCCCCGAAAATAAATGCAATTTATATTTATTCTAACCTCTAAAATAAATGTCAAGTTTAGCGTACATATTGATTCTTACGTTTTTATGTTTACAAATAGTATGTTTCCAACAACCCACTGTGATCAAATTATCAATGCTACGTTAATTTAATAAAAGGTTCACTTATGCTGCTGCTTTTCGTTCCTCATCTCCGCCGCGCTGAACCGCTCATCGCTGTACACAAATTCCATAACAATGAACATGCCTTCAGAAGTCATAAGTATTTCACTTTTTCTTGGCGTATTTTAATTCGCTTCTCACAAAATGAACGCCAACAACAAACAAATTGACGGGTTACGGGTTGAGGCTGACGCGTGACGCGCTGACCCCAGATGTAAACAAGCGGCCATTTACAAGACCTGACGTCGCGGCCAATATGTTCGCGTTTTGGCGGTCCCTTTAAATATTCGCATTCTTAATATTAAAAATACACCTTACGATCCATTTTTTCTAATTTATAAGCTGTCACAGTTATTTTGTGGATTAGATGCTCTCTATTAATATGCAATTTAATAAAATATAAACACATGGCAAATACCCAATTCGGGTATAAAATTTGGAGTGACATACGGTTTCGTTATGTTTGGAAGAGCTATATGAAGGAAGTTTTCAGAATTCACAGTTGGCGCCAAAGCAGACCTATCATGCATTTTAGCGTCTCACCGTCTCTCATCTATGTAGCAGCCATGGTCATTATAGAAAAAAAAAATAATTCCGCGATAAACAGCTTATTGTTCTGAGTGAAATATTTTAGAAACAAATCAAGTTCTTTCGTTTAGGTACTAATCCTAATATGTGCATTATTTAACGTTGCAGCATCTAAACACCAACTGTCATAAATAATCGCAAACCGATTGTCACAGACGTACAGACATTTGTACATACCATTACCATTATCAAGTCATTTTAGAAACAATAATTTCGTACTGTTTCCTTTTATTTCACATATATAGGTATTACTATAAGTACAAGTTTGAAGAATGACGTCGACATTCCAATACCATGCACTCGCCATCACACGCCACTATCCATCACTACTACCTTTACAATGTCCTAGTAAAATAAAAATCACGGTGCGAACGTTCCTTTCTAAAAATATTTGACATGTATTAGAACCTGTTATCTCTTCGGTAATTTGTAGTTTAGCCGACTCCAACCTAGTAACAAAGTTTATCACATTAGATAGAGCTGTATGAAAAGGTATTCGTATTCGTCAAATTTGACCAATTCTTTTATAGTTTAAAATTAAAACTAGATATGTGTTTTGTGTTGTCGGAATGATTTTAAAGACTCTCAGTTTAAGAATAATCGGTATCATTGATGGAATAAGCCCAAACCAAATGCAACTAAAACATTACTTTAGATTACATCATCAAATGAGGATGGTAGTATGACAAAACGGTCTGGAAGCTTGCTCATAGAAGTGAAGTGGTACCTTACAACTAAACGTTTTCTGATACTTCAAAGACGACTATCTCCCGCTCATTGCAATCAGCCTTGAAGTCTAATTTTCACATGTTTTTGTAAATGAGAAGAACTTAAAAAAGGACAATACATAACTAGTGTTTCGATTCTAAATAAGACTAAACACAATCAGTATTGTTTATCTTAATAAAAAAGGGCTTTGTGTTGTTATTTTTATGTCAGTCAGTATAGCTTACTGTTACGAGTCAAGAAACAAAAACCACATACAACAGAGGGGCAATGATAGCGACAATGTGAGAAATAGTATCATCTGACATGAGTAATGTATAAGAGAGGATGAAATGTTCAGCTAGACCAAGAAATCCGACGAAGAACTGACATGATTAAGAAATTGTTACGATTATACTTTATCTAACTATACTAGCGCTGTACGTACCTACTGGCATTTAAAAAATATTGTACTTGCTTAGTCCAGAAAAAACAAATATATATACTGGTAACTGTCAGTTTACTTCTTTACTGCTCCTCGTTCTGTAAAACCTAACAACACTATCTAAGTAGGCCTGTACTTGTTTCGATGCCGCATCGCATTTACTGCCAAATTGCATCCATGCCAACAAAAGTAAGATAGCGGTAACTACAGCAGTGTCGTAATTTGTTGTGTTCAAATTGTCCAATCAATTTAACGACAATATGCCAAGACAATATGACAATCGTCCAGCTGTGAATGGGCACGTCAGGATTAGGGCAGATCGGGATGCTTCCCATTCCGAAGAGTATATAAATAAATTTTATTTTCTATTCTCATCACATGATCTCTATTTGAGATTATGCATGGAGCTATCAGCGTAAATGTTGCACACGTAAACAATATGCCCAGAGCGAAAATAAAACAATGGAATTTTAAACGGATGTCTAATAAAGCTTATTTTGTAGAAACTTCCCACTGTCTGTTAAGTAATTATCGTACTAGTACAACAAATTAATTAATCTAAACAAAATACGCTCAAGTGCCACATTTTAAAGCAAACCTATAAATATTACTCAATATCTGATAAAAATTCTGAAAATAAGAAAAGTGAAATAACACGTTTTCGAAATAAGGCGAGACATTGTAGTAAATATTATTATTAAAGGGATTCAAAATTTGTTATTAGACTTCGTCATAGGTCTAGTTTATGAAACATTCCAGTAATTAAATTGCGAAAAATAAGCAATAAATATGAAACGTAACGATCTTTTAAATGTAACTTTACAGGGATGTAAAATTAAGATTATATGTCGATTTTTCTGATAGGTTCCTTTAACGACAGATAAAAAATTATTCACGCAGAAGTCAAGTTACTTGTAGATAATAGGCAAGTGAGACCTGAATTGAATAAGTTTTCGTTTTCGTAAGCGATTCCGTTTGTCAACCTGGCACCTACCAATTCAATTTTTATTTTATAATTTCCCTTGGAGTAGAAGTAAACTTCGAAAATTAATATTTTGTAAACAAAAATTGAATGAGTCCATACTTGGCGATGTCCCAGTACACAAAGTAGCCTAAATATACAAGGATACAATAATTATATACAATTTGACACAATTCGCCTCATACAGTACAAAAGATACATTTCTCTAACTTTGACAAAATCCGACAATTAATGAGACATTAGAGTTTATACTTATTATTTTTAATTGAGAATAAAAACTAAATACGACAAAAACCTTCAAGTCATCAACGGTTGAAAACAGCATTTTACAAGTATACTTAAAACATACCTATCATTTTATTCTCACAAAAAATACATAATCATAATACGAGTAATATCAACATCACTAAGTTGGTATATTTCGTATTGAGACGCATCCCTCTAATAATAGTTTGCAAAGAAACACTCGTATTGTTTTTACGTGTGTAATTAGGCAAGAAATTCTCATAAAGCCCTTATCGGCTGAGAAAATAAAAAAAATACGCCTTAGATAATAGCCCCCCTTCATTAAACTTAATCATCCCATGATCACGCACAACACACTCAAACTGCCTAACGATGTCATCTTTTGTGAAAGATAATCAACAATGTTGACACACCGTTTTACTGTTGTGGGAATTAGCGCTATCAATACGCTATAAAAAAAAGACGACCTTTGGCTTAGTTTTGTGTTTACCGAAGTTCTTATACAGGACGAAGCGATATATCTTATATCATACGCACTTCGTATACAAACAAGGAAGTTACCTAGTTCTTCGAAAAATAAGGAGATAAACTGGAAGAAAGTTATCGTTAATTAGTAAAACGTGAAGACCTTCGCGCGGTTAATACAAATAATGCACCGTTAGTGCAAGGACAGCTTTGTTCTTTGACGCGCCTGTAAGAAATATTCTAAAAAGGTATAATTGCTTATTTTGTAGAGATGCTAGAAGGTGTGCAAATTTATATAATTGACACTAATTTACGTGGGCCACGACTTTTGCAACTGACATTGAATGAACGAAAAATTCATTCAGCCTTTAAACAGGATTTCAGAACATTCTTAGCGTCTAATTAACAATTAAATAATGTTTAGTTATAATTACTCGCAGACTGCTTTTACAAAGTTGGAGATTAGTTCCAAAAAGCGACTTGACGTTTAGTAGATGTTTCTTGAAAACAAGTTATTATAATGTGCATGCTGACACTTAAAATCTAAACTAAAATGGTTTTCTTCATTTTACTCGAAATTACTCACCTCCAGCAGGTACCCACGACATTTTCTTCAGAAGCTTTCTTCTTTTCTTTGGAATCACATCCTTTATGAAAATTTTATCAAACTGTTTATTAGATTTTAACCGAAAAGTAACAATATTTTTAAAGATGATTTTTATTCACATATAGCAACAAGCGTTGATATATAGCATGCTTCAACTTTTTTAATATGACAATTTTTTTAAGATATCAAGGCTCCCAAGAGATTGTCAAAAATACATCATGCAGATTTGTGACCAAACTCATGTTCGATTTATTGTAAATCATTTCAGCCGTCCACTCATGTTAGCTAACATGCCAATTTGTTTCTTATTGTTAACTAGGAATTGTTTTATACGCCACCGGTTGGTATCTTKAGTGTTTTAAATTACACTTATAATTTATTTTATGGGGCGCAGTGCTGTACTGGAATTAAATATACTTATACCTGCAGCACTACTTCAAAAGTCATTCATTCGTACCACCAATTTTGGCTAAAATTGCGCGTTTCACGTACAACACTGTTATCAGTTATCTAACGGGAAGCTTCCAGTATATCAATGGGCCAATACGCGCCTGATTCATGTTAATATAATTCCACAAATTGCCTATTAACATACTAACAAAGCTAAACGTTTTAGTATTACCGTGTCTTTAAACTTAGGTTGATAGATCATTATTAGGTAACAATACAAGATCACATTAAATTAAAATAACGCGTCCTATAAGATCAGACTGCATTAAACTGCATACTGAATGATATTAATAAACAAACAAGTGCATAATTGACTTAATTATCAAAACAGTTGTGTATTTAGTTTTAATAACTCGACCGGTGACCGCAAAATGGTCCGTTCATGGCATGTGTTTAAAAAACATGGCACCGTGTGCTGTAAAAACTCTCAAGATCGTAATAGAAAACTTTCCCCACAAGGTTAAATTAAAATAATGCATGAGTAACCAAAGACGCTAATCAATACCAATAGAGTTTCTACGAACATGTTTCAAAAGTAATTATCCACACTCACGGACGGAATACCGATACCAAAATAGATTACGCCAGTTCTAAATTAACAAATAAACAATCTTGTCAGGAAATCTCGTATGAAGCATGCGTTTTGTACTTTGCTCTGACTACACACAAAATTCATACCGAATTCGTCGTAGTATCCATCGTCCTGCAGCCCGAAGTAAACCATATCGAAACGTTGAGCACTACTACAATAGGCGATCGCAATTGGGTAGTTGCCACGTTATCGCGCAACGCACCACTGTGATCCTCATCCTCATTCTCCGTTTTATAAATACAGGTATACTKCGTTTGTGACAACAGTAAACGTGCTGAGCACGTGAAATATAAATGCTCTGGCGTGGTGCTACCACTGCGTAGTCCGGAGCCTCCTGAAGGTCCCTCGTGGGCAAAAACTGGATAACACAGCTCAGAAACGCAGTAGCTCAGTTGTTGACATAACAATCGGGTTGTAAAGGTGTATGCGAATCGGAGTGGAGATATGCACGAAGTTCAAGGATATGTTGAAGATTTTATTTCTAAAAATATTGCACATTAACAGGTCGTTGTCACAACGCCTCGGTTTAATAAGGCTTAGCGAAAGTAGTCTTGAAAAGTATTTAGGTTATTATCAGTAATAAGGGTACGGCTGTGTTTACTTTGTGCATCAAAGTGAAAAGATATGGACTCATCAGTTTATTGGCTGGATTTTTATTGTTTAAAAGTTTGTAGGTCAGCAAGTTCAATACATTGTCGTTGCAGCTTGATAGCTTAGATACAACTTCGCTTTTTTAAAAGTATGAAGTATTCAAGTACGAATTTCCTGTCCATAAAAAGGCAGTTAATAATTGTGGGTGAGCTGTATCTTCTACACCCCCGTAATTTTAACGTAAACACGTATAATAAATTGTAGAAAAAATTATGGCGATTTTTTTAAATTTAACGATCGTATTACTCATTGAATAATTTTGACAATTGAGTTCTTTGCAGTATGAAATTTAAAGATAGGTATCTTATTCTTTGAAATGTCTCTCATAACTAGTAAGTTTTGTCTAATACCAGGTTAGGACGATGTGCATCACAGACTGCTTTTATCCACCGTTCACGAGTTTGACACTTGAGAAACAGTATAATTTATTTCCTTAGTGCAATTTTGTTCAGCACGATTGTTTACTTAATATAGAAATACAGGGTGTCCTCGATATACACCAACGTTTGGCATGTGATAGAAAACGCAATTTTAAAAACTTTTTTCGAATAAAAAACATCCAAAAACAATTTGTTTTTGATACAAAGGATGTTGAAATTGAATTTTTACAAATGATTTATTACAATTATTCCTGAACTATAAAAGAATCATAACGGCATAAGATACAATTAACAAAACTAATCGGGGGATTTCTAAAGCACTAGTGGATCTTTTAAAATTCATTTTCAACACCCTGTATATCGAAAACGGAGCGTTTTCGAAAAAAAATTTTATTCCAAAAAGTTTTTAAGGATGTGTTTTCTATCACTTTTCAAGCAAACTTCAACGAGACATGTTGTATTTAGAATTGGTTAAGGATTACAAAACTGTATTAGTTTKGTCTAAAAATCCACATACCTAAAAGTTCTATTAAAAGGGGTAGGGGATGTGCATTACCCCAGCGCACGCCACTGGTGCTTTAGAAACCTCCCGATAACTTTTTTATTGTACCTTATGCTGTTATGATTCCCAGAAATTAGGAATTGATATCATTTATAGTTCAGGAGTAGTCTTAAGAAATCATTTATATCAATAATAAGCGTTTTCAGAAAAAAATTTACTAGAAAAAAGTTTTTAAAATTACATTTTCTATCACCTCTCAAACGTTGTCGGTATATTTCGAGGACACCCTGTATAATAGAATATTTATAAAGCTGCATTTCTCAAATATCTTTGGAAACAAACAAGTATGATAATTATGTATAAGGCATAATTGTGTGAAACAGAAATATACATATGTTGAAAACGATTTTACTCGAAATCAATCAAAGTCTGAGAAGGTGGAAAAAAAGGTAGAAAATTTTTAATTTGCTGGGCAAAGTTTGAAAAAACCATTACCAAAAAAGTGGTAATAGTTTTTACCCCATTCACGTTTTTTAACCTATTTACAAATTAAATTTTAAAATCGGTCTCTTACCATCTGGTTTATGACGCAGAAATTCAGTAGCCTACATAATTTATATCAATTTTCGACAGAAATTGCACCATCAACCATGACTAGACTGGTTGTAAAGTTACGAAATGGAAAAGTGTGAAAGACGTCCCTTGTTCAGGTCACCCCCAACCCGATAAAAATGCGACTCGAAATGGTAAATAGTATCAAAACCTGCACCATACAAATTGCCATAAACACACGAGCCATTCATTTATAGTTAAACTGTTGAGAACACAAAAATATATCCGTATTCCATATGAACTTAATGGAGACGATCCAGAAAACGATTTGTAAATTTAAAAAGTTCTTGTGCTTTGTTGTCAAAGAAATACTAATTTCTCAAGTACACTGTACTTGTTTCCAATGAAGCTACTTGGACGCTCAATATTTATGTTGCATAATCTTACTAAACGCCTCTAGTATAGTATCTCGAGAAAAGATAATGTACAGAGTAAAAAACAATCGAATAATGCTAAATAATAAATAATTCTGAATTGCTTGCGTTATTTTTTCACCACTCTCTACACATTTACATATAAACACGCGGATGCAAACAGTTGATGCATACGTTACTACAGTAAAAACTTGCAGTTTGTCAATATTATTCCGATACTACACGTGTACACAGATTTAGATAAATATTAAACAGCAATTTCCCTTTAGGTTCACGTCAGTTGTACTTTTCAATGTCATAGATATTTTACCATTACTTTTCAGTTACAGCATCAGTTTGACCTCGATATTAAAATTTCAAATACAGATCTCCAGGTAGTCGGCAGTTAGCCGCAAAATTCCAAAGTGATAAAAAATTCAACCACAACTGGATGCATTATTGACCTCAAAATTACATACTATGAGCGCTACTTGAAAATTACAAAACGCAATAGCAACCCGGCTGAATTCCAGTTTTAAAAATAAAATGAAGACGCTAAGACGTCACCATGTAAAAATAAAACACAGCATCATTATTACGGTCTTCAGGTCAGAATTACTCGCAATTGCTGGAGAGTTATTCTATTTCCGAGAACATGCAAAAATATAGTTTTATAAGATTAACGATAAATACCCACACTGTGTATATAGAGCGAGTCTGAGTTCAGTACATCAAATCCAGATTTTTGAATACTATGACACGCCGATAAATACTTCAAGTACCAGTTTTTTGCTAAGAAAAAAGATATACTTTATGTCTCAAATTGCCGATTATTTTTTTAGTGGCAATCCTGCTATTTTACTGGCCATTTTTCATCAAAATTACCCAATTTAATATTTTTATTCCGTGTCAATTGAAAGATGATAAAAAGCATGTTATTTGAAAAAATAAAAAATAAAACAATGTCTGTTCCCTCTACCTATAGGTGCTCAGGACCTAATTTTTCAATTTATTTTTTGTCAATACAAAATGTGTATGGAAGTGAAATTGTATGTATTACCAAATATAAATAAAAAACATAAAGCAAAGCAAGAGAGTACTTGGTGTTCGTTTGTGTAAAACTGAAACAACACATTTTGAAATTTCTTGTCAAAATAATTAACCATACTAAATCGCAATTGAACGACGCATCTGGAGTGTGAACACTTTTATTTTTCCCTTGTGTTAAGGTACCTAAGTTTCTTGTATACGAGAGCTAAGGAAAAAGTTTTCAACGCAATGTTTTACTTAACTGAAAGTTAGAGGATTTCAATCTGAAACTGACTGGATACGAGGATACGGCAAGGGCGGAAAACAAAGTTATACATGTATTCAGAGAAATATTTCGATTTACCACTGATGTAGTACTGTGTAATTGAACTGTGGGCCAGATTGAAAAACAAACATTCGTCGTCAGCCTGACACTACGAATACGAAACTAGACAATTTTCAGTAAAATGAATGCTCAAGTGCAAACACTCCATTTTCATATACAAACTGTCAATCCTCCAGTTCTCAATCTATTGGACGTCTGACCACAGCAAATATCATAACAAAATAGATCGTTTTAACCATATCAAAGACAACATTAAATAAAATGCAAGTATGCCGCTGGATCCAAAGTATAAATATCTATTAAAAAGTTTTTTTTCTATTACACATTTTCAAGCGAGATATTGAGGACTGAAGAAATTTAGGGTGAAAGGCAACATATTTTTTCTTCTCTTGTTTAATTTTGTTGTAAAAAGTAGGTTTATTTTTACTAATATCCATTTGTTTTTAAATTTTGTTATTGGTTTGTATCAGCATTGATTTAAAGTTCGATTATAAGATTATTTCGACTATGTGTTTTATTTAGTCCAGAATGAACCCAGAGTTCGTATGAGTTATGGTTTGATTGTTTCCTTTGTTTTGTGGCTGGACCAGAGTTGATGGACAATTGGTGTATTACCGGATTAAAAGTACTAAAGTCGTGAGTACTGAAATGTATTTTGATTGTTGTCTCTTTGAGAGATTCAAATGGTAGTATTTTTGTTGTTGAAAGTCCTGACGTCAGGTTTTTATGTTGCTACCAAACTGGGACAGTTTATGAGATTTTTGTATGATTCTGGTATCTGGGTGCCCTGCCAGCAACGTGGGAAGCGATGGTATTTGGTATACCGTCGGTCCAGTTAATATCCGATACGCAATCAACAACTGGTGTGCCTGGGGTTAAGGACCCCTTGACGCATCGCAGTGTATGATCCTCGATGTTGATCTCAGAATGGGCACTTCTGAGGTGATCGGAAACTCACTTGCATGCGCTCGCTTGCCGATGCGGCTACTTGGAAGAATAGTTGGTAGTTGTTGAAAATTATGGTTTTTGTTTAATAACCTAGGAAATTAGGCCAAAGGTGGAAATAAGAAGAGGGAGGCCCAGGCGAGAAGACACTTTGTGACTAGCCTGGGGGCATCGTTGCCCCCCGGTGAGTGGTTGTGTAATTCAGTACAGTAAAAGAATGTTCTGTTTGTTTCCGGTGTCTATTGAGTGAACGAATACTCCTTTTGGTCAATAAAAAGCCACTGATTGATTAATTTCTGGGTGTCATGAACGAGGTGGAGGGAGTGTAATGGATTTCTTTGTTTTGGTATGTTATTTACTGGTATTCTTATGCAAATACGTCCCATGTATATTTTATTAACAGCAGTTAAGTATTTATTAGTCAACAAATATTTATTACTCCTTACAAGGGTTAGTTAGGAATAACTTTAAAAGAAAAATGGCGCAAAACGAGAAGTGATGTGCAAACCCCAATTCTCTAATATTAATATTTAACGAATTGCCCTGCAAAGAGACTGAGATACCCTTTACGTAATGTGTTTTAAATTACAGACACGCTCTGTACAATACCTAAAGCTGATGATTTTATGAATCTAAAGCTATAAACAACTGTAATATTTATTCTCTCATTCTGCGCACTCTTAATCATTAACGAAAAACACCATTGAACACTCCAAAACAGCGTGCTAGCAATAAGTACATGGGAAAGTTTCGAAATCGCTTTAGGATTCCTTGCTATTGTTCGCGTACATAATAATGCGTGTCAGTATGAAAGCAGTAAAGATAAACCGAGTAGTATCGACAGGAACAACCAATAAATTATTTGTTTACAGTGTAGTTAGGTGGGACTTCGCTTGCTGATAACACGAAAACATTCGTTTATATATGTAAGTTATGCGGATTTCTCATCGCTACAAGAACGACGCACATTGTGTTGCACAAAACCATTATAGGTAATGTAACTCGATATGTTCTGACGCAGTAAATAAATTCAGCTCGTATGTTTTGGCTTAACTCTAGATTAATAACTTCAAGGGTGTAACAATGATCCTTTTCTGCATTGCATAATATATTCAAAGCTGATTGTGCGGCGTGATCCAAGCATTTAGAATACTACAAATAAACTTGATCACATAGCTTCATTTTATGATAGTCCCTTCAAAGAGACATTTACTATAAGTTTAAGAGCAGTGAATAATTTTAGCGATTTGAATTAAACTTGTAACATTGTTGTCTAACGAAGCGTTCTTTCTAAAAGGATATTTGTTTACATATTAAAGTAGTAGGAGGTGAACTATCAGTCAGAAGGCACAGTACTTTTTAAATTGTAAACAATATTTACGACTTTTGTTTTAAAGTACAGTTTGCGTTGCGTCTAAATGAAGAACTGATAAATTAATGCTGCCAAATCAGTTAATATGCCTTAAAAACGTTTTCGAACGTATTTCTACTAGCTACAGCGGGATTCCTAAAGTTCCGGAAGCTAAAATATAATCGAATAATCCCAAGACCGTTTCCGAACCGAAGTTGAATCAAATCATATTTTTTCATAATAAATGTTCAAAATGATTCCTGTTCTGCTGTAAAGAGTCTGTGTTCGAACTCCTGGCGCACATTCCCAAAGATCTGGTTTGGAATATTCTGACATTCCTGGATAATCCTGTGGCGCAATTCTTCAATTATGGCAAGTTTGGTTTTATAAACTACCGATTTAAGATCACTCCAGCGAAATAAATCATTTGGAGATAGGTCTAACGATCGCAGTGGCGAATGGGACTTTTCGTCGCAGCCTGACTTTTCGAAGCAGGCCGTTTCGCAGCCGACTGTTTCGTAGCCAGACTGATAACTAAACAGTATTTACGGCAAAAATTTTAAAGCAACTGTAATCGAATAAATTTGGGGATAATTTTTAATAATCTATGCCCGCTATAACATCTGGCAAATAAAAATTAATTATAAAATATTCTTTAGACCAAATATTAAGTCAATTTTTGAGTTTTACTCATTTCTTCGACGGAACCGTATCTTTAATTATTAATCTCTAATTCTTATGTAAAACGTATCTATTCAAATTCCTTTTTATTTTGAGGGCCAATCCATTCACAATTGTTGTTATTGGTAACTTAGCCACATATTTAAAGGGACAATTTATTGGAGATAAGATAAATTCCTGATTTTTTTTATGTAGAAATTACACTATTTTAGTAATGAAGTAATCATCTGCTAATATTTCTGTATTCAATATAAAAAACTTTTTAGGTAGCTAATGCCTTTGCCTTTACTAATGGGCACACGCCTTGACATATATTAATGTTTAGGGAAGAATACGTATTAAAACAGCCTAATATTGTAACACTGCAGGATAGTACTTTCAGCACGTTCCATCCACAAATTCGATTAACATTCCGAAATAATAAAATTAGGAAGAGTTGCTTTTCATTTAAATTGTCATCCAGATTTTCTGTGCCACAGACGTTTTTGTGACCATTTATTCCTTTACTTGTAAAACTTGAACAATTTAGGTTAATCAATTAATTTTTATCAGGTACTTTCTGATATATGTAAAATTATTGAAAAAACAGTGGAAAAACGCACTAGAGACGGCCGAAATTTATAAAAAGATCAGATTAAATAATATTTGCACCGAATAATCTTCCGGTGATTGCAAATCTTATATTATAATGAAAGTTATTTTGTTTTTTTTGTTTGCTATTCAATAATTGGGTACTCCCAACCAATAAGGTAGGTACAAAAATATTTCCTTTAGAAAAAAAATCTTTTATGATACCTTGACAGCTTACTTTATCAAAAAACAGATTTTAAAATTTTTGCCATGAATATTGTTATCAGTTTGGCGTCGAAACAGTCGACTACCAAACGGCCAACTTCGATATGGTTCATCTGCGAAGAGGCCCGGCTTCGAAACGGCCGGCTGCGATTCGGCGGCTGGCAATCGGCGACCGCGAACCGGCGGAGGCGAAAAGTCCTAGGCCCATCTCAGTGGGCTGCTGATCCACTGATTTTTGTCGTTATCATCCAGCCATCGTCGTATTAAGAGTACGTGCTGCTGGAAATGTGGTAGAGCCTTATCTAACCCCTGCTCACCATTTTCATCAATTTGATTTTCTAATTCCTGAACTATCAACAGTTGTTTGGTCTCCTGTAACGTATCGGCATAATGCTCACCTTTTAAATAGCCATCAAAAAATAGGGGACCATTTACAACAATCCTTAAAATCCCAGCTCAGACATTCATTCTTTTTGGGTATAGCGTGTGCTCTTTTCTGAATACGTGCGGATTGAGAGCAAAAGTGCCTTCACAAAATTCTGTATCGTCTTCATTAAGCTCCTAATTGTGTTGAATTTTATAGGGGTTTTATTAGGAGTTGTGACATTTAGAATCTTTCTTACGAATTCACGTGATGATCCTGTTGTCTGTCACCAAGTACTTGAATTTGGGCAGCTTCATCGACTATTCTTGCTTTCTCATTTTCTTAGTTCTTATTAACCACTGAAGCAAATTTTTGAAATTAAGCAACAAGATTTCGAATACAGTTATGATCGACGTGGTGTTCAGGATGTCTATCGTTGAAAACCGTCGCTGCACGCCTATAACTTTCATTTTCAGCGCTGTAAATAAAAATCGTTTGAACACGTTCAGAAGTGCTGTAAACTGTGACTTCAACAGTTCAAACAAATTAGATACTCTTTATATATTCACTACCCGAGAGCCGAGTCACCTTTTATTTTTTTTATTCATTGCTAAGCTTCAAACGCGAATGTTATTTAAGTTATTGTTGTGAAGAAATAATCTTCCTACTTTATTAGTACTTTATCCAGTTCCTGAAACTGAACTGAATTCCGTTTCGGAATTGCCATTAAGTAACGTAGTAAAGTATAGCGAACGCTGAAAACAACCTTTAGACGATCTAGCCAGCATGCAATTGCTATGCAGTAAATAGAGCTGGGCCAGTACCACTTCCGAAACCACCATCCGATACAGATACTTTTTAATAAGTATCTGAATTAAGATGTGATTTTTTATTTAAATTTAAACTGGACTATATTATATACATTCCAATCATCCATTGGAATGCATTATATGTTAAATATGGTGGAAAGTGTGTCTTTACAGTCTGAAAAACAGTAGTTGTAATCCAGAGTTTTTTGTTTGCTCAAGTGTACGAAGGCGTAGAAGAGGCACATATATTTTATTTTTTTTAAATTCCGCAATACTGAAAGTAATCTGGGAATTCCGACTGTAATGTCGGAATTCCGATTTTAATCTTGGGATTCCAACTTTAATGTCGGAATTCCAACTTTAATCTCGGAATTTTGACTTTAGTCTCGGAATTCTGACGTTAATGTAGTAATTTCAATTTAAATATCAGAATTCCGATTTTAATCTCAGGATTCCGACTTTAATCTGAGTATCCCGACAATCTCGCAATTGCGAATTTAATTTCAAAGTCGGAATTCCGACTTTAATCTCGGAATTCTGATTTTAATTTCAGTAATCTGAGATTAAAGCCGGAATTTAAAAATAAATATATACCTGGCCCTTTTACGCTTGCCTAATCTACCACGGAAATACGATCGCTCAAGGTAATATGCGGAGATTGAGGTTCAGTTTTATGTATGTACGTTGAAAATTGTGCACATTGGAAGTAGTATCGGATATCAGATACTTTTGTGATTTTCACTGATCTTACAAAGTATCGGATTATGCTAATTTCGGCCGATACCCGATATACCAAATGTCGGTATCAGTCAAGCCGTGGCAAACAACACTACCGATAGTTTGCCAAGTGGCCGACTAAATTTACTAAAACTTGCCACCCTTTTTGTTCTTGCTATAAAGATGAGCTAAAATGAAATTCTGTTGTGTCGCAAGTATGGGTTTGCCATTTGAAAATAGTGGGTGGTGTAACTTTCAAAAGTACGTCTTTATAGAACTCGCCCTCTATGCTACCAAAACGGTTTTAAGATTATTCGATTATATTTTTTGGTTCCAAGGTTAGAGCTGCCGGTTTTTTTTTAATTGACACCCGATATAAGTACACATTGTACAAGCAGAGCTGTCAACATAATTGATTCAAAATTAAATCTATGTTTACAACTTGAGCGATTGATTACGTATATAAAACCAATTCCTACAACTCTTTTAACATCTGTTGTATCGATGCCAAGCTACTCTGACTTTTATCCACGCGTACTGGAGATACTAAAATTTCCGCTAGTGTTTTATGTCTCTCGTACTTTTCCTTAGTATAATAATAGTTATCTACAGACTAAACATTTAAAATCAGTTTGTTATATTTACAAGGCTGCATCCATATTTTATATAGCAATTTAAGGCGAAGCATCAGAATTGCTACAAAATTAAAGACAAAAACATTCACATGACAGTTTTTTGATTTATAGTTCGCCCGATTAAAAATATTTCAAGTTATTCATTTTAAAATCTATTTGTCACTGACTTTATCAGCAAAGCCTCTAAACGCCGGTCTCAGTGGTCCAGAATACAGTGACTGCCTGTGGATTTCGAGGTTGCAGGTGCAAGTCCCGCCAATGGTGTGACTGTATAATGGTACTATATATTACAGACTATATAATACAAAACCTATCGAAATGGCTACTTGCCAGGAATTTGCAGAGGCGTTAGGCAAAAAAAAATATCATCTGCAGTTGGTTGCGGTGCAGACAGCACAGCATAGATATGCATTTTAGGCTATGCACTTGATTATATTCTGCAAAATATTTGAAGTTTAATGAAGAAATTTTACGACAAAAACTTTTGAAAGCCAGAGTTAAAAATTGCAGATGAAAATCATGTTCAGCATTGCATTATTTAGGAAAACCAGAAAAAAACAACGGAAGCTACAAAAATATCAATTTATATCAGGAAGCACCTCAAGTTCTTTTAGTCCAGATATCYCAAATAACGCAACAACAGCCTACCACGGCACTAAACCATTTGCAGAAAAGTAATTGCAATCAGCTGCAATCCAAAAGTTTGGAAAGTAGGTTCCACATAAATTAACCGAAATCAACCGCAATCAGAGTCACAGTTTTCAATTTTTCTTTTCATTTCAAAACAGTTTTTGGAGCAAATTGTGACCTGATATGAAAGATGCGTTCTCTGTGTTAATATGACGAGGAGATCTCAATGGGTGGCGCACCGCAAAACACGCCAAAGTCTGACACAAAATAAGTGTCAAAACAGAATTGCGTTTGATAGAACTTAAAACGAATTCTTCTTTTTCAACTCTTTTGCCAGGTAACCAAACCATATATTGTGCACAAATGGAAAGGCTGACGCACGTTTTGGAAGAGAGGGAACCAGCGCTAGCCAATAGCGTAGGCGAAACTATTCATCACGATAATGCAAGACCACACACTGCAAGAACTACGGCAAAAAAATTACGTCAGTTGAGATCGAAAATTCTGCCACAAACTGCATACTTTCATTATATTGTCCTGCTTATCATTACTTGTTTCGTTCTTTGCAAAAAAATTTTGCTAGGAAAAAATTCAACAGTTGAGAAGTTAGGATGTCAGCTGAGCGTTAGGCACAATAGGGTCGTCCCGCACATTAAAATTTGATAGTTTTAACCTATGCCTTTTATTGCTTACATCATGAATACTAATGCTACGCATCTATTTTGCTCTCAGATTCATTCAATTCGTAGTAAACGGCGGTAGAAAAATTACCCTGTTTCAAACATTTTCTTAAATCCGCCAACAACTACGCAAAAGGTTCCTAATTTCAGTCATGCGCACTGTTACAGCTCTCTAGGTAACAAGGTGCTCACCGTTGTCAGTTTTATAAATAGTCAGAGAAATACAAATAATGCAATGGGAGTGAGGGAGGAGAGAAGGTATAACCACAGTATAAAATAATACTTTGGTATAACCGTCTCCAATACTATAATGTAAACATAGGAATAACCTGTAACCTGTAACTGTTGATCAGCACTAGTATTCTTACAACACAGAACAAAACACTTCTTCTTGCTCCACCACTTAATCTCACAAATACGAAAGTCGAAAGTTTGACGAAACTATTTAAACAAAAAAGCCTGGCTAGAGTTAGGTTAGGGTTATTCTTATTACGTTGCACATGGAACACATGAAGCACGTGCGAACGTGCGATGTTGTCAATGGTACTTAACCGTTTTCTACCTAACGACGACCAGACATAGTCCTGGCAGTTTCAAAACTTATCATATCGTTGTCATACGTAAGTATACAAACTTTAAACATTATCAAGCGTCGTTTAATTTCCCATAATAAAAATATTAGTTCAAAAGCAGGTTTGATGGTTAAAGTGCTTTCGTATTTCAGAAAAAGGCCAGTGAATGCGCTTATTATATTAAACTGTTCATTATAGAATAAACTAACTGAAGGATGATTTAAGTTATTTTCACAAATCGCGTAAATTTTCCCACATTGGCAACGCGACGCAGCTGAATAAAATGTAAACAAATATTACTTGCAATGCCGCTAGAGCATTGGCTATTATTGGTGTTTCTCGCTTTCGTCAGCATGAGAACCTTTTACGTCATCTCCATGGCGGAATATCGAGGCATTTGAAACGGATATTGTAAATCCATACTTTCACATTTTTTTCTTGCCAAACAAGAACCGGAAAAAATCGCAAAAAAAGTCATTGTGCTTCAATTTTTATGTACATTTTAAATGTTAAATAAAAAAATTGTGGGACGAGCCCATTGGTCGAAAACGATGGCAATCATATTGCAGAATGAATTATATATTGTGGCGAAATAAAACCTGTTAAAAGTAAACTAAGAAGCGACATTGTTACTACTCATACTTAGGTCGAGTTAAAATTGTACGGGATATTTCTTTTTTTGACGAGAAAAGGTTCTAGCGGCACTTCGGACACCTAAACTAAGAGAACTATAATGTGTAGTATCCACAAGCAGAAGCTCAACAAAAAAAAATTTGATACCATCTATGGTAATCTCGATAAAAAATATTAGCATGATTATACTCTTCCCATTGGAAGAAGGTTATATTGAGGGTCCTTTTGTGTAGAAATCAATCGTTCAAAATGGGTTTACGACAACTTTATTATTTTAAATGGAAGGGACCACTCTGAAAAGCGCATTGGATAGAGCACATGAAATTAAATAATAAAGTATTAAGGTACAATTATTCTTCAGTACTTTGCTTTTGAGATATTCTGTGTTGAATAACTGGTATTCACGAAACAGTCAACAATAACTAACTTTTTATTTGAAGTCGTAGAATATTGGTTTAAATAGAAATTCTTTAATTTTTAGAGAATAATCTAATGGTCATGAAAAAAAACAATCGAACATCAACTTAAAGATCTTTACTACAACTATGTTATTATAAACAAAACTACATCATTCTGAGCAGCGTATTGGATAAAGCACATTGAACTTAGACAAGGTAAATAGATGGACATCGCCCGTAATAAGTAAAAGTGTTACTGGCACAGATCGGCAGTGGCATACTAGCGTGTGTCTAGATGGATGAATGCCGTAAAATGGATTTTGCTATTTCCGGTGGAAGCTGATTTGTACACATATAAGCTGCACTGTATCCTTGCCTTTGTTTGGGAAAAACCTTTTAATATTGCAGAATATCCGAGAGAATATCGGACAAAATCTGCCTTGGTTGACATGTCCTGTCAGGGTGCCAGGCGCCGTTAAAATAGCGGCCGTTCATTTATGATAACACTTATTTCAGTATAAGCGCCAAATGCTTAGTTACGCATCCCACCGTTCCTCATCTAAAACTGAATTGAACAAAAACAGATACTACCATTATACAACCATTTGTTTCTGTGATATTTAGTTTTGAATGTGTTATATTTCTTCGCCACAAACTTTTCCTAAAAAAAATAAAATGTTTACTTCCACATCCAACGGATGGGAAGTATTGTATCGCGAACTTATTTTTCAAAAATTTTTATTTACTCATTCGCTTTAAAATGGTCGAAAACATAAAAAAAACAAAATTTGAGCAAAAAATTTTCTTGTTTGTGTCTGGTTATGTTTGTGGACACGATAACTTTCGAAAGACTTAATATATKAACTTAAAATTTGGCAAACATATAGATCTCAACTACCCAAAACGACCTATTGTTTTTGGGGTAAGTMGGGTATCAGGAAGGGGGCGAAATTGGGAGGTAACTACCCTTTTTGCAAATTTGTATTTTTTTATTTTTTTCGTTTTAGTATGTGATTAGTAATATAACTGGGAGTATTATTCGGCCTTATAAATTTTCGGTGCACAAATTGTTTAGAAGATATTAGCAAAAAAGCGTAACTTAAAGAAAACTGTTTTTTTCTAAATATCTCCGAATATATTTAATATATTCAAAAAATGAAAATACCATCAGATAGGAAATAAAATTTCTCACAAAAAGTGTCTTAAAAAATTTATCCAAAATTTTGACATTTTCGCAATATTTCCAAAAAACGTATGTTGGTCCCTGTACGTATGATTCTTTTTTTAATTTTGGTATTATATAGGAAATCAAATTTCTGATCGGAAAGTACTCTTGTAATTTTTTTGTTAAGTTAATACTTTTCGAGTTATTTGGAAAAACAAAATTTAATAATTTTATGTATTTTTGCTAATATCACGAGGACCGTTTGTCTTAGAAAAAATATGTAGAGAAAAAAATGCTCAAAACCTGATTACTAATCGTATAGTATAAGAAATAAAAACGTAAATATCAGTTTGACAATTGGATGTGGAAGTATTGATTCAATTTTCAGCGGTTTTTTTCAATTTAACCACTATTCTATGACTTCAAATAAAGAAGTTGGCTATTATAAGCTGTTTTGTGAAAAACAATTAATTCAACATGGAATATTTCAGAGGAAATGATTAGAGAGGGGTGGTATCTCAGTTTTTTTTTTAATTCGATGTCCTCTATCGAAAACACTATATAGTTCTATGGGGKTATTCTATTTAATTATGACTAACAAAGTTGTAACAAATAAAAAAGTTGTAATAAATATTTCTGTCAAGTAATGTTCGATTTTTTCATAACTACAAGACTTATCTGTGAAAATTTAGAATTCTGTAATTCAATATGTTCTACCGCTGATTCTGTCACGCATAAATACCAATTCGAGCTTTCGATCTGTAGGAAATGTTTCGGAGCAAGTACCGTTTATTGATTTTCAACTTAACAGGAAATGAGGCACAAGCATCTAAACGCCTACCTATATTAGCGGTGACATGATAATAACTGTAGGTTTCGGTACGTAAATGAGATGTTTAGACTCTATACGTGGTTTGACTAATTACCTACTAAAAGCTACCTAACTTGCTATGGCTAATAGCAAAACGATGCGATAGAATCGAGAACTAATTCAAATCAAGGGGTGGAAGGTTGTTGGCCTTGAATGTTCCACTTCTCCAGTTTACCCCTCGTACAAATCATGTCGAGCTCCGTGGTAACCATTATGTTTGGTCATTTCTAAATTATCGATTGTTATATCTAAACGTCGAGCAACGTTATTCTGTTTAGAATTAAAAAGGGGTAAACGAATCTTTAAAAATTCGCAAGCAAGTCTGTTACGCAATTGTACCCATAAAATTAGCGATCCTAGATATATATTACGATTATTCAAGGCCTTGGACCAAAACGCTATAAAAACGTTACTGAAGGTACCTATTTTTAGAACGTTGACCGAACGCCAAAAATTTGCCGTCATCTGAAACATGTGAATAAGCACATTGCGCAACAAGATTTTCAGTGGAAGTTTCTACAAATGTCAACCGAAACTGTTACATTCGCATGTATTATCAATTCAACTGCACCATGGTCATGAGCAAGTTCAAGGCCGTGTAAACCTTCAGATTGCTATAATAAGTAGAGGTACTTTTATACTTATCTAGTAAATTTGCATCGTGTGATGGTAAATGTTCTTAGGTTGTTCGAGGTTGTCAACCTTAGAAGTTTAGTGTTTATTGAGCAATGTGTAGGTAGGTACCTAGCCGAGCGTGTATTGCGAAGGTGATTTACTAAACAAAACGCACGAGTGAAGTAAATAATAAGCTATCTAAAACACCGAATTATGTTATTCACATGCGGATTAGCCTAACACGACCTACCTGTTTAATTAATTGGCAAATTCGGTGAGAATTCAATTCAAAATTGTCAGTAGGTACCTATTGACATAGGTTAAGAGATTTATTGATCGACCGGCGAGCTGTCAAAACTAGTCAAACTACTACTTACTTTTAAAGTCGCTCTCTGAAGGTATCCTTGGATATCTCCGCCACAATCCCATGATTACTTTTCTCACTCAATATTTTCTGACTGTTTTGAGTCGTCCTCTGAAAAAGGTGTGCGAACAAGACTGTTATCCGTGTAGATGGAATACCAGGTCGCACTCCACGTGCATGCGTATACTGATGTATCACGATGACGCCGGCTGATCGAAGATTCTAGAGCGACAAAGAGAATCGCAGCGCTGTGTGGTAGACAAGGATAGACTTATAAACACAGACAAGGACTGGGCCCGCTTGAACTGCCGTACCTGCCTGTGCAATTTTAATTTTGAAAAAACGGGATATTTTTTGATCGGTATTCAGACATCTGCTTAGCGTGAATTTAATAATTATATGATTCATTACTCGGCAATAGGCAATAGGTGCAGAGTTTTTCTAATACAATACGGAAATTCGGGATACCTGCATCAAATTATTGAAGCATTTTAATAGAAACCATTGTTTATTTTTGTTTCGTCATTTTTAAGATCTTAAATAAAAACACTGCATTTTAAACTAAAACTGAAACAATTCACCTTCATACTTTTATTTGAACAGATGCTCAAAATAGTGTCCATTGGATGTTTCGCAAAACCCTAAATGCAACTCAAATTCGTGATGACACTTCCGATTAATTTGGTAACAATTAACCGGCACTCATATATTATTATTTGCCCTATTGACTCCAACTCATTTGTCGGTTTTATCTTAAAAACCTTGCTTCCCAAGAACATCCAGTTGTGAAGTCTAGAGACATGGGTGAGAAATACTACCTACATCATATCCAAGAACAGGTATTGTAAAACGTAGATGCGTACAATCTTATTGAAACCAGATGCTTCTACGAGTGTTTTCGGTACATCAGGGCAAGGAAATTTGGAATTTGGAATTAGTTCTACCTACATGGGTTTCAAATATTGCGGTTAAATGAGATTTTCTTTAAAAAATATTGATCCTAATGTTCGATCGCCAGCAATCCATGCCTAAACACATCGTTGAGTAGGAGAGTTTCCTCGGTTTACCTTAACATATATCACAAAAGCTGTTTCATAAGAAAATATGAAGTTTTCTGTCGTCAGTCCGCTAGCGTGCGTCATCCATAATTTGCTCTCAAAGCTAGAGTCTTCTGTCAGGATCGTCTTCAGTCAAGTCCTAAAGAGTTGTTAATTTGTTAGAATGAAATTTGTGCTCTCGCAAAATTCTTAGTGCTTTTTCATTGGCTAATTTTGTGTTATCTAGCTATCTGATGCCTTACGTTAGGGTTTTTGTTTAAATGCCAACGGTAGATTAAGCTAGACCCCTTCGCTTAGCAAACTGTATGGTAACTGTTACGGTATGAGTGGCAGATGGAGATATTTGTCCATGAACAAAAGTTTTTAACTTCGTTTTGCCCTATCTTAGTATCCAATGATCATTATGATTGTAATATTGTGATTTTTAGTTTATTAAGGCATTGCGATGGATAATTTTTACGAAGTGAATTTAAATATTTTCACGCAATGAAAAAGTAATGGTATCCGCGCTCTAGATACGTAGTTATTAAATAACGATTTATAATATCGTTTCCAATGTTTGCAAGAAATGTCAGGTGTTGATTTAATTCAATTCGAGTGAAAAAAAGTACTAAAACCTTTACGCAGCTTTGCTCAATGATTTTTAGCTAAATTTGATATTACAGCTGCGTTGTCATATCGATTATGTATCAAAATGAATTTAAAATTACATAAATCAACATTAAGGATTAGCAGAAAGAAATTTTAAATAGATACATTATGAGGATCTGTTGAAGAAAAAATATTAAAGCTGAATTCAACTCGAGATCTTCTAAACAAAATATAGTATAAATTAATAGGCACTTTAAAAATTATTGATTACTTCAAATCTCAGATTTTGAGTTTAATGTATATATTTTTAAATTAAAGAGACTGCGACTTAAAATATTGATCAACGTGTTCGAGAAGTAGAAAACTACAGTTGTTGTACTGAATTTATTTCAAGGTACAAGCTCGTACTGTAGGTCATCTATATGTATTATTTCCTTAGTCATGGGCGTTTATAATACGCCATGTAAATTACCTAAGTTCTTACCTTGGTGTAAACTATGTAGGTAATATTCTACTTTGAAAATCCTGTGTGGAAAATAGCAGGTGTAGATAAACAGGAATCCAGAAATGTATAGTTTTTTAAAGATGCCGTCATAAATAATGCCCGAAGCGCGTCATTTTACAATAAGTATTATTATTTTTTATTATTACTCGACCAAATAATACAAATATCTAAAGAAATACAGAAGAAATAATACCGCCAACTCCAGAAAATATATACCTATGGCCCGTTGGCTGAAGAAGCTAGAAGAGGAAAACATGGCACCTAAAGTAAATCTAATTGCAGAAAATGACTACTGGCCCATTGGAGAACCATGAACCACCCTCTGAAGAAAGAACGATAGAAATAATTCATAACATGAAGTGCAATAAAGCACCAGGCCTAGACAAGATCAACAATTGATAAAATACAAACCAATAAATCTAAAACAAAAGGTACAAAAAAGCATTAGAAGCATCGTGGTTAACCAACGCAATACCAGATGAGTGGAATACTACAGTGCAAATTCCGATCCCAAAAATTAAAACACCGCAAAGCACGGAAGACTACCGATGAATAACCCTATGCAGTGTTGGATACAAGTATTACGCCCAGTTCTTACTAGGAGAGATGGAAAAATACATACCAGAAGTACCGCAGTACCAAGCAACCTTTGCAAAAAAAAAACAGATCAACTGATGACCACATGTTTACAGTGAGAAGAATACTAGAGGAGAAATGGAGGGAAGGCACTAGAATACTGGTGATGGCCATACGATAAACCGTGAGGTAGTGCCACAAATCCTAAGGGACAAAGGGGTCCTTCACTACTTAATCAACAGAATAATAAAAGCTTGCCTACACGAAATACTACAGTGCAGTGGTTCGGGCAAACAACACCAACGAAACATAAAAACAGAGGCGTGAAACAGGGATGTCCAATATCCCCCCGTATTTTCACAATCGTACTAGATGAAGCTCTCCAAAAAACCATAACTAACATGAAAAACCTTAACAAGCAGAAGAATGAAATAGCACTACCTATAGTCCTTGCATATGCAGATGACCTGATAATAATCGCTGAGAACGAAAATTACTTGGCAGAATTCTGAGAAAATGCAGAATACGAACTCCACAAAAATGGACTAACAATAAACTACACAAGAAGCAACATCATGATAAGAGATCCTGCCAGCAGAACAATCCTAGAAACGAACACAAAATACAAGATAGGGAAGCGGATTTTGAGAACAACAAGCAAAATGAAATATCTAGGTATACGTACATAACCAGCCATCTTAGCCGCAGATAGACGGTTAGAGAAAGAATCAAAACTGCACATAGAGTAACCAGGACGATATTACCATTTATAGAGAAACAAACCACACTGGAATTGATAAAGATTCTATATACATCAATAATTATGCCAGTCATGACGTATGGAGTAAAAAATGCCGCAACAACAAAGGCAAATAGGAAAAGCTTGAGAAAGGCAGAGAAAGGTATTGTACAACTTCCACCTAAGGCATTAAACGAAAACGTGGAAAAATCAACAGCAGAACTCCTAGATGGCAGAACGATTATAAAGAGAATAGAGACATACGTAATGAAATACTGGGGACACATCCAAAGGAGAGAAGTAGACCTCATACTAAGACAGGCCTGGGAGCTAAGCGGAGACAAACTGAAAAAAGGTAGACCGTGCTATACATGGAAAACAACTATAGAAAGGATAATTCAGAAATCAGGGAAGAATGAAGAACAATGGATAGAAATCGCAAAAGACAAGAAATTAATCAACGAAGAATCCCTCAGGTTATGCGACATACCAGAAACCAGTGACTCTGAAATGGACCAATGATGCCAGCAACACCAAGAAAACATTCAAATAAAATGAATGTCCCGCTCCAATCCCTATATGTCCTTAACATGCGCTAGGCAGTCGCCCTACTAGCAATCAGCATGTACCCCTTCAACTCAGCAGAGTCGGCCGGCCCGGCGGTATATCCGGGAGAAATGCTGACCGTACGCTGGTTCAATCAATCAATCAATCTCACTGTCGGTGTAAACTGAAAACGAAACTTATTCGTCGATCAACACAAGTGACAGTCGATGACAAAAACCATTGCCGGCTTACTTCACCAGTTTTTTTACGAATACTTATTAGTTATTACATAGTATGGTAGTGAAACTAAAACCTTTGACATATTATTTGTCCTTTGTGTCTAGAAAAGGAAAGAAAACGTCTGGATGCCATAATGACTTACCTACTAAATATGTTATTCAAGCTGGTAATATAGACACTAAAGCATTAGTTTTAAATTTTAGAAATGTTAAGCTATTCGGAACGAAGGAGCTAATAAAGCAGCGTAATTATAAACAAAATCGTTTCTGTTTAGTTTTATCTCGCTTACAATTTAGCCACGGTATGGTATTAAATATTTTCTTGGGAAAACGACAAGGGTGTTTGGCTAAATTAAGAAATGGATTTTTTAACTTTGTCTGTCTATATATACTCCTATTATATCTACGCCAAAATGATCTATTTGCATTTCCTACACGTGTAGGTAATATAATAAACCTATAATTTATGCGTAAATACCCATCGCTGATTGCTCCACGTCGTAATTATAAGTTTACAGAAATGATATATTCTTGTTTACTATGAGGTGTAAAATAAACTATTATCTCTTCTACGAAACACAAGTATTTAGTGGAGTATAACATTTTAGTAGCAGCAGATCTAAAAGTAATCTATGGAATCCCCTAAACAATGCACTGTACTGTTGATAAAAAGAGTATGTGTATGACATAACAAACTGTGTAATTACAGATAATGAGATGAAACATTAAAATATTATTTAAATGTGGTAAATACAGATAAAGCGAATTTCACATTGTCTGCCCCGTGACATCTGTTTAGTTATTTATGTTCTTTTTTGTGTCCCAAGCAGAGATCTTGTCCATTGTAAAACAAATTATATGTGGCTACTTCACTAATTTCTTTAAAGTGGAAACTTCAGTTGGAAATACCACAACTGTGCGTTGTGCGATAAAATGGATCATTTGCGTTGTGAATGATTTCTCATCTGCACTACAGACGTCGATATTCTAAATGTGTGCTCCATTGACGTTAATACGATTTATAAATATCATAATTATTTGAGCAATGCTAGATTAGAGTGTAATGTTTTAGTCACCTTATGACCTTATTGCTAATTCTTTGACATATGTATGTAGGTACTAAAACAGATAATTATCACTCTCCAAGGTGCGAGATAATCTACAACCCACTTACGTAGGATTAACGTAGTGAAAATAGTCTAATCTGTAATGTTTTCTAACGAGAATGTACGCTCGAGATATAAAAAAATATTAACGAAATAAAAGACCTGCGATACCAATATATTTATGTATATTTTTTGGGTTACATAATATAATGTATTTACAAATTCACATTTATGTTACAGCCATCTCTTAGCAGCAAACAAAAGCTGAAAAGAACGTAGCGGTTACATTTTCCTGTAGCTCTTGCGTCGGATTATGTCAAGTGTCGCCATCTGTACGCAGTCAATTGTATGCCGTGAGCATGTGCAGTTATATGTAACGTTGCCAATTGTATTATTATCATGTTTTGTACTAGTTTTGAACAATTAGTACGCAAATTGTACTATACTGCTATATTTATAGCATGTAGAGACTGAGAATTTATCTGGCTGGTTATTCACTATTTTTTTTTATTAATGTACCTACCAGTGGCGGTTTCTCTTAAGGGCGCAAGGGCGCGCGCCCTCCCTGACAACCATAAAATATTTAAAATATAACTATTGATATGTCTATCAAATTTTGTCGTATCATTTACCGCCATATCCTCAGCGAAAACACGCACAATAAGACAATAACTAACACAATATTAAAATGACTCGCCACGCCAGGTTGCACGTACGTACACTCGCCGCACCAGTATGCACGTACGGTAGATACTTTACCGGGGCCCCGCGTCTTAAATGCGCCCAGTACTAATACATTTCTTACGGGACGTTGCCATGACAACCATGACAACAAAATTTTTCGTATGTAATAATACCCACAAGATTTGTCCCGCGCTGGGCGCCAGCATTTTGCGCCGCGGACTCGATTCGGAATAGGCATGGAGCAGKTCGTTAATCGTCGTAAATGTCTTTGTGCTCGTGTTGTGACGGTGATTTGTAAAGTTGTCGTTGCTTCGTGCAAGGGAAAACGTTATTTGTGCTTTGTGGCCAAAAATGAATTTAATTAGCGAACTTATTAAAAGTAATTTTCATACGTTGACTTTAGAAGACAAAATTAAAATCTAGAAATTAGGCAGGCCGTTACCTGACTTGGTTCTAGCACAAGTAAACAAACGCAATGCAGAAAATAGAACCATAAGGGACAGAAGGATGGACTGTAATTTAAAAAAACCGTAGGTAATATATTTTTTTAAATTTAACAATTTGGTGCATTTTTTTTTCAAGAAATAAAAAAGTTTTGTTTGATGTTGCCATTATTAAGTAGGTGTAAAAAAGACGTTATTTTATGTTGCTTATGCTGAATTTTTGTAAGAAATAATAAAGTTTTGTTTAATATTGACATTATTAAGTATTATTTTATGTTTAAAAAGAAGAGATTTTATTACTATTGTTATTGCTACTGTTACTTATGCGCCCCCCCTCTTGAAAATTCAGGAGCCGCCACTGGTACCTACTTAATACAGGGTCGCTACAAAGTATGCAACCAGCACGATATTTCAGGTTCTGTTCGACCCATTTTTCTGGAATTGTGCATAGGCCTATGGGTAATTAAAATACATTTTCTGGATTTTTTTCAGCTCTGTGTCAGCTCTCGTTTCCGAAATATGGACGTAAGTTGCATTTTTTTAATGGGAAGGGGGGTCAAAAGGCACATAACAGAAAAGGATTTTTTTTCCTGATTTCAAAAATGTATCACACTTGTACAATTTATTGCTTCTGAGTTGAGAAAAGTGTAAATAAAATAATAGAGCCTGACAAAGAACAAAAAGAATAAAAACAATTTTCTTTATCGCTAAAATGGACAAAAAAGCCAGGTATTACCATTTTCATCTAGTTTGATCAATGTATTGCGAATCGGGTAGGTACCCAAAAAGTAAGCATATTTGGAAGCAAGTTCTGAATTTCTGCCCTGATTCGTCCCTTTACATCTCAACTGATCAGCTGGTTAGCATAAATACGATTTTTCAGATACCCCAAAACAGAAAAAATCAAGCGGCGTCAGATCAGGAGAACGATCTGTCTGGAAATACGCATTCAAATATCCACGAACGTTGCCTTCAGAAATGGGGCGGTGCACCATCTTGCTGAAACCATACCTGTTCAGAAGGATGCGCAGCATTTTTACGATTTGGGA